>CM019149.1:228453419-228484602 GCA_009733165.1 Naja naja | reverse complement strand
GAATTCGTGTCTCTTAATGAGGCGCGATACTTGTGAAGCGTAATGGCTCAAAAGTTTTTCAAATTGGGCCATTCCATTACCTTCAGCTCTGCTGCTCCACGCAAGCTCGCCATTTTGAAGACTGCGGACGCGGTAGTGTGAGAAAGACCGCCCTCTTCCGTCTCTCGGGGATGCCGGCGAGATCGTTCCCCTCCAGGAACATGTGAACGATCCATACAATTCCCAGTCTTCCGTCGCCGGATCGAAGCGGTGCTGGGGGGGTGTTCAGCGCAGCCATCTCGCTCAGTTGCTTGTTCGTCGCGTCGTCTTCTCTTCAGGAAATCCCACCTTCGTCGCCAGTGTTAAGTTTGCATGAAGAGTCAGACGCGAGGAGTTCCAGCAAAGACTTTATTAGTGACTACAGCTCGAATGGACCCGTCCTGGCTTGGCTACGGCTGCTTCTTATAGCCTGCAGCCGTAGCTGCCAGCCAATGGGAGTGCAGGGATTCTTCCCGCACTATTTAAACCAATACCATTTGACATTTTACAAGAACAGTTCAAATAAACCAATAACATTCAAACCTACATACATAACACCCTTGTAGCTTCAAATCATCTTTAGACAAATGTTTGTAAGTCAAGGACTGCCTATATATGCTTACAGGAGGTAAAAAGAAAGACTGGAGAATGTGGATAGGCTCTTGCACAAATAAAGGACAATGGATATTCAGAAATGCAAAAAGCATTCCTTCCTACTTCAAAGTATCAAGATCAAAAGAATGAAACTCGGCCACATTTTGAGAAATAGAAAGAGTGATAATTCTTATTTTGTTTAAAAAGTTGGTGCCCTGAAAACTCTCAAAGCAAGCAAAAAGGTGTGTTTATTCTGCTGATATTGATTTGTATGTGGCTCTGGTTTCCAACATCAGCAAATTTCAGGCTTCCAACTCTGTTTTTGTGTTCCTTTGTGTATATTACTGTGTTTTTGAAACAGAAAATGAGGGTTATGTAAGAGGGATTTTTGGGGGGTGTGAAGGATTTAATCATAAACTTGAAGAGAAGTATGTTCATTCTGGAAAGGTAGAATTATACTCTTGATAAAAAAAAGTCATTTGCTGCAGTGAGAGAAAAACATAACTACATTTAATGTGTCTAAAAGTTGACAGGAAAGAAGAGCAAAAAGCCACATCCATTTTATTGCTCAAAATCCAGTTTAAATGAAACAACATGGGAAACTGCATTTCAGTAGCATTTAAAACTTTGTAAAAATGCCGCTTAGTAATAAGCAGGCATATACAATGGAATGAAGGCTATTGCTGAGCACATTGGGTTGTATCCCAAAAATTGTAAGCCGCCCTGAGTCTTTGGAGAAGGGCGGCATATAAATGTAATTTTTTAAAAAATGCTGCCCTTTATTTTAGTATCAGAGAGATAGGCATAAAGGGAATATTGCCAATTTAGTGTGTACCATTTTCCTTTGCATTCAAACTGTTAAAGTTGCTTGCTTTGGTTGACTATTCTTGGAATGAGGTTTTGTGTTGCTTAGCTGTATTTTTCAGGATCAGAAAAATATGGGGTTAATATATTGGTTTTTAATGGGTGGATTACCCTTCCTTCATCCTGCCTTTTCCAGATGCTGTACAGCCAAGACTGTTTTGATGGTGCTGTGTGGCTCATAATGTGTCTTCGCATTCCTTTACTGTCCTTTTTTGTTCTGGTATTTGCCATAGTTAATGTGTAGATCAGAAAATGGGAATGCAACAGATTGATTTTAAATGGCAGAATTATCCCCATTCTTATGCAATGTGTAGCTGTTATGGATTCACACAGAAATTATTTCATTTCTTATGAATGAGAAAAATGAGGATGAAAGTTCCCAACTATTGTCTTTATTTTCTTTACCAAGATATTTTTAGACTGTTAGCCAAAGATACCAATTCAACACCACAGTGACTCCAGTAGCTGTCAATAACCAAATACTTTTAAAAAGAAAGTTAATTTCTCCAAAAAGATTCCCCATTCCTCACACTCCATCACATATTTTATATTCACAAAGTATCCATTGTCAAGATTACTAATCTAATGCTTGACAGTCCTCTAACAGATTCCCACTTCTGTTCCCTAACTATCCAGTCCACCTAAGCTAGAACTTTCCAAATTCACCATGCTGATTATCTATATTTTGTTCTTGATATTCTCTCCTAGATGTCAACTTAAATCTTTATATCAAATGTCCAGAGTTGTGATCATTAAAAGGCCATGGATAAATATTTTAGACCTACAAATTCTCTGTCCTACTTGACTTTCAAAAATTGTTTTCAATAGTTTGTTAATTTAAAAAAGGAAAATGAATGTGCTACAAAGGGCAGAATGAAACTCTAATCCCAATTTTATTTACAAGAATAGCCACGGGTCTTATATTTGAGTAAATGTATATTGCCTTTTCTTTGCCTGACTACCTGTATCTATTGTATGAGGAAGTAGAAGAATTATTTATTTTGTGCCTTGAAGTATCCAGCATGGCAATCACTTTCTATAATATTTCTAAAATATTTTAAAGTGTGTTTTCACTGAAAGACAGGGAAAGATGGCTTACACTAATAACATTTGTATCATTAACTTTCCTTACTTTAAAACCTTTATTCTGTTGCTAGGTTAATGTAGTTTACATCTGTGGGTAGTTATCATGTCACTAGTGCCATTGTTCACAATTTTTGCATGCAACCTGCAGCAAAAAACACATATTCTCAATTGCCCAAACGAAGATTTTAATAATCCTTAGATAGCAGAAAATGCTAATCACAATAAATGTAAACTCAACATAGGACTAAAATATGTAGGCAAACTATAATATTAATGTTCTAACCTTAAGGATTAGTACGGATTTGACAGATTTAAACGCAGAGGCTTCTTTTTGGCCCCATGTCCACGGAGCCTGCTTGTCTAACAGTCTATGTAGTGGCTCTGCTACTGAAGCTTTATGTGGTAAAAAGGAACTATAGAAATTTAAAAGCCCTAGAAAAGATTGTAGGTTGGTTTTGTTGGTAGGTGTTGAAGCATCGTGAATGGCAAGTACCTTGGATTCAATGGGATGAATGCCAGCTGCGTCTATACAATATCCAAGGAAACCCACCTGGGTGACAGCAATGTTGCACTTGTCCCTTTTAAGTTTTAAGTCCTGCTTTTGAAAACAAGTTAGTACCCTTTGTAGGCGGTGTATGAGTTCTGTTTTGTTGGTGGCCAAGATAAGGATGTAGTCAAAATAAGGAATGACTCCTGGGATGTCTTGCAGTAAATGTTCCATTAGGCATTGAAAAATTCCTGGGGCCACGCTAATGCCAAACTGCAGGTGCTTGCATTTAGAAGCTTCCCTATGCGTAACTACAGTTTGGATTTCAGTAGTTGTAGATCAATGAAACATCTTTTTTCTTTCAAATGGACACAATTTGGCCAAATATAAGGAAAAAAGATCCTTTCAAAACAAATGTATTAAGAATTAGCTAGTATATTTTAGAAAGTGTGCTTCTACAGACCCCACAGCAGAATAAAGTAAAATTATTCAAACTACCTAAGAATTTCTCCCTGCTTATGAAACTGATTTTGTAATGAAATGATTTTAGCTAGGAATAATTTCTAATAATTCTATCTTAATTACTACTCTGATTTGGGGCTTATCTGTAGAGCAGTCAAAATGCTTTAGATGTCAGTTTCTCTGGCTTTAATACTCAAATGTAGTAGAGTAGAAATTAAAAAAAGGAAACAAAAAATGTAGGTTTTTTTCACTTTCTCATATTTTTAAACATATACACACATTAGTCAGCAACATAAAAAATTAATCGACAAAATATATACAAAATAAGGAGAAAAAGACACATAGCTAAATATATACACACACACATAGAGAGATATCTTTCGCTGTATTGCTCCATACCTTTCTCTTCTACTCTACCAATGACTATGAACACATCTGTGCATTTGGATATATTGATAAACCTCAATTTACAAATATTTCTTTAATGACTGTTCAAAGTGGCATTGAAAAAAGTGATTTAAAACTGATTCTCCCAGGTACAATTGCCACAGTATTTCCATAATCACCTCATCCAAATTCACACCCTTAGCAACCAGCATCCCCAAATCATATTTGTGACCTTTCCAGCTGGCTTCTGATAACACAATTCACTTAACAACCATAGTACAAAAGGTCATAAAAGTGGGAATGACTCACTTAACAACTATCTTGCTTAACAATGGAAATTCTGGTCCCAATTGTTGACTACCTGTATACTACTTTTAATGATTTAGCAATTGTAATGTCAGAGTCCCTGGGAGTTGAGTGGCATATAATTTAAAAAATATTATTATGGTTTATTGCAGTCAGCCAGATATTTAGAATGTTGAGGATTGGTTGTAAGTGCCACTTGGTTCAGCACTGTCTTAACTTCAAATGGTTGCTAAATAAGGGATTGTTAAATGAGGACTATCGATATAGCTTCAAGGGCTGGGCTGTTTTGAAAATACATTTTAGAAAAGTACTCTGAATGTAATTGAATTATTAACTGAATTCTCATTAAAGAAGGACATTCCTGTCCACTTAGAATGGAAGGATATTATGAAAGGAGCATTCAGAATATTAATTTGATCATATACTGTATATTTATGGCTATGATGTCCTCGCATTTTTTAAAAAAAACCTCCTTGTTTTCACATAGTCAACCTAAAAAGTGAAATATTGGGGAACGAGTTCTCCACAAGTATTGGGAAACTGTTTTAGTTCTTCAGGATCAAGTATTAGAAGGCCCATGCATTATTATTTTCTTAAGAATTCTTTATTTAAGGACCAAAAAACAGCTGCTACAAACTCTGAAGAGGTACACATCATCACCCAAATTCTGCATTTTCTACAACACAGTATCTGTTTACAAGGCAAATGACAAGCAGCACAGTAAGGGTTTATTATATGAGCAGGAGACATATAATTATAGAAGAAATTGTAAGTTATAAGGCTGTGTGTTATAGACAATCAATACAACTGTAATGCAGTTTCTGTCATACATTTTTTTGTTTTTTAGTTACATTTTTTCTCTCTGAAATGTAAACAGATAGAAAACATTGTGTGTGTGTGTATACGTACCTATGTATATACATATATATAAACACACACATAAATATACCTAATATTTTTTGTTTAAGAAAGCAATTATTTTTGATCACCAATTCCTTCTATCATGTCTTTCTTTGACGAGTTGCCTATTCTGTAGTTCATTACAAAGAAATACTAGGTACTGGGACTTTAATCCCATCTTTCATTCAATTATAAGATTTTTTTTACACATGTATTCACTTCTGATCAGATTCATAACAGCTATAGGAATTTCCCACATCTATTTCTCCTGGTTTAAAAAGTAATATGAACATTTCCCTAATATCATCATACAAATGATTTTGAATCAGATTGTATTCAGATCTATTGGATGTGAGTCTTGATAGATTCTTCTGGCTGAAAAGTAAGTTAATTATTGCAGGGACAGATTTTAAGCTGTGGAGAGTAGAATTTGGTTCTCTAAAACGAAGGGAGAAATTCTTAGGTAGTTTGAATAATTTTACTTTATTCTGCTGTGGGGTCTGTAGAAGCACACTTTCTAAAATATACTAGCTAGTTCTTAATACATTTGTTTTGAAAGGATTTTTTCCTTATATTTGGCCAAATTGTGTCCATTTGAAAGAAAAAAAGATGTTTCATTGATCTACAACTACTTAAATATATATTTCCTGACGAGTTCATTGAAAGTACAGAGAGGGTGTCTATATAATTTCAGGAAAACATACAGCTACATTATGAATTTGCAAAGAAGTGCTGCATGACTGTTCTCCCCCAAAAAAAATCCAAAAGCAAACAACAAAACAAAAAACACCCACACATCACCTTGTGATTCTAAAAAGCATCGAATGGCCCTTATAAAGAAAATAAAATGATCCCATAGCAACCCAGGTGATATATTTGTACAATATAATAACTCCACAGGACAATCAGAATGTATGTTTGTGTCTTATTTTTCAAATTAATCCCAGTTCAAATTGCTCTTCTCAATAAAAAGTAAAATAAAGCTTCCTTTGAACCCAGCTCAATTCCTGGTGACTTTATGGACATGTTGCTACAGTGTTATTGGCAGCTGCAGGAAAATGTTTAAAGTGCTTTTTTCTAGGCTGTTTTCAAACTTAGTTTACTCCACAGCCAGGGATTTTTTCCATTTATATTACTGCTGGCTAGGGGATTTTGTGAGTTGAAGTGCACACATATTAAATTTTGAAAAATACTGATCTATATATTGAATAGCAGCAATTCTGCTTAATTTCTACACCCAGGAATGATCAGCCAGGTGCTACCAATACTGAAGGCATTATCTTTATAAAAAACTATTAAATCTAAATTTTGTTTATTTAATTGTTTTACACTGAAGGTGGGTATTTATATAATGTTATGGGAGTAGTAGCATCTTTAAGTGACAGCAGTAGGAAAACTTATAGCTGGCCAAAGTATTAACACTAATAATTTAATTTAGCCTATGAGAATTCACTACCATTAAAGTATTGGATAATACAGCAATAATTAAAAATGAAGGCTCCCCCCCCCTTTCTTCTGGAGTATTCAGGCAATCTCTAGTGTTTCCTAATTTGCTAATCTCTAAATATATTGAACAGGCTATAGATTGTATAATCCCCTTCCATGCTGCCTAATTAATAAAATCTCTGAAAAGCACTAAGCTAAGAAAGGCTGAACTACAGGATTCTCCTGTATCATGTATTTTCTTGAAAAATGTGTAACATTGGATAGTCAAAGGAGAAAACAGGAATTAAAACGGTCTTTCTGTAGGATGTTTTTTTCTGGCAATCCTCCATTACAAAGCATTGTATTTCAAAAGGCTAATCATCTGGGAAAATGGATGTTACCTTAGTTTTCACAGACCTAATCTCAGCATAGTATCTGTTTCTGCTGTATCTGCATATAAGATAACGATAACAACACAGACAAAATGTATTATACCTAACAGTAATTTAGAGTGGCAGTAATACAATCTCAGCACATCTTAAATTTATGTTGCAGTTGATGCTGAATAATGTTAAAATTAGATTAGTTATAACAGTGACCAACTTTTTCAGCACATGCACGAGACTAAGAGCTTATCTTTTAAAAACACATAACATCTTTGTAAAAGTTTGCATAATAAATGGATAAATAAAAACATAGATTTGCTCAAACAAACATTGAGTTGTTGCTAAAACATTTAAAACCAGTTTTCAGAAGCAAATGTGACACTGGCATCTGCCTGGAACAAAAGCTTTTAAATATACATTCAAATAAGATATTAGGTTGAGTTCCATGAATATACTCTAGTAATTTGCTACTTGCTTTTTCTGTTGTGGCAATTGGTCCTAAGTAAGTAAGCAGGTAGTGAACTGGACAGTATAATGGTAGCTTTATTCAAAACATAGAATCTCTTTCTGCATTCTAGAAGATGGAATACAGAGAACAGATGAATTTGTATTATCTTTTCATAATACTATTTTTTAGATATAGGTTTGCTAGCCCTTGGGATCTTCTTTGAGAAGAAGGTCATGCCTAGTTTGTGGAAATTACATGCTTGTTAAACCATTCATAAAGAGAACAGACACTTTTTTATGCTACTGCTAACTCTACCACTTGGCACCCCCCTAAAAACTGCAGTAGAAATCCCTTGGTTCTTCTTCAACTTGTACTCAGTGTTTTTGTTGGTATTTATCAGCTTTAAGCCCTGCAAAAAAAAAAAAAGAAACCTGACTACAGCTGCATTAGTGTCACACTGTTTCAATGGCTAATGTACTGCCAAGGGAAGAAAACAGTGGCATATTAGTTCCTCAGAACCATTAGAAGGAATTAACTAAGGCACTTGGTACAGAAGCCAAGCCAAGCCAAGCTAAACAAAATTTGTAAAAGGATTTGTATACAAAAATGAAGACAAGATTGGAAAGCACATGCATGTTAGAAATTTGAGTTCATAACTATCCACCACAATCCATAATGATATTATGGGTGTTATGATATCACCACATAAATGACACAAAATATGTATTTTGAATGAAGTTATTCCCTCTACATTCATGCCATGACAGAGTGTAAGAAACCACTTAATGGTTCTTTTGCTGAAATTATTCTTTGAAGAAACCCAATATTTTTAATACATAACTCTCCGTCCCTCCCTCCCTCCCACTTTCTCCTCATATGCATATATGTATATGCACATATGAAAAGGCAAAACAAGAAAGAAGTAATTTCTATCTACTCTGATTTAACTTATGTCATGTCCCATGAACAAAATAGCATAATATATTCTGCCAAGAACAAGCATACATAGATTTAGTACACTATGCTAAGCAAATCTGTTAAATCCCCCGCTGTTGAATGTGAGCAATATACTAATCTCAGTTTTGAAGACTTTTTTTATCCATTAGTATCTGTACAATTCAGTGAATTGTCCAAACCCAGAAAGAGAGTTAATGCAAAAAGCAGGTTAAACACAGGTTTTGTCCACTATGTGAAAGTGAGGATTGAACATGTCAGCAGAAACATAACACTAAATGGAACTTAGTGGGAGTGAGGTACTTAACAGGTAAGAGAGATTGGGTCAGGAATGAATATACGATAACTCAGTGTGAACTGAATACAAAAGTGAGTGATCAGTACAAAGAAAGTATTTTGAGGTGTATTTTCAGCACTCTCTATATTCTCTGTATATTTAGATACAAGCACAATGAATGGCAATTTATTCACAAAACAATTGCAAAAAGGAAAATTGAATGAGTTGCTGAAAAGGGAAAGACAGGAAAAAGACCCCAACTGAACTAGAGTCTCAGAAAGAAAAGTTGACATGTTGGAAAGAAACTGTATACTGTCAATTGTGCAAGGATAGAGTGGAAGCAAGATAGAAATGTATAGAAAGAAGGTGAATTGCTTCCGTTAACTGCCGCCAGGAGATAAAAGCACACTCTTGTTTACTACTGCTTATTCTTTTCATGCATATATATGGAAGACTTCCATTATTATTTCTTACTGAGATATATTGCCATATTCTACCAAGGACAAATTTTGCTCTTATGTACTTCTATACATTAAATGCTGATTCTCTGGGGTTGGTCCTATTTTAACTATGGGTTTTAATTTTCAATTCGGCTTAACTTGTTTAATATACTTTTAATTAATTTATTTATCGTTGTATTTTTAGCTGTGAGCCGAGTCCTTTTGGAGAGGGGGCATATAACTTGGCTCTTTCTACAATCTGGGTTGTGCTGATTCTCCTGGGTTGGGGTTATTTAATTGGGGTTTTAAACGTTAATTCGGCTTAAACGTTTTATATCTTTTTAATTAATTAAATTTATTTACTGTTGTATTTTAATTGTAAGCCACCCGAGTCTTGGAGAGGGGCAGCATATAAGTCGAATAAATAAATAAATAAATAAATAAATAAATAAATAAATAAATAAATCGAATAAATAAATAAATAAATAAATAAATAAATAAATAAATAAATAAATGCTATTTTTCACATCAAGATACATATATACTTTCACTCATGTACTGTATCTTTGCAGAACCAGCAAAGGAGGAAGTAGAGAGGGAAAGAAAAAACATTAAAACTATAGAGAAAACTAGAAGGCAGTCTTTGCAAAGAATATGGGAAGGGAGAAAGATGCCCTGCTCAGTCACAGAAAAATAAAATAAATTAACCATATGTACAGTGAAACTGAGTTTCTTTCTGGTATTTGGGTAGTGGACATTAAATCTTTTGTACAATGCCTAAATAGAATTAAGTTGCTTTTCCTTTATAAGCAGGATAATTGTCTCTAGTGATTGAATGGGATAAACCATTTTTTTCCCAGATATACAGAGGTTTAATAAATTTACAACATAATCTAAATCAGGTGTTTCTATTTTTATTTTATTTTTTTGTATTTTGGTTTTTTGCCATTCTAGTGTTCTGATGCCAATCGATGAAATTAGCATCCATTTTGGTAGTTGTCAATGACAATCCAAAATAGAAAATAACCTTTTCTGGTTTTCTTATCAGGTATTTTTCTGCTTTTCTACAGTTTTTACTTGCAATCATAAGACAATGCCTACTTTTGAAAAGGAAAAGAAAAATGAAATTATATAATTTTTTGTTCTGAATGAATGACTTTATACATAGTCCTTGCATTGTGAGACCAAGTGCTATTTTTCTAATGAGAAAAATTATTTCAGCAAAGACATATTTTTAACTTGACTAGAACACCACTTCATTCATGTATTAGTTACCTCTTGCTTGAACTGCAACGTGCTTCACAGGTAGGTCTTTTTTTAATTTAGTAAATTTTATTTAGTTTTCAAAATTTAAAAACATAAAATAAAACTTTATACATCATTATATCAACGTCAAGACATCATTTACATTTCCTTATCTTTCTATAAACACATTTCTTTCATTATACAATTTCAACTTAATATGTACAGTAAATATAGATTGATATTTAGTTTAGTTTAGTTTATTGTCATTGCACCTCGTACAACGAAATCAAACACCATCTTCAGTGCACATCATGACCATGACCTTGAAAATAAACACACACACACATCCTTCACCCTCCACACATTGAACCAAAAAACCCCAACACTGCACTATACAGTAGAATTCAAAAGAGCTATTGCCCTGGGATAGAAGCTATTTTTCAGCCTATTTGTTGTTGTTTTTATTATTCTGTACCATCTGCCAGATGGTAATAGTTCAAAGAAAGGGTTCCCAGGATGAGATGGATCTTTTTTTTTTATATTCATATTTATATGCCGCCCTTCTCCAGAGACTCAGGGCGGCTTACAATTTTTGGAGTGCAACCCAATGCGCTCAGCAATAGTTCTAGTTTGAGTTCAATTTTCTGTTTTATTATTTCTTCTAACCACAATCAAATTATATTCCAAAATTTCTTGACCTCTGGGCAGGTCCACCACATATGAAAATAGGTACCTTTTTCCTTCTTACACTTCCAACAGCTTGGGCATAGGTTAAACATTTTTGCTAGTCTAGCAGGAGGAAATTCCACCTATAAAACATTTTATATAGATTTTCCCTGTATGCTATGGACATAGCTAATTTGTAATTTAGTCCCCACATTTCTTCCCAATGTTCCAAATCTATATTGAGGCCAATATTTTTCACCCATACCACCATTATCTCCTTTACCACCTCCTCTTCCATCTTGAAAACTAATAAAAATTATATATTTTTGAAATCATTTTTTTCAGTTCCTTGTATAATTACATCTAATTGGTGTTTTCCCATGTGAAATCCATATTGTTCTTTATCTTTTTTGTATCTTGCCTGAATTTGTATGTATGGCCACCAGTCTATTTCTATATTTTGTTGTTGTAGTTCTTGTATTGTTTTCAGCCTTCCTTGTTCATCTAATAATTCTTTAATTTCTCATTTTGGCCAGATCCATTGCATTGGAGTAGATTTGTGCTTCCACAGTTGACAGCCAGCGTGATAATTATCTGAAAATTTGAATGTTGTTTATTTTCCCCTTCCCATAGAACGCTATGCCACCTTTTTTTGCAAGTCGTGGCCTTCAATCAAGAGTATTCTTTTGTTTTCCAGATTGATCCATTCCTTGAGCCATACCATGGCTGCTGCCTGATAGTACATTTCTCAGTCAGGGAGTCCAAAGCCACCCCTTTCTCTTTTGTCCTTTAAAAGTTTCATTTCATCCTAGCTTTTTTCCCCCAAAATAAACTTAATTACTTTTGTTCAATTCTCAAAAAAAATTTTTTTATCTAATTTCACTGGTATAGTTTGAAAAAGATATAGTACTTTTGGTAATGTGGACATTTTAACTGCCACGATTTTCCCCATTAACGATAACTAATTTCTCCCATATTTCCAATTCTTTTTTAATTTGTGTCATTAATTTATCATAATTATCTTCTTTTAATTGATGAGCATCTTGATGTTAACCAGATGCCTAAATATTTTATCTTTTTGACAATTTGCATTCCCAATTTTTCTTCCAATTTTTTTTTGCATCTTTTAGATTCTTGATCAATATCTTTATTTTATTTTTATTTATTTTGAGCCCGCAACACAGCAAATTCTTCTATTTCTTTTATTAATTCTACTCCAGTGTCCTCCGGATCTTCCAAGAAAAATACTATATTGTCAACGAAGACATGTACTTTATAATGTTTCTGTCTCGTTAAGGTCCCTTTAATTTCTTTATTTTTCCAAATATTCTCCAATAAGTTCTCTAGTGTAAGTATAAAGAGTAGGGGTGCCAGTGGGCATCCCTGTCTTACTCCCTGGTTGATCTTAAATGTTTATGTCCTATCACCATTTAGTATTACACTGGCCGTCTGCGTCGAGTAAATTGCCAAAATTGTTTTAATAAACTTGTCACCAAAATCTATACTTTTTAGTTGTTGTATGATGAATTGCCAATTGATGTTATTGAACGCTTTTTGCGCATCAAGAAAGACCATTGCCATCTGCTTTTCGGGGTGTGTCTCTAATATGTTTATAACCATTCTGGTGTTATTTTTAATCTGCCTATTCGGCAGAAATCCATTCTGGTCGCTATGTATAATTTGATTTAATATTTTTTCAATCTTTCTGCCAGTATAGACATAAATATCTTATAATCCACATTCAATAGAGAGATTGGCCTATAATTTTGTATTAATTGGTGGTCCAAATCTTCTTTTGGAATTAACGTCCCCAGGGAGGGTTAGATCTGGTCTGCATCTGTCTGCTCTGATACAACTCGCTGGAGCACCCATCTGCTAAAGGCTGCCTCTGCAGGAGTGAAAGTATCCAGACGGTAATGACGGATAAATGGGGAAGGCGATGACCAAGTGGCGGCATATCTCCTCTATAAAAGCTTGAGTAGCCCAAGCTGCCATTGTGGCTGCACTCCATGTGGAGTGAGCAGTGAGTCTACTGGGCACTGGGAGGCCTTGAGTCTCATAAGCCATTAATATACAGGATCAAATCCACCTGCCCATCATAGATGGAGAGACCCTGTTCCCTAATGTGGCTGGTTGAAAGGATACAAAAAGTGATTCCATTTTACAGAACGAAGATGTCCTCTTTACATATACTTTACATATACATTAATTACTCAATGCTCTGCGAACATCCAGAGCGTGCCACCTCTTTTCTAACTCGTGGTTAGGGTTTGGACAAAAATCTGGCAATACCAATTCCTGCACTCTGTGGAACAAAGTGTTAACTTTCGGAACAAAGGTGGGGTCTAGCATCAGGATCACCCTGTTATGGTGAAAAATGCAGAGGTCTGCCCTAACAGAGAGTGCTGCCAGTTCAAACCCTTCTAGCCGACGTGATGGCCACCAAGAAGGCCACCTTAATTGTGAGGAACCTCACGCCAATCAATTGCAATGGCTCAAAGGGAGTTCCCGTAAGAGTCTGCAGGACTTTAGACAGGTCCCATGTAGGGTACCTGTGGACTACCGTGGTCGCAGATTCAAGGCCCTCTGAGGAATCTATGGACCAGGGGATGATGAGAAATGGACTCCAATGGGTCTGTGGATAAGACCGAAGACAAGGCCGCTACCTGTCTGCAGACAGTATTGGGTGAAAGCCCTCTGTCCAGACTGTCCTGGAGGAATTCTAGAATGTCACTAATAGAAGCATCCATGGCTGAACAATTAGTCTTATTACACCAAGCGCAAAAAATCCTCCAAGTAGCATCATATATGCAATTGGTAGGTGCTTTCCTAGATGCCTGGATAGTAGCTATGACCTTCGAAGAGAAGTTGTCCTTGGCTAAAGATCTCCACTCAAATCTCCATACAGCTAGCTGGAGCCATTGGGGCTCTGGATGAAACAAAGCCCCCTGGCTGAGGAAAATATTGGATGGGGGGAACCTCCACGGTCAGGGCACTGATAGGTTGTGGGGCCAGGAGTAAAACCTCTACCCTCTCTGCCAATATCTTTCCAATTATGTCCAGAATGAGAGGAAGAGGTGGGAATGCACACAAAAGACCCTATGGCCACTGGCACTGAAGGACATTGATCCCTTCTGCCCCCAGTGTGGAGAACCTGGTGAAATACCTGGGAAGTTGGGCATTGTCTGGGGAGGCAAACAAGTCCACAACCGGGGATCCAAAAATCCCAGTCATCTCCCTGAATAGGTCCGGATGGAGATGCCATTCCAAGTGGTCTATTTTGGCTCTGCTTAGCCAGTCGGCCTGTACATTGTCGACCCCCGAAATGTGTTCTGCCATGAGAGATAATAGATGGCTCTCCACTCAAAGGCCTAACCTGCCTCCTGCATAAGAGCCTTGACGGTTGATGTGCACCTTGGCTGCCACTGTCCGTCATTATCAGGTCATGGGTCCCCACCACTTTGCCCTGAAACTGTCTGAGGGCCAGATGAATTGCCATGAGCTCTAGCCAATTGATAGGTCAAATGCTGTCCAACTGAGACCACCGACACTGAGCCATTTCCGATTGAAGATGAGCTCTCCAACCATAGAGGCTGGCATCTGTGGTGACAACCACTCTGCTGGGCTCCTTGCAGAGCTGACCTTTGTTGATGGCAGGAGACTGTCACCACTGGAAAGATTGGAGAACCAATCAAGAACCAAAACCTTGATGGCAGAGTGGCTCCTGCCTGACCTTTAGTAGGGCAGAAGAAACCACTGTAATGACCAAGCATGAAGTTATGCCCATGGGATGATGGATGTAAGACACTATTTTGCCCAAGAGCTGCGACAGAAGAGACAGGGGTACTGTCCACCATTGCCAAATTTGCTTGGCTAAGGATTGTAAACTCTGTTGATGATCTGAAGACAGGAAAACTTGGCAGGATACCATTTCTATGACTGCTCCCAAATAGAGAAGCCAGTTGGTCGGATGCAGATGGCTCTTCTTGATATTTATCGAAAATCCATGCAACTGCAGCACTTGCAAAGTAATTTGAAGGTCTCTCCTGGCAGTGAGTTCCGAGGACGATTGAATTAAAATATCATCCAAGTAACATTGAACTCTCACTGGCAGGGCTTGTAAAGATGCCACAAGGGTAGCCAGTATTTTTGTGAAAACCCTGGGACCGAAGAAAGCCCAAATGGTAAAGCTCGATACTGATAGTGTTGTCCGTTATAATAGAAATGGAGAAATTTGCGATGAAACGGCCAAATTGGCACATGAAGGTATGCCTCCATCAGATCAATTGATGTGAGGGAGTCACCCTCCTGAAGGCTCTCTAACAGCGACTGCATTTTAAAACGCTGGTGAAGGATATAGTTATTCAGACGTTTGAGGTCCAGGATTGCTCTCCAACCCCCTGAGGCCTTGCTGATCCTCTGGTACCACTTGTATAGCGTGAATATCCACTAAGTGTTGAATGGCAATTTTCATGAGGACCCTTCTAGCATTGTCCCTAGAAATGGCACAGCTAATAAAAAACCTTGGTGGAGAGGAGAGGAATTCGAGACGAAGCCTTGACCTCACAGTCTGCAAAACCCAAGGGTCAGATGTTGTGTTTTCCCATCAAGAAGCAAAGAGACAGTCGGCCTCCGCTGGAGGGGGGGTTAGCTATGCAGTCACTTTGAATGTCGGAAAGAATGACTTCCTCCTCCTCGAAAGAGCCGCTTGCCCTTTGAAGAAGGAAACTGTCTACCTGAATGCTCTGGTTGGTGATCTTGCTGGGCTGGGATCTTCCTCTGGAAGCATGCAAACCTGGAACCAGAGTCTTGATGGAAAGAAGATAGGCAGGAGTAGGCGTAGTTTCTGACCGCTTGAAAGTAGAAGGAAAGATCTTCCACTTGTTCCTGGTCTCCACAGGTAGGGCTCCAAAACATCACCAAACAGCTTGTCTCCTTTGAGAGGAGCTGAAGCCACCTTCCACTTTCTCCTAGTGTCCGCTTGCCAGTTGCGGAGCCACAACAGTCTCCGCGCTGTGACAGAGAATGTGCCTTAGTGGCAAATTTAGCCGAATTGAGAGTTGCATCTGCAGTAAACTCAGTGGCAGCTATAATTTTGTTCAAATCCTGATGCACTCTGATGTATGAAGCTGGCACATGCTCCTGCAACTGTTTTAGCCAATAGAGCAATGCCCACATGAAAAATGAAGCCGCCGTTGAGGCACCGACTGGCCAGGCCGAACCTTGGTGAGACCATTGCAGGGTCTGTTCAGATCACTTGTCCTCCCCCTTCAACACATCCTCTGGCTCCATAGGGATCCCTGAAGATGATGCTGAGCTAACTACAGGGGAGTCCGCTGTGGGGAGCTACAAGGCCTTGGCTAGATCTGGACCCACATTGTAAAATTTCTTATCAGTAATGGAAGGGCTAGGGCCAGTGCCTGGAGAGGTGCATTGCTTCAGCATCACATCCAGAAATAACTTAGGAGATGACAAAACCTCTGTTTGGACAGTAGTTGTGAGAATAGCGAATCCCTTTGTGTCTGCCCTTCAGGAAGGGGGTTCCACTGTGGCCGGGAGCAGAGAGAGGGACATCTGAACGAGCTGAGACTGAGTTGAAAAACTGGGGACTGTTACCAGGGAGGCATGTCCTCAGAATTCAACTCAGTCTGAAAAGCAACGAGGCTAGAGACTACCCAATCTGGTTTCTCCCATCAACTCAGTGGAGAACCTCTATATCACCTTCAAGGTTTTCCAGTAAATCAAACTGTATTGAAGCCTGAGAGACAAAGACTTATATGTATTTCCATACCTATTTATGCTTAATGCCTGATCGAGCTCAATGTTTGCTTTTAATCTTAGCAATGCACAATTTCCTTAATGGAATCTAACATATTTTGATGCTTGTGGCAAGGCACATCCTTGGGAAAAGACTCAGCTGCTTTAATGTGTTGCAGGCAGGTGCTACATTCACATTTCCATGTGTGCCAAAACTTTTGGAGTCTGAATCTGAAGCCCTAATAAACAGCTCCCCAGCATCCTTTTTAAACTGAGCACTCCTATTATTTATATCATATATTATATTTCCCTGGTCCACAGGTTAAAAAGAAGACTTTACAGTGACATGTAAAGCTGATTTTAAAAGCATATATTATATTAATCATTCTCTTCATGTGCTGATGTTGGTACTTGAGATTTCAGGACCTTGCTTCTGCTTGTGATATGCACAATGAGGATCAACATACCATAATCCCATTAAAATAAATGCAAAGTTAATAATAATAATAAACTGCCTAGCCTGTACTTTACCAAGTTATAGGCTATAGCATTTCATATTGGAAGTAAGTCTAAAATTATGTGTTTTATTAAGATAAAAGCAGGTATATTAGGTACAAATATACAATTTTTTCTTTAAAATGAACATTTAAATAAATAATATAAACATGTAAACTGTTTTTAAAGTAGCATTTAAATAAATATTTGGGTAAAATGTTATAGCACCTCTACACCTTGTGTGTCTGCTTTTGATATAAGTCAACTGCTTAAGAAGTATTTTAATAAGTATGAGTTGGAAGTGTGCTCCTACATCTGGATTGATAACCTCTAAATATTCTGGTTTCGAACATACAAGAACATTATATTTCTTAAAAGGTTACAAGATCATGATGTTTTCTGAAGTGCATGTCCAAGTTGAAATTTTTGAGACATTTATAGGAATGCATAAATTAATTTGCAATTTCCAGACTTTTCTCCTAGATTAGCTTTCTGTACAATCAGTACTGACAATGCTGAGAATAGTTGATCTTTGAAAGTAATTTTCAAATCAAGAACATTGTTATCATTTCTCAGTTTTTATTGTAATCATACAGGTTGGTCAGAGGGCTCATGAGAACTGTTGTGGAGCTACAACACAAATATATGATATTTTTTTTCAAACCCAAATCCCAATACAAGGCTACAAATACAGTATTATTCTATATAATTGTTTTAGATTTGGCCAATTATAGACTAAATTGAACTAATTGGTTTTGCAAAGAGCTAAAACATTAATCTAAAGTGCTGCTTTAGCCATAACCCAGGATTTGAAAAGTGACTAGATTCCCTTGTACCGCATTTTGGAAAAAATTCACCTTCATTCATTCCAAATATTTTGTTTCCCTTAGTTTGAAAAATGCAAATGTAATCTTGTTCGTAAAAATTATTAGATGGAAGAAATCTTAATTTTAACAGGATCCTTTAAAATTGCAAGTCCAAGGTAAGCTGAAAAGTGTATGTGTTCTATGCCTGACATTTTAAAATGAGTACAAAATGTATCATTTGCTTGCACATCCTGTTTCTTTTATATATACGTATCAGTACTGTACTGTATTAGCACAGTCTGATCCTCAAGTTATTGCCATTATATACTCTTGTTAGCATTTATTTATTTCTGAACATTTTCATTAAAATGTATGGTGGTTGGGTTTTTTGGTATTGCTTTAACAAAACTATTTGGGGTAAAAACATAAATGAGATTATTTTATTACACACTCTACGACTGAAAATGCAGTAACACTGTGTATCAATATCAGCTTTCTGAGCTTTCATCTTTCTTAGAATAAATATTCATACTCCAATGGTATTCCATAAAGCAACAAATGAAATACAATAAATGCAGTAAGGAAGAGTGAACACTATTGAAAACATTATCATAAATAGCAGCCATAAATCTTTATAATATTATACATACTAGATACTCACCACAGTAAACAAACATTGAAATCAGTACCAGAATATCACACTGAGAAACAATAGTTATACCACAAAGGTGAATCACCAAGAAATAATTTATTACTTTCCATTCCTTTCTTACAAATAAAACAGTTTCCTAAAAAGAATGTACATAGGATTCATTTTTGTAGTTTATAAGTGAATGCATATATCATATAGATGAAACACCTATACTTTGAGCAACAAAACAAAGAAAGAAGGGAAAAAAAACAAAAAAGTCTTCCATCAATCACTCAACCATTTGGAGGATTTAAATACTTCCGGAAGCAAAACTTATATTAAACTCTTGAAAGATTGTTTCAAAATCACTAACATGGGACACCAAGAGAATGCAAGTTTGTGACAGTGTTTTATGCAGTTTTGAAAAGACAGTGCTATTTGTAGAGTTGCCCTATGAATAATAATAAAAGTACTTTAAAATGAAAGCCCATTTAAGCCAAGGAAATACAGCCGTTAGAATTGGTACATGGAACACAGACTATTCTCAAAACTACCAGGATAAAAGCCATGTTGAAATTTTCATCCAGAAAGTTGCATCTGGTAAGAGTGTACTGGAAATACATAAAAAAAGGTGTATCCCCTTGCTCTCCCTTAAGAGTGTGGAAGTTGGGCTAAGCAAAGTTTCTTGGGGCAAGAACTTCTCAGAAATGTATCTCTATAACAAATCTGTAATTTTCTGAGTTTATTGGATTCCATGTCATTTAAAAACATATACATTATGGCAAAAAATGGACAAAAATTTAATAAAATAAAAGAGTGCTGCATTCAGGTTTATAAAGCAACTAGTTGTCATCTCCTACATGCTCTAAATACACCACAAACTCAGAACAGAAAGAGTGTAGTCTTACCTGAATGCTTCTTCTCAGCACGCTGATGGAGAATCCACATATGGGTAGATACATGCCTTTCTGCCCAGAGACTGAGTCCTTTCTTTACCACACCCCTCTGTCAACTGTCACTTTCCCAGTTCATGACAAAGGTGCAGTCATCTGAAAGACTCTGTGGTGGCATTGGCTCTTCCTGTCATGGACGGTGGAGATGATCTCCGGGAGTGGATTCTCCATCGGCGTGCTGAGAAGAAGCATTCAGGTAAGACAATGCTGGTCGAAGAATGGGACATACCAAAGCCTGGCTGTCCCTATGGGTGGAAATTGGTCTGGTCCTGAGTCCCCCTATCGGCATGCACTTGCTGGAGCACCCTCCTGCCAAAGGCAGCCTCAGCCGAGCTTGTAGTGGTGCACAAAGGGAGATGGTGAAGACCATGTTGCCACCCTGCAGATCTCTTCAGTTGAGGCCTGCATTGCCCATGTGGCCACAGTCGCAGTGCTTTGAGTAGAATGGGCGGTTACTCATCGGGGAACTGGAATAGACTGTGTCTCATAGACCTTGGCTATACATGCCCTTATCCAATGACCTATGGTCGATTAAGTGACCTTTGAACCTAGAGAAGATAGTTGGAATGAGACAAACAGTGATTCAGTTCTGTGGTGAGGCAAAGTTCACTTGATATATCTACATAGTGCCTTCCTTACATCCAGAGGGTAAGAAGGTCCTGGACAGAAGTTTGGCAACACCATCTCCTGGGCCTGGTGAAACCAGGAGTTGATCTTTGGGATGAAGGAAGGATCCAGATGTAGAACCACCCTGTCTGTGTGGAAGGTGCAAAGCTCCTCTCTTACAGATATAGCCGTCAGTTCCAAAATTCGCTTGGCTGATGTGATAGCAACTAAAAAAGCGACTTTGAATGACAGGTATCGCAGACTCATAGACTTAAGTGGCTCAAAAGGTGCTAAGGTATCTGTGTGCAACAGATGGTTTCGAGTTAACTGCCTCCTTTATGAAAGAATGCACCACCTGATGGTATGTTATGGATTCCAAGTCCCCGTAAGTCAGCACCGAGGACAAGACCATCACTTTTCCCCAGATAGTAGTGGGGCTAACCCCTTGTCTCCAGATAGTATTGGGGCTAACCCTCTTGTAAAAAGCCCAGGATCTGTGGAATGGAGACCATCATGAGGTCCCTACCCAACCTAGTACACCAACTGCAGAATGTCTTCTAAGTAAAGTTATAAATTCTATTGGTGGAAGGCCTCCTGGAAGCCTGGATTGTCTGTATTACCCTCCTTGAAAAGTTCTCCCTCATCATGATCCTCCTCTCAAGTGCCAGGTGGTTAGTTGGAGCCACTGAGGCTCCAGGTGGACCAAGACCCCCTGACTGAGGGAGATCTATCCCGAGGTATCCTCCAAGGCCGGGACACAGATGGGCTGACGAGGTTTGCATACCATCACCGTCTGGGCCAAAGGGGAGTGATGAGTAATATCTCTGCCTGTTCCAATAGAAGTTTCCTGATCACTCCTGGTATGATGGGAAGTGTCAGAGGGAATGCATATAATAGGCCCTTGGGCCAAGGGCAGCAGAGGGCATTGGGTCCCTCTGCTCCCAGTGTCTGAAATCTCATGAAATATATGGGCAGTTGCGAGTTCTTTGGGGTGGCGAACAAATTCAGGACTGGGTGGCCGAATCTCTCGCACATTTCCTGGAAGAGGTCTGGGGGTAACCACCACTCAGAGTGGTCCACCGTGGTCCTGCTTAGGAAGTCCGCCTGTGCATTTGTTACCCCTGAGATGTGCTCCGCCTTGATGGAAAGCAGGTGAGCTTCTGTCCAGAGACACAGTTGATCTGCCTTGCGTATGAGGGACCTGGAGTGGGTACCCCCTTGGCAGTTGATGTGCACCTTTGCGGCCATGTTGTCCATCATGATCAGTATGTGTTGTCCCTCTATGGCTGTGTAGAAGTGTCAGAGGGCGAGGTGAGTCACTCAGCACTCCAGCCAGTTTATATTGTGTTTCAGGTCTGCCTGAGTCCATTGACTGGAGGTGGGCTCCCAATCCGAACAGGCTGGAGTCTGAGGTCAAGGTCAGGTGGCTGGGCTCCTTGAACAGTGTTCCCTTGGCTATTGCTGGGGACACCCACTACCTGAGGGACCTGAGTGTCTCTAATGGTACCCTGACCTTGGAGGTCGAATTGCTGCTTCCTGCCCTCTGAAATGGTAGCAGGAACCATTGCAGGGTTCTTAACTGCGATCAGGCCCAATGCAACATACCATTTTTCCCAGGAGCTGCCAGTGGAACAAATTGTTCCATCTTGATTTGGTTTACTAAGGACTTGATGCTGTCCTGCCACTCCTGAGAAAGATATACCTCACAAAATCTGGTGTCTATAACTGTTCCTAGATGGAGCAGATGAGTAGTTGGTACAAGATAACTCTTTTGAGAATTGATAGAAAATCCGTGTTCCTGAGAGCATGGATTATCATTTCCAGATCCTTCTGAGCTAGCTGGGGTGAGGATGACTGAATGAGGATGTCATCCAGGTAGTACTGGAAATCCATCGGAACTGTCCTTGGGTGCATGGCCAGTGCTGCTAGAACCTTTGTAAAGGACCTGGCGGCAGAGGCTAGGCCAAATGGCAGAGCTCTGTACTGGAAATGATGGTAATAGAACTTGAGGTACCATCAGTGTAAGGGGAGGATAGGAATGTGGAGCTAAGTCTCTGTCAGGTCAATGGATGTCAGGAGATCACCCCTCCTGATGTCCTGCAAGATTGACTGCAGAGATTGCATTTTGAACCTCTTGTATATCAAGTGGAAGTTCAATTTTTTGAGGTCCAGAATTGCTCTCCACCCCCTTGAGGACTTTGGCACTATGAATAGGATCAAGTAGAATCTGTGCCCCTGTTGGTCTTCCAGGACTAGCTTGATGGCTTGGATGTCCAGCAGGTGTTGAATTGCCATGGTCATAAAATCCCTCTTGATGGAGCTCTTGGAGATGGGGCAACAGATGAAGTGCCTCGGAGGCATGGAGAAAAATTCCAGAGTGAGGCCAAATCGTAATGTATTGAGGACCCACAAGTCGGTGATCTTTTCCCATTGGGATGCAAAAAGGGGTAGGCACCCTCCAATGGGAGGAGGGTCCTAGCAGTCACTTGCAGCAGCAAAAGGGGTGACTCCCTGAGCCACGAAAGGGCCGCTTGGCCTGAGGTTGCTGTCTATACCTGTCCCTAAAACCCGATCTGTCTGGTTTTGGTCAGATCTAAAGGGGAAAGGACATTGGAACTGAAACTGTTCATTGCTGGCATCTGGTGGAACTGCCCATCTGTCAGCCCTTCTCTATAAGAAGAAGAGCCCCTATATGGGGCTGAAGCTAATCTCAACTTAATTTTGGTGTCTGCCTGCCATTGGCAAAGCCAGAATAAATGGTAGGAGGTGATGTTGCAAGCGAGAGCCCTGGAGGAGAACCGGGCTCAGCACCTGCCACCAACTTGGTGATATCCTGATGTATTTGGGTCTCCTCTGGAGGGACTTCAGCCAGAGTAGGGAAGTCCTAGCAAAAAAGGAGGTGGCCGTAGCTGCCTTTACTGCACAGGTACTAACTAGATGGGTTCAGTGGAAATTTAATTCCGCCTTCTTATCTTCCGCCTTCAGGGCTTCTGCAATATCCCCAGATATTGCTGAGAAGGAGACCCGAAGAAGTCTCCTGAGGAGGAGAGTGTCATCTACTGAAAGCAGTTCTAGGATTTTTGTTGCACACAATCTTTGCACCACCAAGTCCAGTCAATACCACAATCTGTTATTTTAAAGTTTGCTTCCTTCTTTCAACTGGGCTATTGAGACTTCAGGGCTGCCATTCAGGGATGGCAGCCTCTTTTCCATTAGGCTCCAAGGATTTCTCTGGGTTGCAGGGGCGGTTGCCTTCCACCGCTCTGCTCCTCGAGTTGTCCCACACTGTCAAGAAAAAGGGTTGGAGAACGGAGTCCGCTCTTCTTCGCCTCTCACTGTCTCAATGTCACCATAAGAAGTCAGTCTTGGTCTCATTTTAACGACCTCTGAAGGATGCAAGGCTGAGTCAACCTTGACTGGTGAAACTCGAACTCATGGCAGTCAGCAGATTTAGCCTGCAATACTGCCTTCTAACCACTGCGCCATCATGGCTCAGTAAAGTCAGTCACATCTAAGTGGCTGCACAAATTCAGAAACATAGCCACACTGAGTTACCATTATCATCTCCCCAACAGTGTATAATGATAATTCTAAGTAGTAGAGGATATCAAGAAACAAACTCTGGGAACTCATGGGTATCTAAAACCTTTTAAGATTTCAAAGTGCTCACAGACCTTATAAAATTTTGAATAAAGGATTTTAAAGTGCCATAAGATTTTACAAATTATAAAATCTGAGAAAAAGATTGCAGTTTAGACTGAGGAAATGGACTGTTTCCAAATGCTGAATCATAGTCCCATGCTGTATAACAAAATTGTATAATCAAGTTGAAAGCCACTAAGCTATATCCAAGTCTTACTGTTCATGTTCTAATGAAGGATAATAGGTTTAGATGAGCTTGCTACAGTATATACCTTAAGACTGGGAAAGACTTGTAAGAGCAGTTATAAAATGTGTACACACACAGACACACAGGGCCAGTTTTTTTTATTGGTTTCAGGTACTTTATGCTCTGTTGCTAAGGTTACATATTTTCTGCGCTATTGTTGCCAGCACTTCAATTCAGGGTATTTCGATTTTATTTGGTATGTTCATGTAACATAGGTCTGATTATCAGGTGCAGAAAGATTCTCAAAGAATCTACATCTGCTATATAGCAATAAGACTTTATACACACATTCACACCCACCCACCCGCACACACAAATACAAACACATACATACTGGTGATATTAGCAGAGCATTCTAGACATTAGAGAGGCCATGAGGTCTGCAGTTCCTAGTATTTGCCATTGGAATACTGCCATCCTGCCAGGGTAGTGCTGAGCTGAACACAGGTCAAAACAATGTCAGGCCTAGGAGACAAGCCAGTTGGTCCCCCTCCCCTTTTTTTGTCACAACCAATGGATCACAGCCATATCCGTCAAACAATACTGGGGCCTTCCCTGGAGGTAATGCATACCGGGCTTGCCTGACCACCAAACAAATAGAAAATTGTCCAGTTGGACCCAGATGCTGCATTTGATTGTGCAAAATGGCATTTATAGATTTAAAAAGTGAACCCTGCACCTGTGGGAATGCTAAAAAAAAGGATGATGATGACGATGGCCCTAGATCAGCGGTCCCCAAACTTTATGGCTTGGTGGGCCAGCAAGATGGGAGGAGAGGGAACTGACCCATGCAAGCAGTGGGCCGGTACATGTGTGTCCCACTTCCAAACCAACCACAGCCTATTAGTGGATCACTGCCCTAGTTATTGCAGAAGCCTCAAATATACCAGTGGCTGAAAAAAGTCAAATCTGAAGATTTTTGTTGTCAGTTTGATGCTGGAACATAAGTTGAACAAAATTACAATACCACTACATAAAAACCTCTTATGAGATGAGTTTGCTTTCTACTTTCATCCATTTCACTTAGATCAGCCTTCCTCAAACTGTATATGTGAACTAAAGGGTCATTGGTTCTTACATGATACGACCTTTCTCTTTGGGTGGAGATAGCATCCAAGATTGGGTTGTCAGTCAGATTTTACTTGCCCAATCAATTCCCTGATACTCTCCTGACGCTCTGGGGACAAGGACGATATGGTATCTATTACAGCTCCCAGATAGAGCAAGCTATTGGTGGGAATGAAATGGCTCCTGGCCTTGTTGACAGAAAAGCCATGCTCCTGTAGCACCTGGATGGTGGTCTCCAAGTCCTCTGCTGCTTGAGATGGGGAGGAGGACAAGACCAGAATATTATCCAGATGGCACTGGATTCTGACTGGAATAGCCCTAATGTCAGCTTCTGTTGGAACTTCACAAATAAACCACTTTACTCACGTTTTGTTGTGTGATAAGATTTGTTTATTGTGGTCTGTTCATCAACAATCAGCAACAAACAGTCGGTCCTGAGCAAAGCCAGTGCTGAGAGCTTGTGTCTCTCAAAGCTTTTTATTGGCATTTCCCCCCGATTGCTAACACCCATCCCCTGTTAACCCCTAATTAGCTTACACCCACCCCTAGTACTCCCAAGCGTTCCCATCCCACAACCCTACCTCTAAGCTAACACCAGTGCCTATCCCATCCCGCCAGACATGCTGCCCAAACCCCCAAATCCCCAACAGTCTGGAAATGTCATACCAGTCCGAACATCACACCAGCCCCCCCACGTGCACCGATCGGAAAAACGCCCGCCACCAAACAGTTAATGAAGCCACTGCCCATGCGCTGATCGGAAAACCACCTGCTGCCAAACAGTTAATGAAGCCACCACCCAACAGCTGTGTTTCTAGAACAGCCCGGCTGGGCGTGTCGACACAATGCAGAGCAGGTCAGAGGTTGTCGGCTCCAGCTTGGATAACGTGCTGGAGTCCGTGCAATGCTTCCTGTTTCGGCACTCCAAGGTAAGGTGTTGCGGGATTGTCAGGAGCAGCGGGACCACCTGGGCGATGTGTCAGGTGGCTTGAGCGGCATGGGGTGGTGCCTGACACCTAAGGTGGGCTGCCAGGGCTGCTAATAGCTTCGTAAATGTTCTGGGAGCAGATGAAAGTCCAAAGGGCAAGGCCCTGTACTGAAAGTGCCTACTGTTATAGCAGAACCTGAGGAATTGTCTATGGGCCGGAAGAATGGGAACATGAATGTAGGTCAGTTAAATCTATGGAAGTGAGGAAATCCCCATCCCTAATTCCCTCCAGAATAGACGAGAGAATGTATCTTAAACTGCCTGTATTTTACCTGGCAGTTTAGATGCTTCAAATCCAGAATTGCTCTCCATCCCCCCCGAAGCCTTTGGTATTACAAACAATATGGGAGTAAAATCCCATCCCCTGTTGGTCCTCAGGCACCGGCTGAATAGCCTGGATCTCCAGCAGGTGCTGAATAGCTGTTTCCATGAGGACCTTTCTCTCTGTGTCTGAGAAACGGCAATGAATGAAAAACCTCAGGGGGATGGAAAGGAATTCTGGAGAAAAGCCCAAACAGACCATCTCCAGGACACAGGTGTCTGTGGTTACTTCCTCCCAATACCTGGCAAACAATGGGAGGATTGACAGCAGATTTATCTGGGGCATCGGAAGGGTCAATCCCCAGCCCCTTGAAAGGGCCACTTGTTATTGACTTGCGGTTTCTACCTGTCCTGTCCTGGTGTTGATCCTGCTTGAGGATGAAAGGCCTCTGGGGTCTAGAAAACCCCCCTCCAGCTTCAGGTGCCCAAAAGGAGAGACAGTGGAAATAAGGCAGCAAGTAGAAATCACTCTTTCTGGACCTGGAAGGCAAGATCTTCCCCTTGTCTTTGGAGTCCACCAGCACCTGGTCCAGGGCTTCTCTAAACAATTTATCCCCCTTGAAGAGGGCAATGGCCAACCTCCACTTATGCCTCATGTCTGCCTGCCACTGCCTGAGCCAGAGCAGCCAGCGAGAGGCTATAGACAATCCTTTTGCCTTTGAGGCAAATCTGGCTGCACTTAGGATGGCATCAGCCGGAACTTAACAGCTGCTAGGAGCTTATTAACATGCTGATCAGATCTGACATCATTCGTTGGGATTCTCTCCTGCAATTCACATAGCCAGATGAGTGGTGCCCTATTGAAAAAAGATGTGGCAGTGGAGGCCTTCACTGCCCAGGCTGCTGACTGATGTGTTCTCTGGAATGTCTGTTTGGCCCTTTTGTCCTCTGCTCTCAGTGAGTCCTCGGGCTCCCCAGGAATGTCAGATTTGGATTGCAGAGCCACTACTGGGGCATCTACTGTGGGCACTTCCAGGGCTCTGGAAAGATCAGCTCCCACATTAAACAACCTCCTATCCAGGGAAGAAAGGCTTGGACCTGATCCAGGAGAAGACCATTGCCTTTGGATGACCATCTTTGTGAACAACTTTGGCGCAGGGATGACATCTGCTGTTATGGTCTTCTCTGAGAATATTGGATCATTGGGGTCTTCGGAAGTATCTGTTGGCTCTGATGGTGCAGGAGCCTTGCCTTGCCCTGTGGCATTCTTTGACTTAAAGAGGAGCAATTTAAACAGGGCAAAAGCCCTGAAATTACGGGCTGCTCAGAAGCAAGGCCCTCATCACCAGAAAAATCTCTATCTATCTGCTGCCCCTTGTCAAATGGATTAAAGTGGACACTCTCAGCAGGAGCATAATATTCAGATCCTGAAAAAAATAGATAGATCATCCTCAAAATGGGACCTTTGTCTCATGCTATGTTTTGAAGGGTGATCTCCTGGTTTGTTTTAAGGCTTCTGATACACCCTGCCTTGCTGCCTCAGCTAACAGAGCCTGCATGCTTATTTATAATTCAGGCTCTTGTTCCACTGCTGGATGAAGTCTCATGGCCGTGGGTGTAAAAGTAGCCTCTGGGGCCATTCTGGGTCTCTGGGCAGTTGCTGTCAACTGCTCAGTTGCTGAGCAGACAGAAAAGAAAGTTCTTACTTCAGAACTTTCAAAGGGATCTTGCATAAAAACCTGCTCTTCAGCTCCCCCAGTGGCCACTTTGTGTAATAAACTCCTGTCAGACTGAAGAGACCTGGGTCTTCTTTGCAACAGTCACTCCTCATTTTCGCAGGAATCTGTCATGGTGCTGTTAGGTGCCATTTCCAAGCTTTTTTGGGCTGCTTCTTATTGTCCCTTAGCCCACAGTCTATTTAATGCCTTATCTCTGCGATGCTCATCCCGCTCAGCTGCCTTGGAGCTCTTTTGAGCCCTGAAGCTCTAATATCCCTTGGCTTGGGCTTTCAGAAGAGGCTGAAACATTTGGGGCTGCAGGGCTGAGAGAGCATGATGGCCTGCGAGCCATATCCTCTGCTCTCCTATTCACGCAGCTGGCATTTTGGGTGGAATTCCACCATTTTTAATTTAACTGGTGTTCTAACTCACCTAGGAGTTACTGTCCTGTGGCCATGAGGGCATGGCGTGTCCACCAGACAAATAACAACGGAGAAGATTGGTAGATGTCAAATTGCAACCTGATAATACAGCTGGTCTTCGGCCCCATTTAAAGCACTGCTGTGGTAATTTACAGGTTTCTGAGACGGCTGTTTGAAGCTGCCAAAAGCCAACCCAAGCAAAACACGGTAATGGTGTGGAGGTTTTGCTCTGTCACACCACTGTGGAAATACCTCTGTTATTGATGCAGATCGCCTCAACCAATCTGTTCCCAGCCATCCAGGCTGAAGCCGTGACCAATCATTCCTTTTGACAGCCACTTAACTAGTAGACCAGTCCGGCTGTCAATGGAATAGCATTCAGGATTGGTTTTGTCCTAATTTCTTTATTTAATTTGAATCTTTTTGGAGCACTCAAATATATGTTGTCCTAGCTGCTTGACTGAGTCAATTTCTGGGGCACCCTTAGTAACAGGGGAGTGTCCTCACAGATCTGACAGACTCAGTCCAATCAGCAAGCAGTGACTGACAACCCAATTCTAGATACTATCTCCACCACAATGGAAAACTCCAAAATTCTCAGCTATTTGTAGGACTAAGGTTGAGAGGACATAGATTTTCTTCATGGATAGTTTGATATTCAATTTATGGAGACATGACTTAATAATAATACTCCTCATACATTTCTCTTTCTCAGTTGATTCTCAGAGGACTACCATATAGTATATTCATATAATTTATTCAGTATTTTATTACTTAAGCTTGAAAGCCCACAATAAGTCTGTCATTTAAAAATGTATTCAATAGATACATGCAATTCTTCTTTTGGAATTCACCGAGGAGCATTATACAAAGGATTTTAAAAATGTTTATTGTGATTCATGGACTTTTGTCCCAGGTTCCACAAATTTCTGATGTTATTTCTTTTCACACTTGATCAGAGTTTTTGTTTAATACTCTGAGAGAATATAAGGCAGGGAAAAGGCAATACAAATGGAAGAATTTAAAAAAGGTAGGAGACAATTGTGAAGAAAAATATATTTAGCCAGAGCTTCTTGATTGCTGTTCATGCAGCTAGATAAACAAACGCTTTGGGCTTGGTAACTGGGAGATGTCTCCATAAAGAAAGTGTAAAAGTAATTTTTCACGTCAGCTCCTCGCAGAATGTTCTTTAGCAAGATTTTTAAAATAAATGTAACTGGGTTATAAGAATTTAGCCTATGGTGCTATTTCCATTTTAGAACTAGCAAGATGGTGGGTCAATCAAGGATGAACAGGCAGGTGGATGCTTATAAAACTGTTTCCAGAATCCTTTTATCTATTACATTTAAAAACAATGTGCTTTATTCATACAGAACTCTTTAAAAACTAATTGGTTTAAGTGGCATCTGCAACACATAATTTTATCAGTATATAATAAATGATGACACAAACTACAAACTCCATTTCTTATGGACTTGCACATGACAATGTAATAAAAGTAAGAAAGGGGCAAGTTTTGCATTGCTACTACAGTATGTTTCATGGTTTGTCCCCATGGAGGTTTTTGAATAATATTTAAGAACGTATTAGTTATACTTGTTATACTTCTCTCCATCCCAAAAGATAAAACAACATGGATTTAGAAAAGGTAACAAGGGTTAACTTATATTTACATCTTCATCCGATTAGCATTTGTTGGGATTCCAAGAAGAGGAACCATAGGAGGTCTCATGTTCTTAGAGAGGTAGTGTTCATTGAATGAACCTGAGAAAGAATTTGAAAGTGGAAGGTTCTGTAATTGCAGGGAGCAGCTTTCTACTGTGAAAGCTGTGGCTTTGATTTCAGCTCTTTGTTACATTTCAATCAGATTGATTCCAAGTTCCCCCTGTGGTTCTTACCAGACATTAGGGTAAATAAATGTATTGATCTTGTAAGAGGTTGAAAGGATTTTCTTAGTGGGGTATATTCTCACTGCAACTCTGCTTTCTGGTGGGGAATATACACTGTATTTGAATGCATATTATACGCTGTATTTGCATTACATCTTCATCCCTGTGACAGAGAATCGTAATTTAAAATCCTTCTTGAGGGGGATTGAAATGGCCTGAAAGTCTTAAATCACTTTGTCTCAAAAGTGGAAAAGGTTAAAAGAAAGTTAATGTATAGCTTGCCATCCACATTGCAAAATGATCCATTTGGAGGTTTTTTAGGGTATAACATTTGTGAAATGGGCGTTGGTATATATACCTGAGAACAGCCCTTTCTATACATGCTGCTAGAGAGTCCAGGAATGGTTAGACTCCTCCCTCTGATGTCATCAAGCTGAGTCTGCCACAGTATAAAAAGCCAGCTTCAGCTGTTAGCCCCAGCATTTCTGGCAAAGAAACTTGACAGATGTAGACTGTCTCTGAAGATAAAAAGTGAAGAACCTTCCCCAACCAAGACCAGATGAACACTGGGTAGGGCTGGACTCTCTAGCAGCGTGTATAGAAGGGCATTCTCAGGTAAATAATACCCCCATTCTCCTCCAGGCTGCGACGAGAGACCAGGAATGGGACATACCAAAGCCTGCATGTCCAAGGGGGGTTCATTGTCGGTCTGTCCTTCAGTTCGATACTGGCAGAACCTTCTGGAGCACCCTTCT
>CM019149.1:228439196-228452419 GCA_009733165.1 Naja naja | reverse complement strand
GACAGAAGTTGACAGGATCAGGATATCATCCAGGTAGCATTGGACCCTCACAGAGCTCAAAAGGATGCTGCCAATGCTTCCAAGACCTTGGTAAAGACTCTGGGGAGCGATGACAGGTGAAATGGAAGGACCTGACTAATAGTTCCTGTTGTTGTAATAGAAGGCAGGAACTGGCAATGAAGGGCCAGATTGGAATATGGAGGCCAGATTGGAATATGAGGTCTATGGATAAGAGGAAGTCACCCTCCTGAACGCTCTGCAGTATAGAATGGAAGGACTGCATCCTGAAGTGCCTGTAGGGAATGAACTTGTTCAAAGAGTTGAGGTCGAGAATTGCGCCCACCCCCAACCCCACGAAGGCCTGGGATTGAGGAAGAGGCTGGAGTAGAACCCCAGCCCCGCTGATCCACTGAAACCGCCTGTATGGCTCTGATGTTCACCAGGTGCTGAATGGTCAATTCCATGAGGGCCCCTCTGGACCTGTCCCAAGATATTGGACCGTGAACAAAGAACTTCGGAGGAGAGGAGAGAGAGGAACTCGAGTTGAAGACCTGATCTCACCATCTAAGAACCCAAGCATCCGATGTTGATTCCTCCCATCAGGAAGAATGAGGCAAAGAACGCCAGACAACCTCCAATGGGAGGGAGGAACTGCAGCCATTTGGAGCATCGAATGAACGACCTCCGCCTTGAAAGGGCCATTTCCAGAGAACTGCTGCTGTGCTGCCTCTGGCCGTTGCTGCTCTTGATGAGGAGGGAATGACCTCTGGCCTTGAGGAAAACGAGCTGGGATTGGGTCAAAAGGAGGGAGGTCGGAAATATGGCATCTGGGAAATCCGACTCTTGCTTGCCAATAAAAGGATCTTCCTTTATCCCTGGTCTCCACCAGGTAAGGTTTCAGGCCACCCCAAACAGATTCTCCCCAGCATGGAGCAGACACTAGCTTCCATTTGGCACGGAGTCTGTTTGCCAATGCGCAGCTGGCTGGAAGGCCACTCACTGCCACTGAGGATGCCATTGGCTTTGAGGCAACTCTAGCAGAGTTTAATGTGGCATCAGCTGTAAACTCTGTTGCAGCGATGATCTTGTTCAAGTCTTGATGAGATCTGCAAAAGATTCTGCAACAAGTGGAGCCAATGCAGCACAACCTTGTAAAGAAAGAAGCTGTGGTACAGGCCCGCGACCGCCCAAGCTGCTGCCTGATGTGTATGTCTGAGAGTCTGTTCCGACCTCTTGTCATCAGCTTTAAGGACATCCTCCAGTTCTGTTGGAATTCGATATAGAAAAGCTGGCAATTACAGGGCATTGACAGGAGGCACTAATAAGGCATTGGCCAAGGAAGGGCCCACATTATAAAACCGCTTATCCTGGGATGAGGGGCATTGATCCTTCACCAGATCTAGAAACAATAAAGGTGATGGAAGTACCTCAGTTTGGACAATTGTTTTGGAAAATAAAGAGTCACCCTAAACTGCAGATTCCACTTGAGGCTCTGATGCCACCTCATCTGGGCCTAGTTGGGCCGTGATTAAGGCCTTATGAAGAAGACGTCTAAACAAGGATGGCTTGAAAATGGTCACAGAGGTGGGATGCTCAGGCCTAGATCCTTTATCCTCTGATAGATTGGATTCCCTAAGCTCATCTTCCTCCTCCTCTGAAATGGAGAATTGGCTATGTTTGGAAGGATTCATAGAACCCCTGTCCTTATAATCCCCCCATTCAGTATGGGTGGCAGGAAACCTATGCTCATAGAACCTGGAAAACCCCTGCTGGACAGGAGAGATAACTTGACAAAAGGCCAGGAGCATGCTTTGACCACCACGCACAGGGTGAAGGAGTTGCTGAAACCCTCAACAAGCCACCAAACCATATCCTTAAGATCCTCCAGCCTGCTGCCTAAAGGAGGATCCACTGGGCCAAGGCCAGCAGTGGTGGGAGTAAAGGTGGCTCTCCACCCTAGCCTATGGCCACCCTGGGGTAAAATGCCCTGAGGATTAGAGCTATCAGGAACCCAGTCTGCTTGTCTAAAATAGGCCCAGATCTACTCAAGTCCTGAGGGAAAAAGGCCTCATCTTCTCTCAGGAGACCAGTGCAGATGACTGGCAGAACTACTTTTTACCCTCCAGCTCTGGAAACTGGTTCTGGGGTGGCCTGCAACTCTCCTGATTGAATTTGGCTCTGCCCTCTCAACTGTTCCAGATTCTTGGCAAATTGCTTCTCCAATGCAACATGCCTCCTTTTTTCAGCTCTCAGTTCAGATCTTGAGGCCTTCTTAGGAGCAAAGGCCTTGGCTCTAATTCTTGCTGCAGCCTGTTAGCAGAATGAACTTGCTGCCTCCTCCTTCAATGGCCTCTGAAAATTCAGAGCCATGAGCTTCTTCTAGCCTTGATTGACCAGCTTGGGCCCAATTGCTTCCATCTTGCTAGGCACACACAGCTCCTCCCAAATTGTGTCCTCCTAGATGTGGGCCAAGTGAGCAGGATCCCTGCTGTGAGGCCCAAAGAAAATGGCGCTGGCTAATGGCTCAATCCAAAATGGCCGACTGCCACATGCTTGGAAGCTGATAGAAAACCCTACTCAAAGGGTGGTCTATGGACCCAGCCCAGTTGAAAAAACACTAGGTGCCCTGAGAAACAGCTGTGGAGCACTGTATGTGATCCGGGCTTGTGCGGCAAAGAAGAGGTGCGTGGGAGGCTCAGCTGAGCTCTCCCAGCCCGCACTTTCCAAATTAACTGTCAGGGACTCCTGGGCTGCACGCCAAGCAAGGGCTGCATGGGAAGCTCAACCGAACTCTCCCAGCCTGTACTCACAGTAATCAACATTGGAGCCTTTGCGATCAAAGATCAGATGTTGAAGGCTCAGCTCTACTGGGTCCCTGAGCTGCGCTGGTGATGTTTGCTTCCTTTTTGAAGTTAGATAGCTGTTAGCAAGACTCAGAGACACTAGCTCTGACTTCAAGAAGCTGAGTCAAAAAGCTGGGGCTAACAGCAGAGGCTGGCTTTTTATACTGTGGCAGACTCAGCTCAATGACATCAGAGAAAGGAGTCTAACCCATTCCACTCTCATGCAGCATGGAGGAGAATTCTGTAGATGTTTTTATTTGAAAGTTTCTTGCATTTTCTTCTTTTATCCACTGATTTAATTTGGGATGATAGATAGATATTATGATCAATATTTCAACTGGGTAATCTGAAACAACCTTGCTTATTGATTTCATCAATATTTATAAGCAGCTGCAATCTGGATAATATGCCACTTTTTTGTATACAGAACATAGTTGAATAAACATTCATTCTTTTAAAGATTTGTTTTGGAATCAAAATAGGTGAACCTGTCAACACATAACACATAAACTAAGCATTGCATTATACTTAGCCATATGAGGGGTGGAAAATACACATTTATGTGTGATATGTTATTTCATATTAATATCTTAGGGTTTTATTTTTTTTCCTCTTTTGTACGGCAACCAGCAACATATTGTTTGAGTTGACAGCCATATAAATGTATAAATGCATGTGTGCATATATGATTTGCAGTCTACATACACAGAAGACTTCCTTCTCAAAACTGCACATTATATAATATTCAGTTCACATAAGACTAAATAGCTGGCTGTCCGAAAACTACAGAGGATCACAGGGAAACCATAAAAATGTTTTTGTAAATAAAAACATTAGGCTCCTTGCACATTCTACAAATGGAAAAGTAGATATATACTGAATGAATGAACAAACAAATAAACAAATAAACAAACGAACGAACGAACGAATGAATGATTGATTGATTGAAGCCTGGGAAATGGGCTCCTTGTCAGTCAACAACAGTGCTGATTTACTACGTTTATCAAGTACTTAGGAGACACAGGGATACAACAGCCAATTACTTAACAGCTGGCCATCAAACATCCCAATCTAACAATAAAAAGCCACATCTAATCAGGCACACATAAATACTACACATAGAATAGCCCAAAGCACACATTCCAGTAAAAAGAAGTTCCCCAAAGATGGGCATGTGTCCAAAAGCTAGGGAAGACTAAACCTCTGATCCCGGTGAGTGCCCAGATTGGATCCTGCAAAATTAATAAATAACAGTATTCCCATTTCAAGTGGCACCAGGAATGCTTAACTGCTTTGCTGAGATATAAATGAAAATCATTTGACTTGTCATTTCCTTCAGAAAATCTGGCCTGTAAGTTTTCTCTTTTCTTTGAATGATCCATTAGGTACATGAAAACAGAGATCATAACCTCAGTGAAACAAGAAATTTAATAAGATTATTACTCCCTTCTATGTGCCCATATTTAATTTTGCTGCATTTCCATAGTGGGCCTTATGAATTAAAAATATTGTTAGACAAGAGATTCTATATCTTTTTATACTAGCACACACACCATATTCTCTATGTTCATGCAAGTTCATGCTAGTAGAGTTATATCAAATAACTCTACTAGCAAACATCTATCTACTTTTTGAAATGTTAGCAAAAGACTTTAAATCTTCTTGTATATACATTTTTGCACATTATGCCTCAGTATATTTTTAAAAACTTTTCCCCCCAATTATCAATATCGGTTGCCCTCCGGTGAGATTCAAGGTTCTGGTATTAACATTCAAAGTCCAGCATGGCATGGGTCCAGGTTATTTACTTAGAACGGCTCCTCCCAACATCAATACTAACCGCCCTGTACGGGCTCACAGATGGGGTCTCCTCGGGTGCCGCCTGTGACTCAATGTTGCTTGGCGACCCGGGAGGGCCTACTCTGTGGCGGCTCCACTCTGTGGAATCTTCTTCCGCTGGAGCTCCTGGCCCCCGATCTTCACCTTCCGCCACGATTTGAAGACTTGGCTCTTTTACAATCTGGGCTGTGCTGATTCTCTGGGGTTGGTCCTACTTTAACTATGGGTTTTAATTTTCAATTCGGCTTAACTTGTTTAATATACTTTTAATTAATTTATTTATTGTTGTATTTTTTGTGAGCCCAGTCCTTTTGGAGAGGGGGCATATAAGTCGAATGAATGAATGAATGAATGAATAATGAATGAATGAATGAATGAATGAATGAATGAATGAATGAATAAATAAATAAATAAATAAATAAATAAATAAATAAATAAATATTGTAGGCTGGACTATGAAGGCAAAAAAAGGTGCTTTGAACATGTCAGGATCCACATGTAGAATCCTCCTCTAACTTCTTACAACATTTCCCAGTATTGTACTTCAACACAGTCAAAGACCAGAAAATGATATTTTCGCTTTAAGAGCCTAATAGACAAGTGTTATAGTCCTGCATACTCTTTGTCTTTGAATCCAAAGTATGGCACAGTCCTGCCAGCCTTGCTACTCAATTGCTGATCAGTTTTTTCCAGCAATATTACTAATTTATTACAACTCAGTCTACACCTGCTTTATCTACTCTCTTCTATTAGGCCTACTGTCAGGCTTTTTTCCCTTTCAATTTATCTTATATATAGTATTGCAAGTTCCCACAGGTTATAATCTTTATTTAATACTCTGATTTCAGTTTTTTTTCAGGTTACTACTTATAAGGAAACCTGATTATTTCCTAGTAAGAGGAAAGAAGCTAAAAATCTTACGTTCAAACTACTTAAACTACTGCAGCTAGAAATTAAAATAATTTGCCATATGAATATTTATGTATATTTATGTTGTTTTTTAAAAAAGATAAATTCAAGCAAAATATTTAAAATAATATAGAAGACTACCAATAGCTCAAAGCACTAAGTTTTGGAAGACTGTTTTACCAGGTTCTCAAATATTTGATATTTTTACTTTTAGATTTAATTTTGAAACAATGAAATTAATTTCCCATTTTTATATTCATTTCACTTTTAAAAATGTTACATTGATAACATTTAATTGATCTTTGTATTATAAATTTAAGTTATAATACATTCTGAAGAATATGTATTTTTTTCATCTGAAAGCTTATAATTGTAAGCCAATAAATAAATAATAAATCTGTGCTCTCATTTCTCATTTTTAATAATGTACAACTTGTACATCAGGTAAGTTATCTTATAATACAATGTATTTCTTAGTAAAGCAAAAGAATTAAACTTTTTTTTTGACAACAGGTTTCCAAATTAGTATAGGCAAAAAAGGAGAGAGAACATTAATGTTAATATTGCATCCTGATTTCTCCCCAAAAAATAAAGTTTAGGACTATTTTCCTCTCTACAAAATAAATCACGCAGCACAATGAATGGTTCAAAAGTAATAATGCCAAACTGCTCCAAATAAAATTTTAAAAGATATTTCAAACTTATCAAGTGATTTCAAAGATAGTGTCAGATACCTTGACAAAAGAAACATTTTCCTTGATTTAAATAGTATTTCATATTTTGCAAAGAAATACACAGTGGGTCCTGACACACATGACAGGTGGAATAGGTATTGTTAATTTAACAACCTGAGTGCCAACAATTTCTTCCTTCTCTTTGAAATTCACATCTCGTGTTACAGAATATGCCACTGAATTGAAAAGCAAGAAGAGAAGATGACGCATTTATATTATACTGGTTTCATTTCACATGTAACACTTTGGGCAAAAAGCACTTGATTTTTTTTTTAATGCAGCAGTTCAAATTCCAAAAAAAAGTCTCCTAAAATTTTTGCTAGTCCTTGATTTTTGAAAGTCCTTAAATGAATTCAAACTCTTTAAGTATTTGTATGCCAAGGGTTCAGCAGTTTAACATTTGCTAAGTCACCAGCAAAATCTTTTAAAAGATAATACACAACCCAATTATTCTTTGTCATTGTTCATATATTAGTGATACCTTAATGGAATACAAAATATAAGTCCTATTTCTATCTTAATGATTTAAACCTGAGAATTTTTAAGAACAGAAGTTAAATGGAGTCAGTTTCTTTCAATTCGGGAAACAGGAATAAATTGATTCAATGTGGTAATTAAAGTCATTATAATTGAAAAGAATATGAATAACTCACCAAAATGAAAGCAGTAAAAGCAAAATCCACTTTCTGGACAACCTGAAACAATAAATATATTTTAAGTGTCATATAGTTACCAATTTCAAAATATAATGAACAATTATTTATTAAGCATATACATATCTAACTAGGCATGGTGTAATAAAAAGAAAAAGAAGTAACATACATATACACACACACGTGTATAATATTTAAAGTATCCAATTTCATTTTTGACTGCATTAGCTGTCACATCTGGGAATCTTATTCCAATTTTCTCTGACAGCTGATTAGAAAGACTAATGGCTTTGAGTTTTGGTATATTCTGGTTCTAGGACTATACCATTTCTGGTGCTGGATAGGGCTGCATTACCCCACAAACAATGTGGTCCACCTGGACTCATAACACCTGCAAGCAGCAACCCTGGCTAGGAAGGTCTTTGCACAACTTCATATTGTGGACCCGTTGTGCCTGTCATATGAATATTTATGTATATTTATGTTGTTTTTTTAAAAAGATAAATTCAAGCAAAATATTTAAAATAATATAGAAGACTACCAATAGCTCAAAGCACTAAGTTTTGGAAGACTGTTTTACCAGGTTCTCAAATATTTGATATTTTTACTTTTAGATTTAACTCTAGCCAATTGATGTTGTGTTTTAAGTTGGTAACAGTCCAAGTACCCTGCGCGACCTTGTCCCAACAATGCGCTCCCCCATCCTGACAAGCTGGCATCAGTAGTTATGGTTATGCGATCCTGCTCTTTAAATGAGCACCCTTTGTCCAAGGCCTCCTCTATCAGCTTTCGTCTGGAGGTGTTTGTCAATACAGGGCAACAGATGAAAAATCTTGGGGGACGGGATCAGAATTCTAGGGCAAGGTCCAATCTCATTGTCTGTCTAACTCAGGCATCAGAGGTCATTTGCTCCCATTGGTCTGTGAAAAAACAAAGTCTGCTGCCAACAGGAGCCATGGATTGTTCATCTGTATTTATGAAAGGGCCTGTTGGAGGACCCTTGAAATGGCCGTTTGCCCTGTGGTTGCGATCTTGCCTTGTAACGGCTCCCTTGTGCAGGTTGGGTGTCTTGTTGCTGATCGAAGTTTCTTTGATTCCACTGGCCAGTTGTCCTATAGTATGGGGCATGAAAGGGACGTCGATAAAAGGGTGAGAACCTAGTTTCTCCCTTCTTTGAAACTGATGGCATGATCTTGCGTTTGTCCCTGGACTCGACGAGATTGGGATCTAATGGGGCACCAAACAGTTTGCCACCTTTATATGGTGCTGATGCAAGTTTCCATTTTCATTTGGTGTCTGCCTGCCAATATCTGAGCCACAGTAAATGGTGAGCTGCCACCGCCGATGACAATGCTCAGGATGCAAACTTCAAGGAGTTCAATGTTGTATCTGCCGTGTACTCAGACACTGCAATCCCCTTATTGAAATCTTGGTGAGCTCTGATGTTGCTAGTCTTGCATTTGACATAGCCAGATTATAGATGCCCTGGTAAAGAAGGATGCTACTGTGGCAGTGTTAACCGCCCATGGTGCACATTTCGCCACACTAAGTCCACATTCTTGTCCTCGCCTTTAAGGACGTCATCTGCATTGTTAAGTGTGGCTGAAGAGGAGGCGAGTGCTAGGACAGGGTCATCGACTTTTGGAAGATGTAAAGCTGCTGCAAGTGGTGTGTCCATATTGTAGAAACATGTGTTGAAAGCAGTAGCACCTGGGCAAGATCCTGGGAAATCTAATTGCCTTTCGACCATATTGAAAAAGATTTCATAGGAAGGAATTACTTCCGTTTCCTCTTTTGGGTCTGTGAATAGGGCTTCATACCCCCCATCTTATGCATGGGAATTGGGGCCTCTGTGTTAAGCTCTAACCCAGTCATGCTCTTGGCCTTGGCTAACAATGGCTTAAATAAATGAGGCCTAAAGAGCCCTTTGGATCCAGATTTTTCAGGTTCTGTTTCCTCCTCTGACAGTGTCTCAATCTCTCCTTCCTCAATCGAATAGTCAGATTGGTCGTCCTCTGAGGAGACTGGAGAATAAGGTTGGAGCACCAGAGATTGTTGCAGAGGCTTGCTCGTGTTATGTTTACTGTGGTGAGTAATGGCTGGGATAGCAGCTAACTGAGCAGGTAGAATGGCTTGCTGAGTTCTCCCCATCAGTCCCTGCCTAATTATCTGGGTAAACCATTGTTGTACCTCCAGTGGCATTAACTGCGCTCCTAAAGTTGACAAGTGACTAGAATCAGGGACTGGATTTGGTGCTAAGCCACCTACCCCAGCCTGTTGATACATTGGGACAGGTTGAGGTGGAAAAACAGGTACCATTGGAGTAGGAATACCCCAATGAGAGCAACCAAGAATTTCTGCAGTCTGAATGTTTCTAACCGACTGCCCGATTCTCTGTACCTGTCCCTTCCCCCTGGGGTTCAACTGGTTGACTTGATTGATCCTCCTGTGCTCTATTATTCTCCCTAGGAGGACTAAGTTGGATTAACTTTTCCTGCTCTCTGGTGTTCTTTTCCACCTGTTTTACCAAGGCATTGTGGAGCCTACGCTCAGCCTTCTCATCTGTCTTGGATCTCCTGATTGCTCTGGCCTTGGCCCTAATTTTGTCTGCCGCCTCCTTAACTGAATCCCTAGTTTTACAGGTTCGTTTCCCCTTCCCTTCTGCTGAAGTGGAAAAAGCGTAGTGGAGGAATCATCCGTTGTTTAACTGGATGTGGTTCATCCTAGTGGTTGTTAATCGCTCAGGCATTCGTTATCTCCTGAATTGACTACTGTAACGCTCTCTATTTAGGACTGCCCTTGCATACCACTCGGAGGCTTCAGCTGGTGCAGAATGGCGCGCTGGTAGTGATGGGAGCTTCCTGATACTCCCATATTACACCCCTCCTGCGCTGCCTGCATTGGCTTCGTTGCCCTCGGTGAGATTCAAGGTTTTGATGTTAACATTCAAAGTCCTACATGGCATGGTTCCAGGATATTTATGAGAACGACTCCTCCCAGCATCAAATACCAAACGCCTGTATGGCGCACAGACAGGGTCTCCTCAGGGTGCCGTCTGTGACTCAATGTCGCTTGGTGACCGGGAGGGCGACTCTGTGGCGGCTCCCACTTTATGGAATCTTCTTCCGCTGGAGCTCCGGCTGGCTCCCGATCTCCGCACCTTCTGCCATGAGTTAAAAACCTGGCTGGTTTTACAATCCAGGCTGTGCTGACTCTCTGGGGTCTGTTTATTTTAATTTTGGGGTTTTAATTCCAATTTGGCTTGTAATTGTTTAATATGTTTTTAGGTAATTTATTTATTGTTGTATTTTTAGCTGTGAGCCACCCCAGTCCTTTTGGAGAGGGGCTGCATAAATAAATAAATAAATAAATAAATAAATAAAATAGATTGTGATCTATCATGCCCTTGGTAGAGTTGGACTCTGAGGGAGAGGAGGGACAGCTAACAGGGAATGGAGGTGTGGCTCTGGTGGTTGTGGAGGTGGCTGGGGAAGGGCAGAGGCCTGCTGGGCAGTCAGAGGAAGAACCAGGCCCATCCCCTCTGCATCCAGGACATGCAAGGAAGAACGGAGAAGGCAAGAACTTGGCTTATGAGAGAGGAAGCGGCCATGATCGTCCTCATTGGTTGCAGCTGGGGAGACTAGTATATAAGAGAGACGATTACAACACAGCATTGCCAGAAGCAAAGCGTGTTTTATTTTGGGCTGAAGTTATCTTGGTTGGCATCCTTCCAACAGACTGTGCCTTGTTACCTCCTTGAATTTGTTAATTATTTATCCTGTTCCGTTGTGGAAATTTTGTCATTGTGGTTTGATTGGTTTTTTATTTCACCTCTATTTGCTCATTAAGTTTGGACTGTATTGGTTTTTTTTTTGAAGACCATTTTTGAGTATGTTTTATCTCCAGCTGAGAATTATTGAACAGTGGGGCCAAGTTGGAGGCATTAAAGGACATTTATTTATATTTTGGATTGTGTTACATTTGTGTTACACTCCGGGTCATCACAGTGATCCCTCTAACAATAGAAAACTCCTGGGCCCAAGTGATGTAGGTTACTTGTACTATCAGTGATCAATCCTAGGGAAAAAAAATTAAAAGTCCTGGCCACTCTTCTATTGACAGCAGTCTGTCAGAGAAACAGATCACCAGCTGGAATTTAATTTCCTATGTAACTAAATGAAGGAGAAAGCCCTATGTTAAAACTATGGCTGAAACTCCTTGAGGAAACCAGCAGAAAAAAGGATCCCAGGGCTGTTCAAACAATTGTGGCTTTTGCAAAATGTCTGGCTGTGTTTCTTCAAAAATGGCGCTCCTGCCAAAATTAACCGCTCCTGTGACCAGCAATAAAGTCTTGGAACAGCCACAACAAATTTCTCTGCTCTGCCTGGTCAATGCTCCCTTTTTTAGGCAGGCCGCCTAGCAGGCCTATCAGCACTGGTGCCCCCAGTATCTTCCTCTGCAATGTCTCTTTCTTTGAAAGAGATTAGCTGGTAGGCACGAAGCCGTTTCTGGTACCAATGTCCGAGATTCTCTGCTCTGACTAGGCAGTGCTCCCTTTTTTTGTTGGCAGGCTGCCAGCAGGCCAATCAGCACTGGATGCTCCCAGTACCTTTTTCCAGGCTCTGGGACCAACATCATCAAGTTTGCAATCTGGCACGAAATGGGAGCTCCGTTAATGAACAGGCAGGTGCTAAGTCATTTCTAAGTCATGCCTGTAGCTGTTCTTGCTTCCTTTGAAGGAAAGCACAAAGGCAGAATAAAGCCTTTCATGCCTCTAGTCCCTTTAGGACTGTTGGTGGAATTTTTCCAAAATAAAAACAAATAATTTTAAGTTGCCAGCATCTCTCTATTTAGTTAAAAAACAGAGGAGCTATCAAGCAGCTGTCTACTTCAGCCGAGACTGAATAGAAGAATTGGGGACGGTGGCCCAAAGGGGGCATGTCTTCAGTTTTTCTATTCAGTATATAACTGAACAGAGTTGAATATATCCCATGCCTGGATCCTGTCGACACCGATCTGGAGAAATAGAAGAATTACTACATAAATAAGAATTCATTAAAATATTATGTATAAACGAAAATGATAACTGACAACAAATGAAGTTAAAAACAGACTAAGGAACAGTTTGGATTGAAGGACTATTTTAATAGAAATTAAACACAACAACATCAGAGAAGCAGAGGAAGAGAATCGAGGAGACTCCTGTGGCACAAATGGAATTAAATATTTTACTGATAGAAAAAGTGGGATGACATTTAATAGAGGGGATGATGGAAGGAGTATTTCATCCAGAACTTTTCATTTCATTATTCCTCCCAGAATTCTCTTCCATATTTTCCATTAGCATAAACCCCATACTTCTGTGGCACTCAAAATTTTTTTTACTTTGATCTAGCACCATCTTCATTCTATATATCTGCTTACAGTTCATTGTTTTGGGAAACTAATATAGCATCTGATATTTTTCACATTGGATTTGAAATTTGTTTTCCAGTCATTCCATTTTCATTTTCATTTCTTACTCTTGTTTCCTTTTCTTTCAGATCCATTTTTCCACATCTACTCTTGACACCGATCACCACTCATTCAATATCACACATTCAAAACTTCTTTTCACTTTTGTTTCCATTACCAGTTCCATAAATATTCATAATAAACAATAGGTCATTTTAGATCTATTTCTATTAATTTGCTCTTTATATTCATGCAATCTGTTTTCTATCTTTTTTAGATAATAGAGAATGTGTGTTCAGAGCAGAAATTTAAAGCATGTTCATTCTTGAAATCCTGAAAGCAGACGTAACAATATCAGGAAACGTAAGAATCCAAAGAAATAAAATTTTCTAGTTTACCAGAGTCTTTGCTTATTATGTAGGCTGATGTCCAATTCCAAATGCAGGATGAACAACCTTTTTATGGCCTCTGAATGCCCAGAGGGTATAAGCAAGGATGTCTGGCTGTGTTTCTTCACAGAAGAGACAAAGCCATTTTATTCTGCTTTTTGGAAGATTACTTGTACTCAAAATAGCTATTTTATGCTTATCAAAGACTCAGTGCATCTATTTTGAGTCTTGGGTTGTTGTTTTTTTTAAATTAAATATGCTGAAAACCAACAATTTGCTACCATATTTCTCTGATATGATTGATCACCTGTCAGATGAAAAACACATTAATGGATATCTTAGACCCTGATGTCCTCTCAAAGCAACAAACAGGATTTATTTATTTACAATATTTATATATAA
>CM019149.1:228120965-228438196 GCA_009733165.1 Naja naja | reverse complement strand
AAAACAAAACACCCACACATCACCTTGTGATTCTAAAAAGCATCGAATGGCCCTTATAAAGAAAATAAAATGATCCCATAGCAACCCAGGTGATATATTTGTACAATATAATAACTCCACAGGACAATCAGAATGTATGTTGTGTGTCTTATTTTTCAAATTAATCCCAGTTCAAATTGCTCTTCTCAATAAAAAGTAAAATAAAGCTTCCTTTGAACCCAGCTCAATTCCTGGTGACTTTATGGACATGTTGCTACAGTGTTATTGGCAGCTGCAGGAAAATGTTTAAAGTGCTTTTTTCTAGGCTGTTTTCAAACTTAGTTTACTCCACAGCCAGGGATTTCTTTCCATTTATATTACTGCTGGCTAGGGGATTTTGTGAGTTGAAGTGCACACATATTAAATTTTGAAAAATACTGATCTATATATTGAATAGCAGCAATTCTGCTTAATTTCTACACCCAGGAATGATCAGCCAGGTGCTACCAATACTGAAGGCATTATCTTTATAAAAAACTATTAAATCTAAATTTTGTTTATTTAATTGTTTTACACTGAAGGTGGGTATTTATATAATGTTATGGGAGTAGTAGCATCTTTAAGTGACAGCAGTAGGAAAACTTATAGCTGGCCAAAGTATTAACACTAATAATTTAATTTAGCCTATGAGAATTCACTACCATTAAAGTATTGGATAATACAGCAATAATTAAAAATGAAGGCTCCCCCCCCCTTTCTTCTGGAGTATTCAGGCAATCTCTAGTGTTTCCTAATTTGCTAATCTCTAAATATATTGAACAGGCTATAGATTGTATAATCCCTTCCATGCTGCCTAATTAATAAAATCTCTGAAAAGCACTAAGCTAAGAAAGGCTGAACTACAGGATTCTCCTGTATCATGTATTTTCTTGAAAAATGTAACATTGGATAGTCAAAGGAGAAAACAGGAATTAAAACGGTCTTTCTGTAGGATGTTTTTTCTGGCAATCCTCCATTACAAAGCATTGTATTTCAAAAGGCTAATCATCTGGGAAAATGGATGTTACCTTAGTTTTCACAGACCTAATCTCAGCATAGTATCTGTTTCTGCTGTATCTGCATATAAGATAACGATAACAACACAGACAAAATGTATTATACCTAACAGTAATTTAGAGTGGCAGTAATACAATCTCAGCACATCTTAAATTTATGTTGCAGTTGATGCTGAATAATGTTAAAATTAGATTAGTTATAACAGTGACCAACTTTTTCAGCACATGCACGAGACTAAGAGCTTATCTTTTAAAAACACATAACATCTTTGTAAAAGTTTGCATAATAAATGGATAAATAAAAACATAGATTTGCTCAAACAAACATTGAGTTGTTGCTAAAACATTTAAAACCAGTTTTCAGAAGCAAATGTGACACTGGCATCTGCCTGGAACAAAAGCTTTTAAATATACATTCAAATAAGATATTAGGTTGAGTTCCATGAATATACTCTAGTAATTTGCTACTTGCTTTTTCTGTTGTGGCAATTGGTCCTAAGTAAGTAAGCAGGTAGTGAACTGGACAGTATAATGGTAGCTTTATTCAAAACATAGAATCTCTTTCTGCATTCTAGAAGATGGAATACAGAGAACAGATGAATTTGTATTATCTTTTCATAATACTATTTTTAGATATAGGTTTGCTAGCCCTTGGGATCTTCTTTGAGAAGAAGGTCATGCCTAGTTTGTGGAAATTACATGCTTGTTAAACCATTCATAAAGAGAACAGACACTTTTTATGCTACTGCTAACTCTACCACTTGGCACCCCCTAAAACTGCAGTAGAAATCCCTTGGTTCTTCTTCAACTTGTACTCAGTGTTTTTGTTGGTATTTATCAGCTTTAAGCCCTGCAAAAAAAAAAAAGAAACCTGACTACAGCTGCATTAGTGTCACACTGTTTCAATGGCTAATGTACTGCCAAGGGAAGAAAACAGTGGCATATTAGTTCCTCAGAACCATTAGAAGGAATTAACTAAGGCACTTGGTACAGAAGCCAAGCCAAGCCAAGCTAAACAAAATTTGTAAAAGGATTTGTATACAAAAATGAAGACAAGATTGGAAAGCACATGCATGTTAGAAATTTGAGTTCATAACTATCCACCACAATCCATAATGATATTATGGGTGTTATGATATCACCACATAAATGACACAAAATATGTATTTTGAATGAAGTTATTCCCTCTACATTCATGCCATGACAGAGTGTAAGAAACCACTTAATGGTTCTTTTGCTGAAATTATTCTTTGAAGAAACCCAATATTTTAATACATAACTCTCCGTCCCTCCTCCCTCCCACTTCTCCTCATATGCATATATGTATATGCACATATGAAAAGGCAAAACAAGAAAGAAGTAATTTCTATCTACTCTGATTTAACTTATGTCATGTCCCATGAACAAAATAGCATAATATATTCTGCCAAGAACAAGCATACATAGATTTAGTACACTATGCTAAGCAAATCTGTTAAATCCCCCGCTGTTGAATGTGAGCAATATACTAATCTCAGTTTTGAAGACTTTTTTATCCATTAGTATCTGTACAATTCAGTGAATTGTCCAAACCCAGAAAGAGAGTTAATGCAAAAAGCAGGTTAAACACAGGTTTTGTCCACTATGTGAAAGTGAGGATTGAACATGTCAGCAGAAACATAACACTAAATGGAACTTAGTGGGAGTGAGGTACTTAACAGGTAAGAGAGATTGGGTCAGGAATGAATATACGATAACTCAGTGTGAACTGAATACAAAAGTGAGTGATCAGTACAAAGAAAGTATTTTGAGGTGTATTTTCAGCACTCTCTATATTCTCTGTATATTTAGATACAAGCACAATGAATGGCAATTTATTCACAAAACAATTGCAAAAAGGAAAATTGAATGAGTTGCTGAAAAGGGAAAGACAGGAAAAAGACCCCAACTGAACTAGAGTCTCAGAAAGAAAAGTTGACATGTTGGAAAGAAACTGTATACTGTCAATTGTGCAAGGATAGAGTGGAAGCAAGATAGAAATGTATAGAAAGAAGGTGAATTGCTTCCGTTAACTGCCGCCAGGAGATAAAAGCACACTCTTGTTTACTACTGCTTATTCTTTTCATGCATATATATGGAAGACTTCCATTATTATTTCTTACTGAGATATATTGCCATATTCTACCAAGGACAAATTTTGCTCTTATGTACTTCTATACATTAAATGCTGATTCTCTGGGGTTGGTCCTATTTTAACTATGGGTTTTAATTTTCAATTCGGCTTAACTTGTTTAATATACTTTTAATTAATTTATTTATCGTTGTATTTTTAGCTGTGAGCCGCCCCGAGTCCTTTTTGGAGAGGGGGCAGCATATAACTTGGCTCTTTCTACAATCTGGGTTATGCTGATTCTCCTGGGTTGGGGTTATTTAATTGGGGTTTTAAACGTTAATTCGGCTTAAATGTTTTATATCTTTTTAATTAATTAAATTTATTTACTGTTGTATTTTAATTGTAAGCCACCCCGAGTCTTCGGAGAGGGAGCAGCATATAAGTTGAATAAATAAATAAATAAATAAATAAATAAATAAATAAATAAATAAATAAATCGAATAAATCGAATAAATCGAATAAATAAATAAATAAATAAATGCTATTTTTCACATCAAGATACATATATACTTTCACTCATGTACTGTATCTTTGCAGAACCAGCAAAGGAGGAAGTAGAGAGGGAAAGAAAAAACATTAAAACTATAGAGAAAACTAGAAGGCAGTCTTTGCAAAGAATATGGGAAGGGAGAAAGATGCCCTGCTCAGTCACAGAAAAATAAAATAAATTAACCATATGTACAGTGAAACTGAGTTTCTTTCTGGTATTTGGGTAGTGGACATTAAATCTTTTGTACAATGCCTAAATAGAATTAAGTTGCTTTTCCTTTATAAGCAGGATAATTGTCTCTAGTGATTGAATGGGATAAACCATTTTTTTCCCAGATATACAGAGGTTTAATAAATTTACAACATAATCTAAATCAGGTGTTTCTATTTTTTTTTTATTTTTTGTATTTTGGTTTTTTGCCATTCTAGTGTTCTGATGCCAATCGATGAAATTAGCATCCATTTTGGTAGTTGTCAATGACAATCCAAAATAGAAAATAACCTTTTCTGGTTTTCTTATCAGGTATTTTTCTGCTTTTCTACAGTTTTACTTGCAATCATAAGACAATGCCTACTTTTGAAAAGGAAAAGAAAAATGAAATTATATAATTTTTTGTTCTGAATGAATGACTTTATACATAGTCCTTGCATTGTGAGACCAAGTGCTATTTTTCTAATGAGAAAAATTATTTCAGCAAAGACATATTTTTAACTTGACTAGAACACCACTTCATTCATGTATTAGTTACCTCTTGCTTGAACTGCAACGTGCTTCACAGGTAGGTCTTTTTTTAATTTAGTAAATTTTATTTAGTGTTCAAAATTTAAAAACATAAAATAAAACTTTATACATCATTATATCAACGTCAAGACATCATTTACATTTCCTTATCTTTCTATAAACACATTTCTTTCATTATACAATTTCAACTTAATATATACAGTAAATATAGATTGATATTTAGTTTAGTTTAGTTTATTGTCATTGCACCTCGTACAACGAAATCAAACACCATCTTCAGTGCACATCATGACCATGACCTTGAAAATAAACACACACACACATCCTTCACCCTCCACACATTGAACAAAAACCCCAACACTGCACTATACAGTAGAATTCAAAAGAGCTATTGCCCTGGGATAGAAGCTATTTTCAGCCTATTTGTTGTTGTTTTTATTATTCTGTACCATCTGCCAGATGGTAATAGTTCAAAGAAAGGTTCCCAGGATGAGATGGATCTTTTTTTTTATATTCATATTTATATGCCGCCCTTCTCCAGAGACTCAGGGCGGCTTACAATTTTGAGTGCAACCCAATGCGCTCAGCAATAGTTCTAGTTTGAGTTCAGTTTTCTGTTTTATTATTTCTTCTAACCACAATCAAATTATATTCCAAAATTTCTTGACCTCTGGGCAGGTCCACCACATATGAAAATAGGTACCTTTTTCCTTCTTACACTTCCAACAGCTTGGGCATAGGTTAAACATTTTTGCTAGTCTAGCAGGAGGAAGATGCCACCTATAAAACATTTTATATAGATTTTCCCTGTATGCTATGGACATAGCTAATTTGTAATTTAGTCCCCACATTTCTTCCCAATGTTCCAAATCTATATTGTGGCCAATATTTTTCACCCATACCACCATTATCTCCTTTACCACCTCCTCTTCCATCTTGAAAACTAATAAAAATTATATATTTTTGAAATCATTTTTTTCAGTTCCTTGTATAATTACATCTAATTGGTGTTTTCCCATGTGAAATCCATATTGTTCTTTATCTTTTTGTATTTGCCTGAATTTGTATGTATGGCCACCAGTCTATTTCTATATTTTGTTGTTGTAGTTCTTGTATTGTTTCCAGCCTTCCTTGTTCATCTAATAATTCTTTAATTTCTCATTTTGGCCAGATCCATTGCATTGGAGTAGATTTGTGCTTCCACAGTTGACAGCCAGCGTGATAGTTATCTGAAAATTTGAATGTTGTTTATTTTCCCCTTCCCATAGAAAGCTATGCCACCTTTTTTGCAAGTCGTGGCCTTCAATCAAGAGTATTCTTTTGTTTTCCAGATTGATCCATTCCTTGAGCCATACCATGGCTGCTGCCTGATAGTACATTTCTCAGTCAGAGAGTCCAAAGCCACCCCTTTCTCTTTTGTCCTTTAATAGTTTCATTTTATCCTAGCTTTTTTCCCCCAAAATAAACTTAATTACTTTTGTTCAATTCTCAAAAAAAATTTTTTATCTAATTTCACTGGTATAGTTTGAAAAGATATAGTACTTTTGGTAATGTGGACATTTTAACTGCCACGATTTTCCCCATTAATGATAACTAATTTCTCCCATATTTCCAATTCTTTTTTAATTTGTGTCATTAATTTATCATAATTATCTTTTTTTAATTGATGAGCATCTTGATGTTAACCAGATGCCTAAATATTTTATCTTTTGACAATTTGCATTCCCAATTTTTCTTCCAATTTTTTTTTTGCATCTTTTAGATTCTTGATCAATATCTTTGTTTTATTTTTATTTATTTTGAGCCCGCAACACAGCAAATTCTTCTATTTCTTTTATTAATTCTACTCCAGTGTCCTCCGGATCTTCCAAGAAAAATATTATATTGTCAGCGAAGACATGTACTTTATAATGTTTCTGTCTCATTAAGGTCCCTTTAATTTCTTTATTTTTCCAAATATTCTCCAATAAGTTCTCTAGTGTAAGTATAAAGAGTAAGGGTGACAGTGGGCATCCCTGTCTTACTCCCTGGTTGATCTTAAATGTTTCTGTCCTATCACCATTTAGTATTACACTGGCCGTCTGCGTCGAGTAAATTGCCAAAATGGTTTTAATAAACTTGTCACCGAAATCTATACTTTTTAGTTGTTGTATGATGAATTGCCAATTGATGTTATTGAACGCTTTTTGCGCATCAAGAAAGACCATTGCCATCTGCTTTTCGGGGTGTGTCTCTAATATGTTTATAACCATTCTGGTGTTATTTTTAATCTGCCTATTCGGCAGAAATCCATTCTGGTCGCTATGCATAATTTGATTTAATATTTTTTTCAATCTTTCTGCCAGTATAGCCATAAATATCTTATAATCCACATTCAATAGAGAGATTGGCCTATAATTTTGTATTAATTGGTGGTCCAAATCTTCTTTGGAATTAACGTCCCCAGGGAGGGTTAGATCTGGTCTGCATCTGTCTGCTCTGATACAACTCGCTGGAGCACCCATCTGCTAAAGGCTGCCTCTGCAGGAGTGAAAGTGTCCAGACGGTAATGACGGATAAATGGGGAAGGCGATGACCAAGTGGCGGCATATCTCCTCTATAAAAGCTTGAGTAGCCCAAGCTGCCATTGTGGCTGCACTCCATGTGGAGTGAGCAGTGAGTCTACTGGGCACTGGGAGGCCTTGAGTCTCGTAAGCCATTAATATACAGGATCAAATCCACCTGCCCATCATAGATGGAGAGACCCTGTTCCCTAATGTGGCTGGTTGAAAGGATACAAAAAGTGATTCCATTTTACAGAACGAAGATTTCCTCTTTACATATACTTTACATATATATTAATTACTCAATGCTCTGCAAACATCCAAAGCGTGCCACCTCTTTTCCAACTCGTGGTTAGGGTTTGGACAAAAATCTGGCAATACCAATTCCTGCACTCTGTGGAACAAAGTGTTAACTTTCGGAACAAAGGTGGGGTCTAGCATCAGGACCACCCTGTTATGGTGAAAAATGCAGAGGTCTGCCCTAACAGAGAGTGCTGCCAGTTCCGAAACCCTTCTAGCCGACGTGATGGCCACCAAGAAGGCCACCTTAATTGTGAGGAACCTCACGCCAATCGATTGCAATGGCTCAAAGGGAGTTCCCGTAAGAGTCTGCAGGACTTTAGACAGGTCCCATGTAGGGTACCTGTGGACTACCGGTGGTCGCAGATTCAAGGCCCCTCTGAGGAATCTATGGACCAGGGGATGATGAGAAATGGACTCCAATGGGTCTGTGGATAAGACCGAAGACAAGGCCGCTACCTGTCTGCAGACAGTATTGGGTGAAAGCCCTCTGTCCAGACTGTCCTGGAGGAATTCTAGAATGTCACTAATACAAGCATCCATGGCTGAACGATTAGTCTTATTACACCAAGCGCAAAAAATCCTCCAAGTAGCATCATATATGCAATTGGTAGGTGCTTTCCTAGATGCCTGGATAGTAGCTATGACCTTCGAAGAGAAGTTGTCCTTGGCTAAAGATCTCCACTCAAATCTCCATACAGCTAGCTGGAGCCATTGGGGCTCTGGATGAAACAAAGCCCCCTGGCTGAGGAAAATATTGGATGGGGATCCTCCACGGTCAGGGCACTGATAGGTTGTGGGGCCAGGAGTAAAACCTCTACCCTCTCTGCCAATATCTTTCCAATTATGTCCAGAATGAGAGGAAGAGGTGGGAATGCACACAAAAGACCCTGTGGCCACTGGCACTGAAGGACATTGATCCCTTCTGCCCCCAGTGTGGAGAACCTGGTGAAATACCTGGGAAGTTGGGCATTGTCTGGGGAGGCAAACAAGTCCACAACCGGGGATCCAAAAATCCTAGTCATCTCCCTGAATAGGTCCGGATGGAGATGCCATTCCAAGTGGTCTATTTTGGCTCTGCTTAGGCAGTTGGCCTGTACATTGTCGACCCCCGAAATGTGTTCTGCCATGAGAGATAATAGATGGCTCTCCACTCAAAGGCCTAACCTGCCTCCTGCATAAGAGCCTTGACGGTTGATGTGCACCTTGGCTGCCACTGTCCGTCATTATCAGGTCATGGGTCCCCACCACTTTGCCCTGAAACTGTCTGAGGGCCAGATGAATTGCCATGAGCTCTAGCCAATTGATAGGTCAAATGCTGTCCAACTGAGACCACCGACACTGAGCCATTTCCGATTGAAGATGAGCTCTCCAACCATAGAGGCTGGCATCTGTGGTGACAACCACTCTGCTGGGCTCCTTGCAGAGCTGACCTTTGTTGATGGCAGAAGACTGCCACCACCGGAAAGATTGGAGAACCAATCAAGAACCAAAACCTTGATGGCAGAGTGGCTCCTGCCTGACCTTTAGTAGGGCAGAAGAAACCACTGTAATGACCAAGCATGAAGTTATGCCCATGGATGATGGATGTAAGACACTATTTTGCCCAAGAGCTGCGACAGAAGAGACAGGGGTACTGTCCGCCATTGCCAAATTTGCTTGGCTAAGGATTGTAAACTCTGTTGATGATCTGAAGACAGGAAAACTTGGCAGGATACCATTTCTATGACTGCTCCCAAATAGAGAAGCCAGTTGGTCGGATGCAGATGGCTCTTTTTGATATTTATCGAAAATCCATGCAACTGCAGCACTTGCAAAGTAATTTGAAGGTCTCTCCTGGCAGTGAGTTCCGAGGACGATTGAATTAAAATATCATCCAAGTAACATTGAACTCTCACTGGCAGGGCTTGTAAAGATGCCACAAGGGTAGCCAGTATTTTTGTGAAAACCCTGGGACCAAAGAAAGCCCAAATGATAAAGCTCGATACTGATAGTGTTGTCCGTTATAATAGAAACGGAGAAATTTGCGATGAAACGGCCAAATTGGCACATGAAGGTATGCCTCCATCAGATCAATTGATGTGAGGGAGTCACCCTCCTGAAGGCTCTCTAACAGCGACTGCATTTTAAAACGCTGGTGAAGGATATAGTTATTCAGACGTTTGAGGTCCAGGATTGCTCTCCAACCCCCTGAGGCCTTGCTGATCCTCTGGTACCACTTGTATAGCGTGAATATCCACTTGTATAGCGTGAATAACACTAAGTGTTGAATGGCAATTTTCATGAGGACCCTTCTAGCATTGTCCCTAGAAATGGCACAGCTAATAAAAACCTTGGTGGAGAGGAGAGGAATTCGAGACGAAGCCTTGACCTCACAGTCTGCAAAACCCAAGGGTCAGATGTTGTGTTTTCCCATCAAGAAGCAAAGAGACAGTCGGCCTCCGCTGGAGGGGGGTTAGCTATGCAGTCACTTTGAATGTCGGAAAGAATGACTTCCTCCTCCTCGAAAGAGCCGCTTGCCCTGTGAAGAAGGAAACTGTCTACCTGAATGCTCTGGTTGGTGATCTTGCTGGGCTGGGATCTTCCTCTGGAAGCATGCAAACCTGGAACCAGAGTCTTGATGGAAAGAAGATAGGCAGGAGTAGGTCTAGTTTCTGACCACTTGAAAGGAGAAGGAAAGATCTTCCACTTGTTCCTGGTCTCCACAGGTAGGGCTCCAAAACATCACCAAACAGCTTGTCTCCTTTGAGAGGAGCTGAAGCCACCTTCCACTTTCTCCTAGTGTCCACTTGCCAGTTGCGGAGCCACAACAGTCTCCGCGCTGTGACAGAGAATGTGCCTTAGTGGCAAATTTAGCCGAATTGAGAGTTGCATCTGCAGTAAACTCAGTGGCAGCTATAATTTTGTTCAAATCCTGATGCACTCTGATGTATGAAGCTGGCACATGCTCCTGCAACTGTTTTAGCCAATAGAGCAATGCCCACATGAAAAATGAAGCCGCCGTTGAGGCACGGACTGGCCAGGCCGAAGCTTGGTGAGACCATTGCAGGGTCTGTTCAGATCACTTGTCCTCCCCCTTCAACACGTCCTCTGGCTCCATAGGGATCCCTGAAGATGATGTTGAGCTAACTACAGGGGAGTCCGCTGTGGGGAGTTACAAGGCCTTGGCTAGATCTGGACCCACATTGTAAAAATTTTTTATCAGTAATGGAAGGGCTAGGGCCAGTGCCTGGAGAGGCGCATTGCTTCAGCACCACATCCAGAAATAACTTAGGAGATGACAAAACCTCTGTTTGGACAGTAGTTGTGAGAATAGCGAATCCCTTTGTGTCTGCCCTTCAGGAAGGGGGTTCCACTGTGGCCGGGAGCAGAGAGAGGGACATCTGAACGAGCTGAGACTGAGTTGAAAAACTGGGGACTGTTACCAGGGAGGCATGTCCTCAGAATTCAACTCAGTCTGAAAAGCAACGAGGCTAGAGACTACCCAATCTGGATTCTCCCATCAACTCAGTGGAGAACCTCTATATCACCTTCAAGGTTTTCCAGTAAATCAAACTGTATTGAAGCCTGAGAGACAAAGACTTATATGTATTTCCATACCTATTTATGCTTAATGCCTGATCGAGCTCAATGTTTGCTTTTAATCTTAGCAATGCACAATTTCCCTTAATGGAATCTAACATATTTTGATGCTTGTGGCAAGGCACATCCTTGGGAAAAGACTCAGCTGCTTTAATGTGTTGCAGGCAGGTGCTACATTCACATTTCCATGTATGCCAAAACTTTTGGAGTCTGAATCTGAAGCCCTAATAAACAGCTACCCAGCATCCTTTTTAAACTGAGCACTCCTATTATTTATATCATATATTATATTCCCCTGGTCCACAGGTTAAAAAGAAGACTTTACAGTGACATGTAAAGCTGATTTTAAAAGCATATATTATATTAATCATTCTCTTCATGTGCTGATGTTGGTACTTGAGATTTCAGGACCTTGCTTCTGCTTGTGATATGCACAATGAGGATCAACATACTATAATCCCAATAAAATAAATGCAAAGTTAATAATAATAATAAAGTGCCTAGCCTGTACTTTACCAAGTTATAGGCTATAGCATTTCATATTGGAAGTAAGTCTAAAATTATGTGTTTTATTAAGATAAAAGCAGGTATATTAGGTACAAATATACAATTTTTTCTTTAAAATGAACATTTAAATAAATAATATAAACATGTAAACTGTTTTTAAAGTAGCATTTAAATAAATATTTGGGTAAAATGTTATAGCACCTCTACACCTTGTGTGTCTGCTTTTGATATAAGTCAACTGCTTAAGAAGTATTTTAATAAGTATGAGTGGGAAGTGTGCTCCTACATCTGGATTGATAACCTCTAAATACTCTGGTTTCGAACATACAAGAACATTATATTTCTTAAAAGGTTACAAGATCATGATGTTTTCTGAAGTGCATGTCCAAGTTGAAATTTTGAGACATTTATAGGAATGCATAAATTAATTTGCAATTTCCAGACTTTTCTCCTAGATTAGCTTTCTGTACAATCAGTACTGACAATGCTGAGAATAGTTGATCTTTGAAAGTAATTTTCAAATCAAGAACATTGTTATCATTTCTCAGTTTTTATTGTAATCATACAGGTTGGTCAGAGGGCTCATGAGAACTGTTGTGGAGCTACAACACAAATATACGATATTTTTTTTCAAACCCAAATCCCAATACAAGGCTACAAATACAGTATTATTCTATATAATTGTTTTAGATTTGGCCAATTATAGACTAAATTGGCATTTTTTAAATTTTGGGAATACATCTGATTTTAGCAGAATTCGTATGTTTTCTTCACTTAGAGTTCATTGGAAAACGTAAGACTTTATCAGTAATTTCTGTATAACATTTAATTGAACTAATTGGTTTTGCAAAGAGCTAAAACATTAATCTAAAGTGCTGCTTTAGCCATAACCCAGGATTTGAATAGTGACTAGATTCCCTTGTACCGCATTTTGGAAAAAACTCACCTTCATTCATTCCAAATATTTTGTTTCCCTTAGTTTGAAAAATGCAAATGTAAAGTAATCTTGTTCGTAAAAATTATTAGATGGAAGAAATCTTAATTTTAACAGGATCCTTTAAAATTGCAAGTCCAAGGTAAACTGAAAAGTGTATGTGTTCTATGCCTGACATTTTAAAATGAGTACAAAATGTATCATTTGCTTGCACATCCTGTTTCTTTTATATATACGTATCAGTACTGTACTGTATTAGCACAGTCTGATCCTCAAGTTATTGCCATTATATACTCTTGTTAGCATTTATTTATCTCTGAACATTTTCATTAAAATGTATGGTGGTTGGGTTTTTTGGTATTGCTTTAACAAAACTATTTGGTAAAAACATAAATGAGATTATTTTATTACACACTCTATGACTGAAAATGCAGTAACACTGTGTATCAATATCAGCTTCCTGAGCTTTCATCTTTCTTAGAATAAATATTCATACTCCAATGGTATTCCATAAAGCAACAAATGAAATACAATAAATGCAGTAAGGAAGAGTGAACACTATTGAAAACATTATCATAAATAGCAGCCATAAATCTTTATAATATTATACATACTAGATACTCACCACAGTAAACAAACATTGAAATCAGTACCAGAATATCACACTGAGAAACAATAGTTATACCACAAAGGTGAATCACCAAGAAATAATTTATTACTTTCCATTCCTTTCTTACAAATAAAACAGTTTCCTAAAAAGAATGTACAAACTAGGATTCATTTTTGTAGTTTATAAGTGAATGCATATATCATACAGATGAAACACTGTACTTTGAGCAACGAAACGAAGAAAGAAGGGAGAAAAAACAAAAAAGTCTTCCATCAATCACTCAACCATTTGGAGGATTTAAATACTTCCGGAAGCAAAACTTATATTAAACTCTTGAAAGATTGTTTCAAAATCACTAACATGGGACACCAAGAGAATGCAAGTTTGTGACAGTGTTTTATGCAGTTTTGAAAAGACAGTGCTATTTGTAGAGTTGCCCTATGAATAATAATAAAAGTACTTTAAAATGAAAGCCCATTTAAGCCAAGGAAATACAGCCGTTAGAATTGGTACATGGAACACAGACTATTCTCAAAACTACCAGGATAAAAGCCATGTTGAAATTTTCATCCAGAAAGTTGCATCTGGTAAGAGTGTACTGGAAATACATAAAAAAAGGTGTATCCCCTTGCTCTCCCTTAAGAGTGTGCAAGTTGGGCTAAGCAGATCTGGGTCTCCTCTGGAGGGACTTCAGCCAGAGTAGGGAAGTCCTAGCAAAAAAGGAGGTGGCCGTAGCCGCCTTTACTGCCCAGGCACTAACTAGATGGGTTCGGTGGAAATTTAATTCCGCCTTCTTATCTTCTGGCTTCAGGGCTTCTGCAATATCCCCAGATATTGCTGAGAAGGAGACCCGAAGAAGTCTCCTGAGGAGGAGAGTGTCATCTACTGAAAGCAGTTCTAGGATTTTTGTTGCACACAATCTTTGCACCACCAAGTCCAGTCTATACCACAATCTGTTATTTTAAAGTTTGCTTCCTTCTTTCAGCTGGGCGATCGAGACTTCGGGGCTGCCATTCAGGGATGGCAGCCTCTTTTCCATTAGGCTCCAAGGATTTCTCTGGGTCGCAGGGGCGGTTGCCTTCCACCGCTCTGCTCCTCGAGTTGTCCCACACTGTCAAGAAAAAGGGTTGGAGAACGGAGTCCGCTCTTCTTCACCTCTCACTGTCTCAATGTCACCATAAGAAGTCAGTCTTGGTCTCATTTTAATGACCTCTGATGGATGCAAGGCTGAGTCAACCTTGACTGGTGAAACTCGAACTCATGGCAGTCAGCAGATTTAGCCTGCAATACTGCCTTCTAACCACTGCGCCATCATGGCTCAGTAAAGTCAGTCACATCTAAGTGGCTGCACAAATTCAGAAACATAGCCACACTGAGTTACCATTATCATCTCCCCAACAGTGTATAATGATAATTCTAAGTAGTAGAGGATATCAAGAAACAAACTCTGGGAACTCATGGGTATCTAAAACCTTTTAAGATTTCAAAGTGCTCACAGACCTTATAAAATTTTGAATAAAGGATTTTAAAGTGCCATAAGATTTAACAAATTATAAAATCTGAGAAAAAGATTGCAGTTTAGACTGAGGAAATGGACTGTTTCCAAATGCTGAATCATAGTCCCATGCTGTATAACAAAATTGTATAATCAATTTGAAAGCCACTAAGCTATATCCAAGTCTTACTGTTCATGTTCTAATGAAGGATAATAGGTTTAGATGAGCTTGCTACAGTATATACCTTAAGACTGGGAAAGACTTGTAAGAGCAGTTATAAAATGTGTACACACACAGACACACAGGGCCAGTTTTTTTTATTGGTTTCAGGTACTTTATGCTCTGTTGCTAAGGTTACATATTTTCTGTGCTATTGTTGCCAGCACTTCAATTCAGGGTATTTCGATTTTATTTGGTATGTTCATGTAACATAGGTCTGATTATCAGGTGCAGAAAGAATCTCAAAGAATCTACATCTGCTATATAGCAATAAGACTTTATACACACATTCACACCCACACACACACACACACAAATACAAACACATACATACTGGTGATATTAGCAGAGCATTCTAGACATTAGAGAGGCCATGAGGTCTGCAGTTCCTAGTATTTGCCATTGGAATACTGCCATCCTGCCTGGGTAGTGCTGAGCTGAACACAGGTCAAAACAATGTCAGGCCTAGGAGACAAGCCAGTTGGTCCCCCTCCCCTTTTTTTGTCACAACCAATGGATCACAGCCATATCCGTCAAACAATACTGGGGCCTTCCCTGGAGGTAATGCATACCGGGCTTGCCTGACCACCACACAAATAGAAAATTGTCCAGTTGGACCCAGATGCTGTATTTGATTGTGCAAAATGGCATTCATAGATTTAAAAAGTGAACCCTGCACCTGTGGGAATGCTTAAAAAAAGTATGATGATGACGATGGCCCTAGATCAGCGGTCCCCAAACTTTATGGCTTGGTGGGCCAGCAAGATGGGAGGGAGAGGGGAACTGATCCATGCAAGCAGTGGGCCAGTACATGTGTGTCCCACTTCCAAACCAGCCACAGCCTATTAGTGGATCACTGCCCTAGTTATTGCAGAAGCCTCAAATATACCAGTGGCTGAAAAAAGTCAAATCTGAAGATTTTTGTTGTCAGTTTGATGCTGGAACATAAGTTGAACAAAATTACAATACCACTTCATAAAAACCTCTTATGAGATGAGTTTGCTTTCTACTTTCATCCATTTCACTTAGATCAGCCTTCCTCAAACTGTATATGTGAACTAAAGGGTCATTGGTTCTTACATGATACGACCTTTCTCTTTGGGTGGAGATAGCATCCAAGATTGGGTTGTCAGTCAGATTTTACTTGCCCAATCAATTCCCTGATACTCTCCTGACGCTCTGGGGACAATGACGATATGGTATCTATTACAGCTCCCAGAAAGAGCAAGCTATTGGTGGGAATGAAATGGCTCCTGGCCTTGTTGACAGAAAAGCCATGCTCCTGTAGCACCTGGATGGTGGTCTCCAAGTCCTCTGCTGCTTGAGATGGGGAGGAGGACAAGACCAGAATATTATCCAGATGGCACTGGATTCTGACTGGAATAGCCCTAATGTCAGCTTCTGTTGGAACTTCACAAATAAACCACTTTACTCATGTTTTGTTGTGTGATAAGATTTGTTTATTGTGGTCTGTTCATCAACAATCAGCAACAAACAGTCGGTCCTGAGCAAAGCCAGCGCTGAGAGCTTGTGTCTCTCAACGCTTTTTATTGGCATTTCCCCCCGATTGCTAACACCCATCCCCTGTTAAGCCCTAATTAGCTTACACCCACCCCTAGTGCTCCCAAGCGTTCCCATCCCACAACCCTACCTCTAAGCTAACACCAGTGCCTATCCCATCCCGCCAGACATGCTGCCCAAACCCCCAAATCCCCAACAGTCTGGAAACGTCATACCAGTCCGAACATACCAGCCCCCCCACATGCACCGATCGGAAAAACACCCGCCACCAAACAGTTAATGAAGCCACTGCCCATGCGCTGATCGGAAAACCACCTGCTGCCAAACAGTTAATGAAGCCACCACCCAACAGCTGTGTTTCTAGAACCGCCCAGCTGGGCATGCCGACACAATGCAGAGCAGGTCAGAGGTTGTCAGCTCCAGCTTGGATAACGTGCTGGGGTCCGTGCAATGCTCCCTGTTTCGGCACTCCAAGGTAAGGTGCTGCAGGATTGTCAGGAGCAGCAGGACCACCTGGGCGATGTGTCAGGTGGCTTGAGCAGCATGGGGTGCTGCCTGACACCTAAGGTGGGTTGCCAGGGCTGCTAATAGCTTCGTAAATGTTCTGGGTGCAGATGAAAGTCCAAAGGGCAAGGCCCTGAACTGAAAGTGCCTACTGTTATAGCAGAACCTGAGGAATTGTCTATGGGCCAGAAGAATGGGAACATGAATGTAGGTCAGTTAAATCTATGGAAGTGAGGAAATCCCCATCCCTAATTCCCTCCAGAATAGACGAGAGAATGTATCTTAAACCGCCTGTATTTTACCTGGCAGTTTAGATGCTTCAAATCCAGAATTGCTCTCCATCCCCCCCGAAGCCTTTGGTATTACAAACAAGATGGGAGTAAAATCCCATCCCCTGTTGGTCCTCAAGCACTGGCTGAATAGCCTGGATCTCCAGCAGGTGCTGAATAGCTGTTTCCATGAGGACCTTTCTCTCTGTGTCTGAGAAACGGCAATGAATGAAAAACCTCAGGGGGATGGAGAGGAATTCTGGAGAAAAGCCCAAACAGACCATCTCCAGGACGCAGGTGCCTGTGGTTACTTCCTCCCAATACCTGGCAAACAATTGGAGGATTGACAGCAGATTTATCTGGGGCATCGGAAGGGTCAATCCCCAGCCCCTTGAAAGGGCCACTTCTTATTGACTTGCGGTCCTGTCCTGTCCTGGTGTTGATCCTGCTTGGGGATGAAAGGCCTCTGGGGTCTAGAAAACCCCCCTCCAGCTTCAGGTGCCCAAAAGGAGAGACAGTGGAAATAAGGCAGCAAGTAGAAATCACTCTTTCTGGACCTGGAAGGCAAGATCTTCCCCTTGTCTTTGGAGTCCACCAGCACCTTGTCCAGGGCTTCTCTAAACAATTTATCCCCCTTGAAGAGGGCAATGGCCAACCTCCACTTATGCCTCATGTCTGCCTGCCACTGCCTGAGCCAGAGCAGCCAGCGAGAGGCTATAGACAATCCTTTTGCCTTTGAGGCAAATCTGGCTGCACTTAGGATGGCATCAGCCGGGAACTTAACAGCTGCTAGGAGCTTATTAACATGCTGTTCAGATCTGACATCATTCGTTGGGATTCTCTCCTGCAATTCACATAGCCAGATGAGTGGTGCCCTATTGAAAAAAGATGTGGCAGTGGAGGCCTTCACTGCCCAGGCTGCTGACTGATGTGTTCTCTGGAATGTCTGTTTGGCCCTTTTGTCCTCTGCTCTCAATGAGTCCTCGGGCTCCCCAGGAATGTCAGATTTGGATTGCAGAGCCACTACTGGGGCATCTACTGTGGGCACTTCCAGGGCTCTGGAAAGATCAGCTCCCACATTAAACAACCTCCTATCCAGGGAAGAAAGGCTTGGACCTGATCCAGGAGAAGACCATTGCCTTTGGATGACCATCTTTGTGAACAACTTTGGCGCAGGGATGACATCTGCTGTTATGGTCTTCTCTGAGAATATTGGATCATTGGGGTCTTGGAAGTATCTGTTGGCTCTGATGGTGCAGGAGCCTTGCCTTGCCCTGTGGCATTCTTTGACTTAAAGAGGAGCAATTTAAACAGGGCAAAAGCCCTGAAATTACGGGCTGCTCAGAAGCAAGGCCCTCATCACCAGAAAAATCTCTATCTATCTGCTGCCCTTGTCAAATGGATTAAAGTGGACACTCTCAGCAGGAGCATAATATTCAGATCCTGAAAAAATAGATAGATCATCCTCAAAATGGGACCTTTGTCTCATGCTATGTTTTGAAGGGTGATCTCCTGGTTTGTTTTAAGGCTTCTGATACACCCTGCCTTGCTGCCTCAGCTAACAGAGCCTGCATGCTTATTTATAATTCAGGCTCTTGTTCCACTGCTGGATGAAGTCTCATGGCCGTGGGTGTAAAAGTAGCCTCTGGGGCCATTCTGGGTCTCTGGGCAGTTGCTGTCAACTGCTCAGTTGCTGAGCAGACAGAAAAGAAAGTTCTTACTTCAGAACTTTCAAAGGGATCTTGCATAAAAACCTGCTCTTCAGCTCCCCCAGTGGCCACTTTGTGTAATAATCTCCTGTCAGACTGAAGAGACCTGGGTCTTCTTTGCAACAGTCACTCCTCATTTTCGCAGGAATCTGTCATGGTGCTGTTAGGTGCCATTTCCAAGCTTTTTTGGGCTGCTTCTTATTGTCCCTTAGCCCACAGTCTATTTAATGCCTTATCTCTGCGATGCTCATCCCGCTCAGCTGCCTTGGAGCTCTTTTGAGCCCCTGAAGCTCTAATATCCCTTGGCTTGGGGCTTTCAGAAGAGGCTGAAACATTTGGGGCTGCAGGGCTGAGAGAGCATGATGGCCTGCGAGCCATATCCTCTGCTCTCCTATTCACGCAGCTGACATTTTGGGTGGAATTCCACCATTTTTAATTTAACTGGTGTTCTAACTCACCTAGGAGTTACTGTCCTGTGGCCATGAGGGCATGGCGTGTCCACCAGACAAATAACAACGGAGAAGATTGGTAGATGTCAAATTGCAACCTGATAATACAGCTGGTCTTCGGCCCCATTTAAAGCACTGCTGTGGTAATTTACAGGTTTCTGAGATGGCTGTTTGAAGCTGCCAAAAGCCAACCCAAGCAAAACACGGTAATGGTGTGGAGGTTTTGCTCTGTCACACCACTGTGGAAATACCTCTGTTATTGATGCAGATCGGCCCTCAACCAATCTGTTCCCAGCCGATCCAGGCTGAAGCCGTGACCAATCATTCCTTTTGACAGCCACTTAACTAGTCCGGCTGTCAATGGAATAGCATTCAGGATTGGTTTTGTCCTAATTTCTTTATTTAATTTGAATCTTTTGGGGAGCACTCAAATATATGTTGTCCTAGCTGCTTGACTGAGTCAATTTCTGGGGCACCCTTAGTAACAGGGGAGTGTCCTCACAGATCTGACAGACTCAGTCCAATCAGCAAGCAGTGACTGACAACCCAATTCTAGATACTATCTCCACCACAATGGAAAACTCCAAAATTCTCAGCTATTTGTAGGACTAAGGTTGAGAGGACATAGATTTTCTTCATGGATAGTTTGATATTCAATTTATGGAGACATGACTTAATAATAATACTCCTCATACATTTCTCTTTCTCAGTTGATTCTCAGAGGACTACCATATAGTATATTCATATAATTTATTCAGTATTTTATTACTTAAGCTTGAAAGCCCACAATAAGTCTGTCATTTAAAAATATGTATTCAATAGATACATGCAATTCTTCTTTTGGAATTCACCGAGGAGCATTATACAAAGGATTTTAAAAATGTTTATTGTGATTCATGGACTTTTGTCCCAGGTTCCACAAATTTCTGATGTTATTTCTTTTCACACTTGATCAGAGTTTTTGTTTAATACTCTGAGAGAATATAAGGCAGGGAAAGGGCAATACAAATGGAAGAATTTAAAAAAAGGTAGGAGACAATTGTGAAGAAAAATATATTTAGCCAGAGCTTCTTGATTGCTGTTCATGCAGCTAGATAAACAAACGCTTTGGGCTTGGTAACTGGGAGATGTCTCCATAAAAGAAAGTGTAAAAAGTAATTTTTCCACGTCAGCTCCTCACAGAATGTTCTTTAGCAAGATTTTTTAAAATAAATGTAACTGGGTTATAAGAATTTAGCCTATGGTGCTATTTCCATTTTAGAACTAGCAAGATGGTGGGTCAATCAAGGATGAACAGGCAGGTGGATGCTTATAAAACTGTTTCCAGAATCCTTTATCTATTACATTTAAAAACAATGTGCTTTATTCATACAGAACTCTTTAAAAACTAATTGGTTTAAGTGGCATCTGCAACACATAATTTTATCAGTATATAATAAATGATGACACAAACTACAAACTCCATTTCTTATGGACTTGCACATGACAATGTAATAAAAGTAAGAAAGGGGCAAGATTTGCATTGCTACTACAATATGTTTCATGGTTTGTCCCCATGGAGGTTTTGAATAATATTTAAGAACGTATTAGTTATACTTGTTATACTTCTCTCCATCCCAAAAGATAAAACAACATGGATTTAGAAAAGGTAACAAGGGTTAACTTATATTTACATCTTCATCCGATTAGCATTTGTTGGGATTCCAAGAAGAGGAACCATAGGAGGTCTCATGTTCTTAGAGAGGTAGTGTTCATTGAATGAACCTGAGAAAGAATTTGAAAGTGGAAGGTTCTGTAATTGCAGGAGCAGCTTTCTACTGTGAAAGCTGTGGCTTTGATTTCAGCTCTTTGTTACATTTCAATCAGATTGATTCCAAGTTCCCCCTGTGGTTCTTACCAGACATTAGGGTAAATAAATGTATTGATCTTGTAAGAGGTTGAAAGGATTTTCTTAGTGGGGTATATTCTCACTGCAACTCTGCTTTCTGGTGGGGAATATACACTGTATTTGAATGCATATTATACGCTGTATTTGCATTACATCTTCATCCCTGTGACAGAGAATCGTAATTTAAAATCCTTCTTGAGGGGGATTGAAATGGCCTGAAAGTCTTAAATCACTTTGTCTCAAAAGTGGAAAAGGTTAAAAGAAAGTTAATGTATAGCTTGCCATCCACATTGCAAAATGATCCATTTGGAGGTTTTTTAGGGTATAACATTTGTGAAATGGGCGTTGGTATATATACCTGAGAACGTCCTTTCTATACATGCTGCTAGAGAGTCCAGGAATGGTTAGACTCCTCCCTCTGATGTCATCAAGCTGAGTCTGCCACAGTATAAAAAGCCAGCTTCTGCTGTTAGCCCCAGCATTTCTGGCAAAGAAACTTGACAGATGTAGACTGTCTCTGGAAGATAAAAAAGTGAGAAGAACCTTCCCCAACCAAGACCAGATGAACACTGGGTAGGGCTGGACTCTCTAGCAGCGTGTATAGAAAGGGCATTCTCAGGTAAATATACCAATGCCCATTCTCCTCCAGGCTGCGACGAGAGACCAGGAATGGGACATACCAAAGCCTGCATGTCCAAGGGAGGGTTCATTGTCTGGTCTGTTCAGTTCGATACTGGCAGAACCTTCTGGAGCACCCTTCTCCCAAATGCTGCTTCTGCAGAGGCGGAGGAGTCCAGCCGATAGTGCTGGATAAATGGAGAAGGAGATGCCCAGGTGGCCGCCTTGCAAATCTCAATAGGCGCCTGGATAGCCCAGGCAGCCGATGTCGCTGCACTCCTAGTAGAGTGAGCTGTGAGTTTCTTGGGAACTGGAAGAGATAAAGTCTCATAGGCAATGGAAATACATGCCCTGATCCATCTGCCCATCATGGATGAGGAAGCCTTACTCCTCAAGGAAGCTGGTTGGAAGGACACAAACATTGATTCTGTCTTGCGAAAAGTAGCAGTACAGTTAACATAAATACAGAGAGCTTTCTGCACATCCAACCTATGCCACTTGTGTTCCAACACATGTTGAGGCTTAGGGCAGAAATCCAGTAGGACTATGTCTTGTGCCCTGTGGAACCAAGAATTAATCTTTAGAATAAAGGAAGGGTCTAAACGTAACACTACTCTGTTCTCATGAAAGATGCACAAATCTTGCCTCACCGAGAGGGCTGCCAACTCAGAAATCCTTCTGGCCAACGTGATAGTCACCATAAAGGCCACCTTGAGGGTCAAAAAACCTAGGCCCACTGATCTTAAAGGTTCAAATGGGGGTCCCATCAGGGCCTGGAGTACTTTTGGGAAATCCCAGGTGGGATATCTATGAACTACTGGGGATGCAGATTTGAGGCACACTGATGGGTGGTGGAATAGAGAACTATAATTATTCCACGACAATACTGAAGACAAAGCTGCCACTTGCCGGCGGAGAATGTTTGGCAAAAGCCCTTTATCTAGACCTTTCTGTAGAAACATCAACACATCTGGGACTGAAGCAGATGTAGGGTTCCGGGCCACCTTAGAAAGGACGTTGGTACTTACCTGATACACCTGTTCTCTGTGAGCTGTGATGAGCATCCAGTAGTGGGGAGGTGCTTAGTCTCTGCTCGGATAGGCTGGGCTTAATTGTTAGGACGCTCCTCCTCTACGGGCTCCTCCTTAGCTTCCCCAGTTTTGGTGAAGATGAAGTGATGTAACCCTCGCCTTTTTTACCTTGGTTAATCGTTGGCTGGAACAGGATCCCACCAGATGGAAATTGGGTGGGGCTGGATGCCCATGTTGCCACCTGACATATTTCTGATATTGGCACTTGTGTGGCCCACGCTGCTGAAGTTGCAGCGCTCCTGGTTGAATGCGGTTATGCCCTTAGGCACTGGTAATGATTGAGTCTCATACACCTTAGTGATTGTGGCTTTCAGCCACCTGCCTATAGTTGAAGATGAGACTTTGTGTCCCTGAGTGGTTGGTTGAAAGGAAACGAAAAGAGCCTCCATCTTCCTGAAAGGAGCCATTCAGTTTAAATATGTACAGAGAGCTCTCCTGACATCTAGACAATGCCATTGATGTTCTAGCCCCTGAGACAGTCTCGGGCAAAAGTTCGGGAGAACAAGTTCTTGTGCCCTGTGGAAAGCCGAATTAATTTTCGGGATGAACTTAGGGTCTGGACAAAGAACCACTCTGTCAGAATGAAAAATACAGAGATCTTGTCTGGCTGATAAGGCTGCTAGTTCCGAGATACATCATGCTGATGTTATTGCTACCAGGAAAACCACCTTGTATGTGAGAAGGTGGAGACTCGTGGTTTTCAGTGGTTCAAAGGGGCCCCTCGTGAGAGCTGTGAGGACCTTGTTAAGGTCCCAGGTTGGGTAATGGTGCACCACCGGAGGGCATAAATTCGTGGTGCCCTGAATAAAGCTCTGTATGCATGGGTGGTGTGAGATAGATCGTAGATCTCTCCAGACCACGACCGAAGCTAGGGCCGCCACCTGCCATCTCAAGGTGTTCAGTGAGGGACCTTTGTTGAGACCCTCTTGAAGGAACTCCAATACTTGTGCCACTGACGGAGAAATGGGGTCAATATTAGACTTAATGCACCAGTTATAGAAAATGTTCCATGTGGCATTATATATGCAATTTGTTGAAGGGGATCGGGCCACTTGGATGGTGGTGATTACTCTGTTCAAGATATTTTTGCTTCTCGGATGTCTCCGCTCAACCTCCATATGGCTAGGTGTAGCCACTGAGGGACCGGGTGTTGAATCAGACCCTGGGTGAGTGAAACTCTGTGCGGCAGAATCCTCCAAAATTCTTCTGTCGACAGACCCCTGAGATCTGCGAACCATGGCCTCCTGGGCCAGTAGGAACAACAGTTCCACTCTTTCTTCCAAATGTTTTTGGACTACTCTGGGAATTACTGGGAGAGGGGAAAGGCATACAGAAGTCCTGGGGGCCAACGGCAATGTAGAGCATTGATGTTTTCTGCTCTCTGAGTTGAGTATCTCAAGATGAACCTCGGGAGCTGCGAGTTCAGGGGAGAAGTGAATAGATCTATGACCAGTTGACCAAATTTTTGTACCACTTCCTGAAACAGACTCGGGTGCAGGCGCCACTCTGATTGATCTACTGTGGCCCTGCTCAACCAGTCTGCCTGGGTGTTTGACAGGCCTGAGATGTGCTCGGCCTTGATGGAGGGCAAGTTCCTTTCTGCCCAAAGGCACAGTCTCTCCGATTCCGTCATGAGTTGTCTCAAATAGGTACCCCCCTTGCCTTTGTCGTGACGTTGTCAGTTAGTATCAGAATGTTCTTTGCCTGAATCTGTGGAAGGAAACTGTGAAGAGCCAGATGGACTGCTCTGAGTTCCAACCAGTTTATGCTCCACAATTGTTCTGCTGTTGACCAATGCCCTTAAGCCATGAGGGACTGGAAGTGTGCTCCCCATCCAAACAGGCTGGCATCTGTAGTGATGGTGAGTCTGTGGGGTTCTTTGAAGGGGCAACCTTTGTTGATGGTCAGAACGGTCCACCAGTGCAGGGATATCAGGACCTTCGATGGTACAATGATGCGGGCCTCCAACATCTTCCGAATTATGGCAAGAATGATAGGAAGAGGGGGGAAGACATAGAGGAGACCTGGAGGCCACCTGCTCCAAAGTGCATTGGTGTCCTCTGCTCCCTGGGTAGGAAACCTGGTGAAGAAACTGCCTATCTGCACATTCTGGGGAGTGGCAAATAGGTCCGCTATGGGGGATCTGAATCTGTTGGCCAGTTCCTGGAACAGGGATGGATGAAGGCTCCATTCCGAGTGGTCGACTACGGTCCAACTCAGCCACCAGTCAGCCTGGGTGTTGTTGACCCCAAGATGTGGTCTGCCCTGAGGGAGAGAAGGTGTCTCTCTGCCCACCTCCCCAGCCATTCAGCTTCTTGCATCAAGGATTTAGACTGGGTCCCACCCTGCCTGTTAGCAGCCACGTTGTCTGTCATGATCAACACATGGGACCCTGTCACCTTGTCCTGGAAGTGTCTCAAGGCCAGGAAGCTAACCTTGAGTTCTAGCAAATTGATGGGGCGGGACCTGTCTGCCTGGGACCAGCGACCCTGAGCAATCTCACTTTGCAGATGAGCCCTCCAGCCATAAAGGCTGACATCTGTTGTGACCATGATCCTGTCTGGTTCCTTGAACATATGGCCTTTCCTGATAGCTTGGGACTGCCACCACCAGAAGGAACAAACTATCTGTGGAGGAATTTGGATCCTGATGGCCGAGTGGCGGGTTTCCGCCCATTGAAATGGCAGCAGGAACCATTATAGGACTTGGGCATGGAGATGAGCCCACAGCACAATGTCGATGCAGGAAATCATCTTCCCAAGTAGCTGTGACAGTAGAGACAGAGGATCGGTGTATTGTTGCCGAACCTGGTTTATCAAGTTGTTGAGACTCTCTTGCTGATCCAGGGAAAGAAAGACCTCACAGAGGGCCGTGTTGATGATTGCCCCCAGATGTAGAAGACAGGTCATTGGTAGAAGATGACTCTTGTTGAAATATATGGAGAACCCGTGTGCCTGCAAGAGCCGCTTTGTGGTTTGAAGGTCATGGCTGGCTGAGTGGACAGAAGTTGACAGGATCAGGATATCATCCAGGTAGCATTGGACCCTCACAGGTAGAGCTCAAAAGGATGCTGCCAATGCTTCCAAGACCTTGGTAAAGACTCTGGGGAGCGATGACAGGTGAAATGGAAGGACCCGGACTAATAGTTCCTGTTGTTGTAATAGAAGCGCAGGAACTGGCAATGAAGGGGCCAGATTGGAATATGGAGGCCAGATTGGAATATGAGGTCTATGGATAAGAGGAAGTCACCCTCCTGAACGCTCTGCAGTATAGAATGGAAGGACTGCATCCTGAAGTGCCTGTAGGGAATGAACTTGTTCAAAGAGTTGAGGTCGAGAATTGCGCTCCACCCCCAACCCCACGAAGGCCTTTGGGATTATGAAGAGGCTGGAGTAGAACCCCAGCCCCCGTTGATCCACTGAAACCGCCTGTATGGCTCTGATGTTCACCAGGTGCTGAATGGTCAATTCCATGAGGGCCCCTCTGGACCTGTCCCAAGATATTGGACCGTGAACAAAGAACTTCGGATGAGAGGAGAGGAGAGGAACTCGAGTTGAAGACCTGATCTCACCATCTAAGAACCCAAGCATCCAATGTTGATTCCTCCCATCAGGAAGAATGAGGCAAAGAACGCCAGACAACCTCCAATGGGAGGGGAGGAACTGCAGCCATTTGGAGCATCGGAATGAACGACCTCCGCCTTGAAAGGGCCATTTTCCAGAGAACTGCTGCTGTCTGCCAGCTCGGTCAGGTTGCTGCTCTTGATGAGGAGGGAATGACCTCTGGCCTTGAGGAAAACGAGAGCTGGGATTGGGTCAAAAGGAGGGAGGTCGGAAATATGGCATCTGGGGAAATTCCGACTCTTGCTTGCCAATAAAAGGATCTTCCTTTTATCCCTGGTCTCCACCAGGTAAGGTTTCAGGGCCACCCCAAACAGATTCTCCCCCGAGCATGGAGCAGACACTAGCTTCCATTTGCGACGGGAGTCTGTTTGCCAATTGCGTAGCCACAGAAGGCGACTCACTGCCACTGAGGATGCCATTGGCTTTGAGGCAACTCTAGCAGAGTTTAATGTGGCATCAGCTGTAAACTCTGTTGCAGCGATGATCTTGTTCAAGTCTTGATGAGATCTGCAAACGATTCTGCAACAAGTGGAGCCAATGCAGCGACAACCTTGTAAAGAAAGAAGCTGTGGTACAGGCCCGCACCGCCCAAGCTGCTGCCTGATGTGTATGTCTGAGAGTCTGTTCCGACCTCTTGTCATCAGCTTTAAGGACATCCTCCAGTTCTGTTGGAATTCCGGATATAGAAAAGCTGGCAATTACAGGGGCATTGACAGGAGGCACTAATAAGGCATTGGCCAAGGAAGGGCCCACATTATAAAACCGCTTATCCTGGGATGAGGGGCATTGATCCTTCACCAGATCTAGAAACAATAAAGGTGATGGAAGTACCTCAGTTTGGACAATTGTTTTGGAAAATAAAGAGTCACCCTAAACTGCAGATTCCACTTGAGGCTCTGATGCCACCTCATCTGGGCCTAGTTGGGCCGTGATTAAGGCCTTATGAAGAAGATGTCTAAACAAGGATGGCTTGAAAATGGTCACAGAGGTGGGATGCTCAGGCCTAGATCCTTTATCCTCTGATAGATTGGATTCCCTAAGCTCATCTTCCTCCTCCTCTGAAATGGAGAATTGGCTATGTTTGGAAGGATTCATAGAACCCCTGTCCTTATAATCCCCCCATTTAGTATGGGTGGCAGGAAACCTATGCTCATAGAACCTGGAAAACCCCTGCTGGACAGGAGAGATAACTTGACAAAAGGCCAGGAGCATGCTTTGACCACCACACACAGGGTGAAGGAGTTGCTGAAACCCTCAACAAGCCACCAAACCATATCCTTAAGATCCTCCAGCCTGCTGCCTAAAGGAGGATCCACTGGGCGAAGGCCAGCAGTGGTGGGAGTAAAGGTGGCCTCCACCCTAGGCCTATGGCCACCCTGGGGTAAAATGCCCTGAGGATTAGAGCTATCAGGAACCCAGTCTGCTTGTCTAAAATAGGCCCAGATCTACTCAAGTCCTGAGGGAAAAAGGCCTCATCTTCTCTCTCAGGAGACCATGCGTGCAGATGACTGGCAGAACTACTTTTTACCCTCCAGCTCTGGAAACTGGTTCTGGGGTGGCCTGCAACTCTCCTGATTGAATTTGGCTCTGCCCTCTCAACTGTTCCAGATTCTTGGCAAATTGCTTCTCCAATGCAACATGCCTCCTTTTTTCAGCTCTCAGTTCAGATCTTGAGGCCTTCTTAGGAGCAAAGGCCTTGGCTCTAATTCTTGCTGCAGCCTGTTAGCAGAATGAACTTGCTGCCTCCTCCTCTTCAATGGCCTCTGAAAATTCAGAGCCATGAGCTTCTTCTAGCCTTGATTGACCAGCTTGGGCCCAATTGCTTTCCATCTTGCTAGGCACGACACAGCTCCTCCCAAATTGTGTCCTCCTAGATGTGGGCCAAGTGAGCAGGATCCCTGCTGTGAGGCCCAAAGAAAATGGCGCTGGCTAATGGCTCAATCCAAAATGGCCGACTGCCACATGCTTGGAAGCTGATAGAAAACCCTACTCAAAGGGTGGTCTATGGACCCAGCCCAGTTGAAAAAACACTAGGTGCCCTGAGAAACAGCTGTGGAGCACTGTATGTGATCCGGGCTTGTGCGGCAAAGAAGAGGTGCGTGGGAGGCTCAGCTGAGCTCTCCCAGCCCGCACTTTCCAAATTAACTGTCAGGGACTCCTGGGCTGCACGCCAAGCAAGGGCTGCATGGGAAGCTCAACCGAACTCTCCCAGCCTGTACTCACAGTAATCAACATTGGAGCCTTTGCGATCAAAGATCAGATGTTGAAGGCTCAGCTCTACTGGGTCCCTGGAGCTGCGCTGGTGATGTTTGCTTCCTTTTTTGAAGTTAGATAGCTGTTAGCAAGACTCCAGAGACACTAGCTCTGACTTCAAGAAGCTGAGTCAAAAAGCTGGGGCTAACAGCAGAGGCTGGCTTTTTATACTGTGGCAGACTCAGCTCAATGACATCAGAGAAAGGAGTCTAACCCATTCCTGGACTCTCATCGCAGCATGGAGGAGAATTCTGTAGATGTTTTTATTTGAAAGTTTCTTGCATTTTCTTCTTTTATCCACTGATTTAATTTGGGATGATAGATAGATATTATGATCAATATTTCAACTGGGTAATCTGAAACAACCTTGCTTATTGATTTCATCAATATTTATAAGCAGCTGCAATCTGGATAATATGCCACTTTTTTGTATACAGAACATAGTTGAATAAACATTCATTCTTTTAAAGATTTGTTTTGGAATCAAAATAGGTGAACCTGTCAACACATAACACATAAACTAAGCATTGCATTATACTTAGCCATATGAGGGGTGGAAAATACACATTTATGTGTGATATGTTATTTCATATTAATATCTTAGGGTTTTATTTTTTTTCCTCTTTCGTACGGCAACCAGCATCATATTGTTTGAGTTGACAGCCATATAAATGTATAAATGCATGTGTGCATATATGATTTGCAGTCTACATACACAGAAGACTTCCTTCTCAAAACTGCACATTATATAATATTCAGTTCACATAAGACTAAATAGCTGGCTGTCCGGAAAACTACAGAGGGATCACAGGGAAACCATAAAAATGTTTTTGTAAATAAAAACATTAGGCTCCTTGCACATTCTACAAATGGAAAAGTAGATATATACTGAATGAATGAACAAACAAATAAACAAATAAACAAACGAACGAACGAACGAATGAATGATTGATTGATTGAAGCCTGGGAAATGGGCTCCTTGTCAGTCAACAACAGTGCTGATTTACTACGTTTATCAAGTACTTAGGAGACACAGGGATACAACAGCCAATTACTTAACAGCTGGCCATCAAACATCCCAATCTAACAATAAAAAGCCACATCTAATCAGGCACACATAAATACTACACATAGAATAGCCCAAAGCACACATTCCAGTAAAAAGAAGTTCCCCAAAGATGGGCATGTGTCCAAAAGCTCGGAAGACTAAACCTCTGATCCCGGTGAGTGCCCAGATTGGATCCTGCAAAATTAATAAATAACAGTATTCCCATTTCAAGTGGCACCAGGAATGCTTAACTGCTTTGCTGAGATATAAATGAAAATCATTTGACTTGTCATTTCCTTCAGAAAATCTGGCCTGTAAGTTTTCTCTTTCTTTGAATGATCCATTAGGTACATGAAAACAGAGATCATAACCTCAGTGAAACAAGAAATTTAATAAGATTATTACTCCCTAATATGTGCCCATATTTAATTTTGCTGCATTTCCATAGTGGGCCTTATGAATTAAAAATATTGTTAGACAAGAGATTCTATATCTTTTTATACTAGCACACACACCATATTCTCTATGTTCATGCAAGTTCATGCTAGTAGAGTTATATCAAATAACTCTACTAGCAAACATCTATCTACTTTTTGAAATGTTAGCAAAAGACTTTAAATCTTCTTGTATATACATTTTTGCACATTATGCCTCAGTATATTTTTAAAAACTTTTCCCCCATTATCAATATCAATCCCGGTTGCCCTCCGGGTGAGATTCAAGGTTCTGGTATTAACATTCAAAGTCCAGCATGGCATGGGTCCAGGTTATTTACGAGAACGGCTCCTCCCAACATCAAATACTAACCGCCCTGTACGGGCTCACAGATGGGGTCTCCTCGGGGTGCCGTCTGTGACTCAATGTTGCTTGGCGGCGACCCGGGGGAGGGCCTACTCTGTGGCGGCTCCCACTCTGTGGAATCTTCTTCCGCTGGAGCTCGCCTGGCCCCGATCTTCACCTTCCGCCACGATTTGAAGACTTGGCTCTTTTTACAATCTGGGCTGTGCTGATTCTCTGGGGTTGGTCCTACTTTAACTATGGGTTTTAATTTTCAATTCAGCTTAACTTGTTTAATATACTTTTAATTAATTTATTTATTGTTGTATTTTTATGTGAGCCCAGTCCTTTTGGAGAGGGGCATATAAGTGAATGAATGAATGAATGAATGAATGAATGAATGAATAAATAAATAAATAAATAAATAAATAAATATTGTAGGCTGGACTATGAAGGCAAAAAAAGGTGCTTTGAACATGTCAGGATCCACATGTAGAATCCTCCTCTAACTTCTTACAACATTTCCCAGTATTGTACTTCAACACAGTCAAAGACCAGAAAATGATATTTTCGCTTTAAGAGCCTAATAGACAAGTGTTATAGTCCTGCATACCCTTTGTCTTTGAATCCAAAGTATGGCACAGTCCTGCCAGCCTTGCTACTCAATTGCTGATCAGTTTTTCCAGCAATATTACTAATTTATTACAACTCAGTCTACACCTGCTTTATCTACTCTCTTCTATTAGGCCTACTGTCAGGCTTTTTCCCTTTCAATTTATCTTATATATAGTATTGCAAGTTCCCACAGGTTATAATCTTTATTTAATACTCTGATTTCAGTTTTTTTTCAGGTTACTACTTATAAGGAAACCTGATTATTTCCTAGTAAGAGGAAAGAAGCTAAAATCTTACGCTCAAACTACTTAAACTACTGCAGCTAGAAATTAAAATAATTTGCCATATGAATATTTATGTATATTTATGTTGTTTTTAAAAAGATAAATTCAAGCAAAATATTTAAAATAATATAGAAGACTACCAATAGCTCAAAGCACTAAGTTTTGGAAGACTGTTTTACCAGGTTCTCAAATATTTGATATTTTTACTTTTAGATTTAATTTTGAAACAATGAAATTAATTTCCCATTTTATATTCATTTCACTTTTAAAAATGTTACATTGATAACATTTAATTGATCTTTGTATTATAAATTTAAGTTATAATACATTCTGAAGAATATGTATTTTTCATCTGAAAGCTTATAATTGTAAGCCAATAAATAAATAATAAATCTGTGCTCTCATTTCATTTTTAATAATGTACAACTTGTACATCAGGTAAGTTATCTTATAATACAATGTATTTCTTAGTAAAGCAAAAGAATTAAACTTTTTTTTTGACAACAGGTTTCCAAATTAGTATAGGCAAAAAAGGAGAGAGAACATTAATGTTAATATTGCATCCTGATTTCTCCCCAAAAAATAAAGTTTAGGACTATTATTTTCCTCTCTACAAAATAAATCACGCAGCACAATGAATGATTCAAAAGTAATAACGCCAAACTGCTCCAAATAAAATTTTAAAAGATATTTCAAACTTATCAAGTGATTTCAAAGATAGTGTCAGATACCTTGACAAAAGAAACATTTTCCTTGATTTAAATAGTATTTCATATTTTGCAAAGAAATACACAGTGGGTCCTGACACACATGACAGGTGGAATAGGTATTGTTAATTTAACAACCTGAGTGCCAACAATTTCTTCCTTCTCTTTGAAATTCACATCTCGTGTTACAGAATATGCCACTGAATTGAAAAGCAAGAAGAGAAGATGACGCATTTATATTATACTGGTTTCATTTCACATGTAACACTTTGGGCAAAAAGCACTTGATTTTTTTAATGCAGCAGTTCAAATTCCAAAAAAAGTCTCCTAAAATTTTGCTAGTCCTTGATTTTTGAAAGTCCTTAAATGAATTCAAACTCTTTAAGTATTTGTATGCCAAGGGTTCAGCAGTTTAACATTTGCTAAGTCACCAGCAAAATCTTTTAAAAGATAATACACAACCCAATTATTCTTTGTCATTGTTCATATATTAGTGATACCTTAATGGAATACAAAATATAAGTCCTATTTCTATCTTAATGATTTAAACCTGAGAATTTTTAAGAACAGAAGTTAAATGGAGTCAGTTTCTTTCAATTCGGGAAACAGGAATAAATTGATTCAATGTGGTAATTAAAGTCATTATAATTGAAAAGAATATGAATAACTCACCAAAATGAAAGCAGTAAAAGCAAAATCCACTTTCTGGACAACCTGAAACAATAAATATATTTTAAGTGTCATATAGTTACAAATTTCAAAATATAATGAACAATTATTTATTAAGCATATACATATCTAACTAGGCATGGTGTAATAAAAAGAAAAAGAAGTAACATACACATACACACACACGTGTATAATATTTAAAGTATCCAATTTCATTTTTGACTGCATTAGCTGTCACATCTGGGAATCTTATTCCAATTTTCTCTGACAGCTGATTAGAAAGACTAATGGCTTTGAGTTTAGGTATATTCTGGTTCTAGGACTATACCATTTCTGGTGCTGGATAGGGCTGCACTGCCCCACAAACAATGTGCACAACCTGAGGGGTCCGCCTGGACTCATAACACCTGCAAGCAGCAACCCTGGCTAGGAAGGTCTTTGCACAACTTCATATTGTGGACCCGTTGTGCCTGTTCCTGGATCCAGGGCCCCTGCTCATGGTCACTCATGCCCCAGTGAACTCCTGACGAGACTATTGGAATGGGATACCCTTGAAGAGTGTCTGGAAATTTTAACTCATGGCAGTGCTATGAGCTTTTTGTGTGTTTCTCATAGAGCACAAGTTATATCTCTGCTGTGCAAGCTGCATTAATTATCAGTTTTATTCCAAGTCTACATCAAATGCTAGTATTAGCCTTTAAAGCCCTAATGACATGGATTATTTGAGAGACCACCTTTCTCTGACTTCACCTGCCCATCCCACAGAATGGGCACGTTACAGATTCAATTATTTAGGCGGTTACAATTGGTGATTCCTAGGTGGTGGCCTTTTCTGCTGTGGCCCTTTGGCTATGGAATCTTCTCCCTTCTGAAGTAAGGATGGCCTCATTGCTTCTATGCTTCTGAAGGTCCCTTAAGATATGGTTATGGCAGCAGTTCCAGGGACACTAGGGGTCAGATAGATTAGTGAGTTGGCTCCCTTACTATTAACATCCTTCCATCTAATATTCTTGTTCAACTGTTTTTATAGTTTTTAAATCTTTTTAAATATTTGTTAATGATAATGATTTTTTTTTAAAAAAATTGTTTTAGTTTTGTTGTATGCTGCCCACAAAGACAGAGAGAAAAAAGAGAGAGAGGGAGAGAGGGAAGGGGAGGAAGGGAAGGTAAAGAAGTGGAAAAAACTCTGGATAATAAAAATAGAAGGGGAGTTGGTCTTAACTGAGGCGCACCTTCTCATATGGTGGAGGCAGGATCCAGGCATGGGATATATTCAGCTCTGTTCAGCTATAGACTGAATCGAAAAACTAAAGACACCCCCCCTTTGGGCCACTGCCCCCAGTTCTTGATGAAGTCAAGATCTTAATATAGTTGCTGTAAGAGTTCCATCATTAGGTGTAAGTCATAGGTTGTTTCATCCTACACACCCAAGATCATAAAGGCCAGAGAAAAGGGTGGGACTGTATCCTCTCTCCACCATCTGAGAAGGTGTGTCTCAGGTAAGACCAACGCCCCTTCTCCAGATCAGTGTCGACAGTTGGAGTTCTGGCCACTACTGAGACTGAGCTTCTGGCAAGACCTTCTGTAATACCCTTCATCCAAAAGCCGCATCAGCGGAAGCAAAAGAGTCAAGGCCATAGTGTCTAATGAAGGGTGAAGGGGTAGACCAGGTCGCCACCTGACATCTCCTCCACAGAAGCCTGAGTAGTTCAACCTGCTGTTGTGGCAGCACTACATGTAGAGTGAGCCATGACATGTGTCAGAGCAGGTAAGCCTTGTGCTGCGTAAGCTTTAACAATAGTCACTCTAATCCACCTGCCTATGGAAGGAGATACTTTCTGACCCAAAGAATTCTGATTAAAGGAGATAAACATAGCCTCGGTTTTTCGAAATGGAGCTGTTCTCTTCAAGTGTATGTGAAGGGCTCATCTTATGTCTAGCATGTACCAGAGTCTCTCTCTAGGGTGAGATGGGTTTGGACAAAAGTTCTGCAAAATGAGTTTTTGTGCCCTATGGAAGTAAGAATTGACCTTAGGAATAAAGGTCAGATCCAATTGCAGGACTATGCAATTAGGATGGAATATACAGAGGTCAGCTCTGACTGACAGCTCCAATATCCTCCTGGCCAATGTAATGGCCACCAGGAAAATTACTTTGAGGATAGATATTGTAGGGCGACAGTTCTCAGGCATTGACTCCTTCCATCACTAGTGACAGGAACCTAAAGAAAAAATGAGGCAATTGATGATTTGTTTCAGATGCAAAGAGATCCACTAATGGCGGGCCAAATCTGTCCGAGATTTCCTGGAACAGAAGAGGATGCAAGGTCCACTCGCAGTGATCTATTGTGGACCTGCTCAACCAATCTGCCCTGACATTCAGAACCCCTGAAATATGGTCTGCTTTGATTGACATTATGTTCTTCTCCACCCATTACAAAGCCTAAAGGCCTCCATTAAAGTCCTGGAATGTGTCTGCCCCTGATGATTGATGTGCGCCTTAGTGGTCATATTGTCCGTTAGAAGGAACACACCCTGTCCTACAATTTGTGACTCGAATTCCCTGAGAGCGAGGTGGGCCGCTCGTAACTCTAGCCAATTGATGTTGTGTTTTAAGTTGGTAACAGTCCAAGTACCCTGCGCGACCTTGTCCCAACAATGCGCTCCCCCATCCTGACAAGCTGGCATCAGTAGTTATGGTTATGCAATCCTGCTCTTTAAATGAGCACCCTTTGTCCAAGGCCTCCTCCATCAGCTTTCGTCTGGAGGTGTTTGTCAATACAGGGCAACAGATGAAAAATCTTGGGGGACGGGATCAGAATTCTAGGGCAAGGTCCAATCTCATTGTCTGTCTAACTCAGGCATCAGAGGTCATTTGCTCCCATTGGTCTGTGAAAAAACAAAGTCTGCTGCCAACAGGAGCCATGGATTGTTCATCTGTATTTATGAAAGGGCCTGTTGGAGGACCCTTGAAATGGCCATTTGCCCTGTGGTTGCGATCTTGCCTTGTAACAGCTCCCTTGTGCAGGTTGGGTGTCTTGTTGCTGACCGAAGTTTCTTTGATTCCGCTGGCCAGTTGTCCTATAGTATGGGGCATGAAAGGGACGTCAATAAAAGGGTGAGAACCTAGTTTCTCCCTTCTTTGAAACTGATGGCATGATCTTGCGTTTGTCCCTGGACTCGACGAGATTGGGATCTAATGGGGCACCAAACAGTTTGCCACCTTTATATGGTGCTGATGCAAGTTTCCATTTTCATTTGGTGTCTGCCTGCCAATATCTGAGCCACAGTAAATGGTGAGCTGCCACCGCCGATGACAATGCAAACTTCAAGGAGTTCAATGTTGCATCTGCTGTGTACTCAGACACTGCAATCCCCTTATTGAAATCTTGGTGAGCTCTGATGTTGCTAGTCTTGCATTTGACATAGCCAGATTATAGATGCCCTGGTAAAGAAGGATGCTACTGTGGCAGTGTTAACCGCCCATGGTGCATATTTCGCCACACTAAGTCCACCTTCTTGTCCTCGCCTTTAAGGATGTCATCTGCGTTGTTAAGTGTGGCTGAAGAGGAGGCGAGTGCTAGGACAGGGTCATCGACTTTTGGAAGATGTAAAGCTGCTGCAAGTGGTGTGTCCATATTGTAGAAACATGTGTTGAAAGCAGTAGCACCTGGGCAAGATCCTGGGAAATCTAATTGCCTTTCGACCATATTGAAAAAGATTTCATAGGAAGGAATTACTTCTGTTTCCTCTTTTGGGTCTGTGAATAGGGCTTCATACCCCCCCATCTTATGCATGGAAATTGGGGCCTCTGTGTTAAGCTATAACCCAGTCATGCTCTTGGCCTTGGCTAACAATGGCTTAAATAAATGAGGCCTAAAGAGCCCTTTGGATCCAGATTTTTCAGGTTCTGTTTCCTCCTCTGACAGTGTCTCAATCTCTCCTTCCTCAATCGAATAGTCAGATTGGTCATCCTCTGAGGAGACTGGAGAATAAGGCTGGAGCACCAGAGATTGTTTCAGAGGCTTGCTCGTGTTATGTCTACTGTGGTGAGTAATGGCTGGGATAGCAGCTAACTGAGCAGGTGGAATGGCTTGCTGAGTTCCCCCCATCAGTCCCTGCCTAATTATCTGGGTAAACCATTGTTGTACCTCCAGTGGCATTAACTGCGCTCCTAAAGTTGACAAGTGACTAGAATCAGGGACTGGATTTGGTGCTAAGCCACCTACCCCAGCCTGTTGATACATTGGGACAGGTTGAGGTGGAAAAACAGGTACCATTGGAGTAGGAATGCCCCAATGAGAGCAACCAAGAATTTCTGCAGTCTGAATGTTTCTAACCGACTGCCCGATTCTCTGTACCTGTCCCTTCCCCTGGGGTTCAACTGGTTGACTTGATTGATCCTCCTGTGCTCTATTATTCTCCCTAGGAGGACTAAGTTGGATTAACTTTTCCTGCTCTCTGGTGTTCTTTTCCACCTGTTTTACCAAGGCATTGTGGAGCCTACACTCAGCCTTCTCATCTGTCTTGGATCTCCTGATTGCTCTGGCCTTGGCCCTAATTTTGTCTGCCTCCTCCTTAACTGAATCCCTAGTTTTACAGGTTCATTTTCCCCTTCCCTTCTGCTGAAGTGGAAAAAGCGTAGTGAAGGAATCATCCATTGTTTAACTGGATGTGGTTCATTCTAGTGGTTGTTAATCACTCAGGCATTCGTTATCTCCCGAATTGACTACTGTAACGCTCTCTATTTAGGACTGCCTTTGCATACCACTTGGAGGCTTCAGCTGGTGCAGAATGTGGCCGCGCTGGTAGTGATGGGAGCTTCCTGATACTCCCATATTACACCCCTCCTGTGCGACCTGCATTGGCTTCCGGTTGCCCTCCGGGTGAGATTCAAGGTTTTGATGTTAACATTCAAAGTCCTACATGGCATGGGTCCAGGATATTTATGAGAACGACTCCTCCCAGCATCGAATACCAACCACCCTGTACGGGCGCACAGACGGGGTCTCCTCGGGGTGCCGTCTGTGACTCAATGTCGCTTGGCGGTGACCTGGGGGAGGGCGTACTCTGTGGCGGCTCCCACTTTATAGAATCTTCTTCCGCTGGAGCTCCGGCTGGCTCCCGATCTCCGCACCTTCTGCCATGAGTTAAAAACCTGGCTGGTTTTACAATCCAGGCTGTGCTGACTCTCTGGGGGTCTGTTTATTTTAATTTTGGGGTTTTTAATTCCAATTTGGCTTGTAATTATTTAATATGTTTTTAGGTAATTTATTTATCGTTGTATTTTTAGCTGTGAGCCACCCCGAGTCCTTTTGGAGAGGGGGCGGCATACAAGTCAAATAAATAAATAAATAAATAAATAAATAAATAAATAAATAAATAAATTTAAAAAAATAGATTGTGATCTATCATGCCCTTGGTAGAGTTGGACTCTGAGGGAGAGGAGGAACAGCCAACAGGGAATGGAGGTGTGGCTCTGGTGGTTGTGGAGGTGGCTGGGGAAGGACAGAGGCCTGCTGGGCAGTCAGAGGAAGAACCAGGCCCATCCCCTCTGCATCCTAGGACATGCAGGGAAGAACGGAGAAGGCAAGAACTTGGCTTATGAGAGAGGAAGCGGCCATGATCGTCCTCATTGGTTGCAGCTGGGGAGACTAGTATATAAGAGAGACGATTACAACACAGCATTGCCAGAAGCAAAGCGTGTTTTATTTTGGGCTGAAGTTATCTTGGTTGGCATCCTTCCAACAGACTGTGCCTTGTTACCTCCTTGAATTTGTTAATTATTTATCCTGTTCCGTTGTGGAAATTTTGTCATTGTGGTTTGTTTGGTTTTTTATTTCACCTCTATTTGCTCATTAAGTTTGGACTGTATTGGTTTTTTTTTTGAAGACCATTTTTGAGTATGTTTATCTCCAACTGAGAATTATTGAACAGTGGGGCCAAGTTGGAGGCATTAAAGGACATTTATTTATGTTTTGGATTGTGTTACATTTGTGTTACACTCCGGGTCATCACAGTGATCCCTCTAACAATAGAAAACTCCTGGGCCCAAGTGATGTAGGTTACTTGTACTATCAGTGATCAATCCTAGGGAAAAAAAATTAAAAGTCCTGGCCACTCTTCTATTGACAGCAGTCTGTCAGAGAAACAGATCACCAGCTGGAATTTAATTTCCTATGTAACTAAATGAAGGAGAAAGCCCTATGTTAAAACTATGGCTAAACTCCTTGAGGAAACCAGCAGAAAAAGGATCCCAGGGCTGTTCAAACAATTGTGGCTTTTGCAAAATGTCTGGCTATGTTTCTTCAAAATGGCGCTCCTGCCAAAATTAACCGCTCCTGTGACCAGCAATAAAGTCTTGGAACAGCCACAACAAATTTCTCTGCTCTGCCTGGTCAATGCTCCCTTTTTTAGGCAGGCTGCTTAGCAGGCCTATCAGCACTGGTGCCCCCAGTATCTTCCTCTGCAATGTCTCTTTCTTTGAAAGAGATTAGCTGGTAGGCACGAAGCCGTTCTGGTACCAATGTCCGAGATTCTCTGCTCTGACTAGGCAGTGCTCCCTTTTTTTGTTGGCAGGCTGCCAGCAGGCCAATCAGCACTGGATGCTCCCAGTACCTTTTTCCAGGCTCTGGGACCAACATCATCAAGTTTGCAATCTGGCACGAAATGGGAGCTCCGTTAATGAACAGGCAGGTGCTAAGTCATTTCTAAGTCATGCCTGTAGCTGTTCTTGCTTCCTTTGAAGGAAGCACAAAGGCAGAATAAAGCCTTTCATGCCTCTAGTCCCTTTAGGACTGTTGGTGGAATTTTTCCAAAATAAAAACAAATAATTTTAAGTTGCCAGCATCTCTCTATTTAGTTAAAAAACAGAGGAGCTATCAAGCAGCTGTCTACTTCAGCCGAGACTGAATAGAAGAATTGGGGACGGTGGCCCAAAGGGGGCATGTCTTCAGTTTTTCTATTCAGTCTATAACTGAACAGAGTTGAATATATCCCATGCCTGGATCCTGTCGACACCGATCTGGAGAAATAGAAGAATTACTACATAAATAAGAATTCATTAAAATATTATGTGTATTAAACGAAAATGATAACTGACAACAAATGAAGTTAAAAACAGACTAAGGAACAGTTTGGATTGAAGGACTATTTTAATAGAAATTAAACACAACAACATCAGAGAAGCAGAGGAAGAGAATCGAGGAGACTCCTGTGGCACAAATGGAATTAAATATTTTACTGATAGAAGAAGTGGGATGACATTTAATAGAGGGGATGATGGAAGGAGTATTTCATCCAGAACTTTTCATTTCATTATTCCTCCCAGAATTCTCTTCCATATTTTCCATTAGCATAAACCCCCATACTTCTGTGGCACTCAGCAACATTTTTTTTTACTTTGATCTAGCACCATCTTCATTCTATATATCTGCTTACAGTTCATTGTTTTGGGAAACTAATATAGCATCTGATATTTTTTTCACATTGGATTTGAAATTTGTTTTCCAGTCATTCCATTTTCATTTTCATTTCTTACTCTTGTTTCCTTTTCTTTCAGATCCATTTTTTCCACATCTACTCTTGACACCGCATCACCACTCATTCAATATCACACATTCAAAACTTCTTTTCACTTTTGTTTCCATTACCAGTTCCATAAATATTCATAATAAACAATAGGTCATTTTAGATCTATTTCTATTAATTTGCTCTTTATATTCATGCAATCTGTTTTCTATCTTTTTTTAGATAATAGAGTGAATGTGTGTTCAGAGCAGAAATTTAAAGCATGTTCATTCTTGAAATCCTGAAAGCAGACGTAACAATATCAGGAAACGTAAGAATCCAAAGAAATAAAATTTTCTAGTTTACCAGAGTCTTTGCTTATTATGTAGGCTGATGTCCAATTCCAAATGCAGGATGAACAACCTTTTTATGGCCTCTGAATGCCCAGAGGGTATAAGCAAGGATGTGATGATGTGATAGAAGAGACAAAGCCATTTTATTCTGCTTTTTGGAAGATTACTTGTACTCAAAATAGCTATTTTATGCTTATCAAAGACTCAGTGCATCTATTTTGAGTCTTGGGTTGTTGTTTTTTTTAAATTAAATATGCTGAAAACCAACAATTTGCTACCATATTTCTCTGATATGATTGATCACCTGTCAGATGAAAAACACATTAATGGATATCTTAGACCCTGATGTCCTCTCAAAGCAACAAACAGGATTTATTTATTTACAATATTTATATATAACCAGTCATAGGCTGCATATCATTAGACATTGAAAGTAAGTTGCAAGGAGTCATATGAAGGTCTCAGTCTATTACTACACCTATATTAAGTCAGTAAAAGTATGTTAATGAATATGTGAAGCCATTCAGCAAAATAATTGTTGTTACTATTTCCAATAAAGTATTATAATATTATTATTAAGCTTAACATGTTTATATGAATTGGAGTTCTGCCATTAACTGGATTTGAAAAGCAATATGGATAAGGACATTTATAGCTCTATCAGAAACATCTTAAACCAAGAATTCTTTTTCTAAGCTTGTATATCAACTGCAGAAGGCTTGGTGTTCATGACAGGTACTATGCACAAATCCATGTACGCTCAAATTTACATTTTACCATTCAAATCCAGATCTCTGCATAGTCCTACAAATAATTGGTTATGGACCTAAGCACTCTTGGAGATTATGTTTTTTTAAATATGTTTCATAATGTATTTTTAAGTATTTAATATTTGTTAAACATTTCACAGGCTAATATTAAATTGTTTACTTTAAAATCTCAAGCTAAAGGAGCCACGGTGATGCAGTGGTTAGAACGTGTAGTATTGTAGTCTACTTCTGCTGACTGCCAGCTGAGTGCAATTTGGCAGTTCAAATCACACCAGGCTCAAGGTTGACTCAGCCTTCCATCCTTCCAACATGGGTAAAATTGGGACCCAGATTGTTGGAGGCAATATGCTGACTCCGTAAACCACTTAGAGAGGGCTGCAAAGCACTGTGAAATAGTATATAAGTCTAAGTAATATTGCTATTGCTAAATAAAGTAAACAATGCAGCTGGATGTAATCAAATGTCTAGTATGTAATAGTCATATCCTACCAGTCAACGACTACTTCAGCTTCAACCACAACAATACAAGAGCACACAAAAGATACAAACTCAATGTAAACCACTCCAAACTTGATTGCAGAAAATACGACTTCAGCAACAGAGTGGTAAATGCCTGCAATTCACTACCTGACTCTGTTGTTACATCCTCTAACCCCCACTCCTTTAACCTCAAACCATCCACTATTGACCTCACCCCATTCCTAAGAGGTCTGTAAGGGGCGTGCATAAGTGCACAATCGTGCCTACCATCCCTGTTCTATTGTCCCCATTTATTCGTACCTATTTCCTGTATTCTTACTCATGTTTATACTTATACCTATTACCTTGTAAGCGATTGACAAATCAAATCAAATAAATAAATAAATGCAGGAAACATAGGACTTATGATTTGACAACCATTTGGAAATGATTAAGTTTGCTTGCATACTGTCTGTTTTTTTTCTAAATACAGTACATCTTAATTCTGAACTTAGTGGGATCTTTCCAGATCTAATGCATCCATATTTGAAAACTCATTTTAATATACGTTATTATTTTCCATTTTCATGAGTTATATATTTGACCATAATCATATGCAACCCAAAGGTTTCTCTAAATAAAATTCTAGTTTTTAAGAAATATCATCAAAATAGCCAAATATACCTAATATTTGTTCTAAATTACTATGCTTGGTGGAGAGAACTCAGAATGTACCATCAAATACAATAGGTTTATTTTCTTTATGAGACTGTAAAGTAGCATCACATAAATCACAGGTAAGAATTAGTCATAAAAGGCAACTTTTGTTTTGTTTCAAAATCAAGGAAGTAGTAAAAAGCCAATGCAATGGGCTTTTCCCTCGCAACCACTTTGGGAAAGCAAATTAAAATAAGAATATAACTGATATTATTTACAGGATGGCAGAATTCTAAACATTTCCACTACATCCCACAAAATCCAAAAGTACAGTGGAACCTTGGGTCATGAACGCTCCTGTTTGCGACCAAATTGAGTGGCGAACAAAAAATCCACCTGATTTTTAAATGGGGTCATGATTCAAAAATCGGATGCTGAACAAAATCAGCATGGAAAGATTCCCTTTCCACGCCAATTTCCCCTTTAGCACCATTTTTTTTACTGTGCGCATATGCAATCGGTCATGCTTCCAGACACAACCAAATTGGGTAGCAACCAGAGTCCGGGAACGGATTATGGTTGCAACCCGAGGCTCCACTGTATGCATTTTACCCTGGTCTTAAGGTGGTCTTAGTCTGAAAAAAAATGGATTAATTCTTGTAGTCATAAATGGTAAACGCAAGGATTGGTACAGGTCTGATTAGGGCTACAATGAAGGAAGGAGGTAAGTTAAAGCCTACCTTATGTTAGAGTTCTGATTTGGATTAGAATCTCTGAGCTTACTCTAAAGTAAACAAAACAAACAAAACCACAACTCCCTTCTTCCCATAGTAAATTTTCTTTGTTCTCTACTCCAGTCCCTTCCATACCATCAATCACAAATTAATTGGGCATAAGCAGTAATGGTACAAAAACCTCAAAATGGACATGCCTACTTTCACTCCCTTTCCGCATCCTCTTCTCATGTTGTCAAATCGTAGCACCATAACACACTGCTCTGACTGGGAATTTGAATCAGGACCTTTCTGTTCTGTATCCTTCTTCTTGAAGAATTGATTATCTCCATGTCAGCCCATCAATTGAACTCAGCCAGAAAGAGGAAGGCTTCAGGCAGAGATTTGTTGTTTTGTGGTCAATTACTTTAAAAAGAGGTGAAAGAGGACCTGGCCTGGAAGACAAAAAAGTCTTCAGAAAAATCCAAGATATCGAAGGAATAAATTGTCACTTTCCATTATCTTGTCTTGTTATATCTAATCATGGAAAGGATGAAGGGATACAAGAGTGAAAATTCAAAATACTTATTTGGATAGATTTTATTTGTAAAAAAGTTTTAAGAAAATGAAAAGAAGATTGGGAAACATAATTTATTTATTTATGTTATTTTATTATGAGACTTCTATGTCGCCCTATCTCCCAAAGGACTCAGGGGGGCTTACATTAAAAGAAGAATACAAAAATTACAAAAATTAAAACCTAATTAAATTAAGTAGGAAATCTCATAAGCTCAAAACAAAACTAACAACTAAAAATCCCCATCCCTCCATCAGTCCTGGTAGGCAAGCTGGAAAAGCCAAGTCTTCAGGTCACAGCGGAAAGATCTAAGATCAGGGGCCATCCATAGCTCCAGGGGAAGTTGATTCCAGAGGGTGGGTGCTCCCACAGAGAAGGCTCTACCCCTAGGGGCCGCCAGCCAACATTGCCTGGCCGACGGCACCCCAAGGAGGCCCTGCCTATGGGAGCGCATGGGACGTTGGGAAGCTGTTGCTGGCTGCAGGGCTCCCTGCAAATACCCTGGTCCTAAGCCATGAAGGGCTTTATAGGTCAATACCAGCACCTTGAATCTCACCTGGAGGGCAACCGGTAACCAGTGCAGCTCGCGTAAAAGAGGTATGGCATGGGAGTATCGGGACCCTCCCAGCACAACCCATGCCGCTGCATTCTGGACAAGTTGAAGCCTCCAGATGGTCTTCAAGGGCAGCTCCATGTAGAGAGCATTACAATAGCCCAGATGGGAGGTGATGAGCATGTGTGACTGTACAAAAGGCATCCTGGTCCAGGTAGGGGCGCAACTGTCTCACCAGACAAAGCTGGGTAAATGCCCCCCTGGCCACAGCTCCCACCTACTCCTCCAAACTGAGCTATGAGTCCAGGAGGACACCCAAGTTGCAGGCCCTATCCATGGGGGTAATATCTCTCCCCCCACAGCCAGAGATGGAATGTCCTGGACAACTCAAGATGCCGGTGCATACAGCCACTCGGTCTTAGTCGGGTTGAGCTGGAGCCTGTTCCTCCCCATCCAGATCTGCACCACTTCCAGGCACCTGGACATCACATTGAGGGCGTCACTGGGTTGGTTTGGGGTGGAGATGAAAAGCTGGGTATCATCAGCATACTGATGATACCTCACCACAAAACCACAGATGATCTCACCCAGTGGTTTCATATAGATGTTGAACAGGAGGGGCAAGAACCCTGACCCCTGAGGCACCCCACAAAGAAGGGGCCTCGGGGCCGATCTCTTCCCCCCCATAATATGGCATTTGCTTAATGTTACAGTCATCTCCGTACCTTCCGCCGCGAATTAAAAACTTGGTTGTTTGACCAACCCGGGCTGTGACCCTCCTTTGGGGGGAGGGATGGGTTTTTTAATATATTTTATTGTCTTGTTGTGTCTTATATTTGGGCTTGTTAGTTTAATGTCTTTTTAAATATTTATTGTTCTATGTTTTTAGTTGTGAGCCGCCCCGAGTCTTCGGAGATGGGGCGGCATACAAGTTCAAATATAAATAAATAAATTAAAATTCAGGAACATCTACTATATATAATATTCCATATATTAGATTATAATCTATGTTCAAATGCTACATCTTATCTATATAATGTTGCAATATTATATATATAATAGGATATTGTTGACTAAAGCAGTATTGTATTGCTACCTATATTAGAAAGGCTTATATATAAATATAGAACTATAGGTGTACTAGTTAAGGAACCAGGCTGGAAACCAGGAGACTATGAATTCTATTCCCACCTTAGGCATGAAAACTATATGGGTGACTTTGGGCCAGTTCCTCACTCTTAGCTCATTTTATCACAAAGGGCTATTGTTCTCAGGGAAAATAGGAATAGGAAATATTAGCTACATTTGCCACCTTTATTTATTTATAAAAATAATAAAGGAGGGAAAAAAATGTGAAAAACAATTCTGAAAAGCTGACTCTTTAAAATTCAGTTAAATTCAACACTGTAAATAAAAACATATTTACCTATATTTGAATATAGTTATCAAATACTTTAAAAAAAAACCCTGTTTAACAAAGAATAATTAAACTAAACTGAAGTTAATATCCCTGTATGCTTTTCAAAGGTAAAAGCAATATATTGAAAAGGGAAGAATATAAGAGTAGAATATAAAATCTTTGGAAGGATTTTCCCATTCAATCCGGATAAGATTTATTAGTAATAGGTAATATATGGCCACCAAAAGGGGCATTGGTACTTACCTGATACGCCCTTTCTCTGTGAGCTGTGAAGAGCATCCATTGATTGGGAGATGCTTCTGTCTCTCATCTGATAGGCTGGGCTTAATTGTGAGGATGCTCCTCCTCCTCCACGGGACTCCTCCTTAGCATCCCCAGTTTTGGCGAAGTCAAAGTGATGAAACCTTCTTCTCCTTCACCCTCACTAATGGAACAGGACCCCACCAGATGGAATCTGGGTGGGGATGGATGCTCTTCACAGCTCACAGAGAAGGGGCGTATCAGGTAAGTACTAACGCCCCTTCTCCAGATGAGCTGGAGGGTCTCCGTCTGGTTTGGAGTCCCCTCTTGGTCCCCGTGGACCTGTTGTAAAACTGTCATACCAAAAGAGGCTTCTGCAGAGGTGAAGACATCAATCTTATAGTGTCTGATGAAAGGCGACAGCGAGGCCCAAGTTGCCACCCTACAAATTTCCTTTAGTGGCGCTTGTGTGGCCCATGCCACTGATGTTGCGGCGCTCCAGGTCAATTGCGCTGTGATGCCCCTGGGCACTGGCAGTGACTGAACTTCATAAGTCTTAGTGATCATGGCTCTCAACCACCTGCCAATCATCAAAGAGGAAACCTTGTGTCCCTGAGTGGTAGGTTGAAAAGAAACAAAATGAGCCTCCATCTTCCTAAAACCTGCCATATGGTCTAAATATACGCATAGAGCATGTCTCACATCTAGTTGATTCCATTGGCATTCAAGGCCCTGGACAAAAGTTCGGGAGTACAAGTTCCTGTGCTCTGTGGAAAGCTAAATTTATTTTTGGAGTGAACATTGGATCTGGACAAAGAACCACTGTGTCAGAATGAAAGATACAGAGGACATGTCTAACTGATAAGGCGGCTAGTTCTGAAATTCGTCTTGCTTATGTTATTGCTACTAAGAAAACCACTTTGTACATTAGAAAATAGAGACTCATGGTCTTCAGGGGCTCAAAGGGGAGCTTCATGAGTGCAGTGAGAACCTTGTTGAAGTTCCAAGTGGGATAACAGTGCACCACTGGGGGTCGTAAATTTGTGGCACCACGGATGAAGCTGTGTATGCGTGGATGATGAGCAATGGACTGCAGGTCTCCCCAGGTGACCACCAAAGCTAGAGCCACCATCTGTCTTTGCAAGGTGTTTGGAGATAGACCCTTGCCCAGGCCCTCTTGTAAGAACACTAACACTTGTTCCATTGATGGAGAGGTGGAGTCAATGAGAGATTTAACACACCACCTACAAAAAATAGTCCATGTGGCATTGTATATGTGATTTGTTGAAGGGCGCCTGGCTGCTTGACTGGTAGACTTGACTTTGTTTGAAAGTTTCTCACCCTTCAGACATCTCCATTCAATCTCCATATGGCTAGGTTGAGCCATTGAGGGTCTGGATGTTGAACTGGACCTTGGGTGAGCAAGACTCTGTCCGGAAGAATTCTCCATGGTGCCACTGATGACAGTTCCCTGAGATCTGCGAACCACAGTTGCCTGGGCCAGTATGGTGCCACCAATAACAGTTCCACTCTCTCTTCTAGAAGTTTCTGGATCATTTTGGGAATCACTGGAAGTGGAGGAAGTGGAAGACCTGGGGGCTTTCCGCTCCTTGAGACGGGTACCTGGAAATGAACCTCAGGAGTTGTGAGTTGAGGGGAGAGGCAAACAAGTCTATGATTGGTTGACTGAATCTCAGGGCCGCTTCCTGAAATAGACTTGGATGCAGGCACCACTCTGAATGATTGACCATGGCCCTACTCAACCAGTCTGCCTGGGTGTTTGACAGACCCGATATGTGCTCCACCCTGATGGAGAGCAGGTTGTTTTCTGTCAAAAGGCACAATCTCTCCGCTTCCCTCATGAGTTGCCTCGAATGTGTGCCCCCCTGTCTGTTTATGTGGGCCTTCGTTGAAACGTTGTCAGTTAAGATGAGAACATGCTGGGTCTGAATCTGTGGAAGGAAGCTGCAAAGAGCCAGATGGACTACTCTGAGCTCCAGCCGATTTATGCTGCACAATTGTTCTGTTGTGGACCAACGACCTTGAGCTGTGAGGGACTGGCAGTGTGCTCCTCATCCAAACAGGCTGGCATCTGTTGTGATGGTCAGTATGTGGGGTTCCTTGAAATAGCGACTCTTGTTGATGGTTGGCCTGGTCCACTAGTGAAGGGATATCAGGACCTTTGATGTTACAGTGACCTGGGACGTGGAGTTGCTTCTTCCTGACCATTGGTACGGAAGCAGGAACTGTTGCAGGGTCCTGGCGTGAAGCTGGGCCCAGGTAACAATAGAGATGTATGAGATCATTTTCCCCAATAATTTAGATAAGTGAGCCATCACAACAGATGCCAGCCTGTTTGGATGAGGAGCACACTGCCAGTCCCTCACAGCTCAAGGTCATTGGTCCACAACAGAACAATTGTGCAGCATAAATCGGCTGGAGCTCAGAGCAGTCCATCTGGTTCTTTGCAGCTTCCTTCCACAGATTTGGACCCAGCACGTTCTCATCTTAACCGACAACATTACAACAAAGGCCCACATAAACAGACAAGGGGGCATACATTGATAAGAGCTTATCCAATTGATTTTTAAAAATTTTCTCTAATTTTACCGGAGCGTTTTGGAATAAAAACAATAATTTTGGTAATATGTTCATTTTTATAGACGCAATTCTCCCCATAAGGGAAAGTCTTAGGTTGCTCCATTTCCTAAGATCTTCAGTTATTTTTTTAATTAGTGGTGTATAATTGTCCTCTTTGAGAGTTATACATTTTGCCGAAATTACAATTCCCAAATATTTAATTTTGTTTGTCGTCCGGATCTTTCTGATTGCTGCTCTGGCCTATATCCAGAGACTCTCTGGAATCTTGGGAAATATGGCCCCTGATAGAAGGGACAAAAGGACCCCCTCCGAAAGGGCTGGGTATTCATGTAATCTGATTTGTGAAAAAGAGAGGGAAGGTTCTTTCTCTTATTTCTAATCCCTATCAGGAGCAGATCAAGGGCAGTGCCAAACAACTTGTCTCCCATAATGGGGGTGGAGGCCAGCTTCCACTTGTGCTTAGTGTCAGCTTGCCAGTGTCTTAGCCATAATAATCGCTGTGCTGTAACCTTGGATGCTATGGCTCTTGATGAACATTTAACAGCATTGAATGTTGTGTCGGCAGAGAATTCTGCAGCCGCTATCAGTTTGGCTATGTCCTGATGCACCCTGATATTAGAGATCAGTATGGGTTCCCTCAGAGGATGCAGCCACCTAAGGGAGGACCTGGTAAAAAGGGATGCAGCCGTGGCTGCTCTTATGGTCCACACTTCTGACTGATGTGTTTTATGAAGAGCTAACTCAGCTCTCTTGTCTTCCAGTTTAAACGCCTCCTCTGCTTCCCTGGGAATAGTGTAGGAGGATGCTAAAGCTACAACAGGATCATCAACCTCTGGTGTGTTCAGGGAGTTAAAGAATTCTGATGCCAGATTGTAAAACTTCCTGTCGTATCCCATAGGAGCGGGGTACACCACTGCGGAAGCCCATTGTTTTTGTACCAGGTCAGAGAACATGTGCGGGACTGGGATTACGTCCGCCTCAGTAACTGGTTGGGAAAAAATCAAGTCCTTTGACTCCTCCTGTAATACTGCTGGTTGGGAAGAGGTGGTCGATTTATCAAGGCGTGCAGTGTTTTTAGCCTTGAACAAGAATGACTTAAATAATTGAGGGTAGAACAGGCCCGTAAATGTCAGTTGATCAGGGATGAGGCCCTCATTATCCGACATACCCCTTTCTAGAGAATCCACCTCTGACAGGGCCGGGTCACTGCCATGTGCTGACCCTGACTCGACTTGTTCCATTTGGTCATTTTGGCCTTCCTCATCTTGTAAGCCCTGGAGAGGCATGTCTGGGATCATAGAAATCTTCCCTCGGGGAGGTACCTGCGGGTAATGCTGTTCCATCCTGCTTAGTGACCGTACTGATTGGGAATCGCAGTAAGAAGCTGCAGGCTGCTGCCTGACCAGAATGGCCTGCTGCACCCCTGCTGTGATGCCTTGTCCTATCACCAGCTCCATCCAAGCTCTCATCCTTGTGGGGATCTTGTCCAGGAGGAAGTCTTCTTGATAAAGCCCCACAGCTGTTGGGGTAAACGTGGCCTCAGGGGCCCTTCGTGCAATGGGTACTGCCGTTGAGGTGCTAGGTTGGACTTGTATAGCAGCACTGACCTGGATAGCATGGCAGGTCCAGGGGAGGTGGTGAGGGGGAACTTTGAGCCTGAGCTGGCCTAGAGGGAGACGAAGCCTGAAAATTCTTCTCAGCTTCCTGCATGCACTTTTTCATGTGCTTTTCCAATGCCTTCTGGTGCCTGTTGGCATCTTTCTCTGCGGCCCTGGAAGGTCCCTTTGACTGTTTTGACTTGCTATGGGCTCTTGTCATGGCTCTTGAGGTTGATGCTCTAGAGCTACTACCGCTTGCCATTGTGACCCATTGAGTTACAGTTTAGATAAGTTTATTAGTAGTAGTAGTAGTAGTAGTATTGTTATTTTCTGCACCAACAATATAGACAATTAATTATAAGCTATAGCGAATTCAACCAGATTAGCCAAATTAGAGAACACCTGAACAGACCAAGAAAGGAAGAAACTCCTATTGATTCTACTGGGCCTGCAATGGCTGCCCTGCACAGGTGGACTCAGGATTTTGTGCTCACTGTTGTGCTGCTGGATTAAATGGGATGTGAGGGTTAGCCAACTTAATTACCTCCACGAAAATCCTGAGAAAGGGGAAAAACAGAGTTTAAACTCCCCTTGGGCTCTTGAAAGGAGGACCCTGCTTGGAGACAATGCCTCTCACAAGCCTGAATAAGTACGGTGCAGAACACCACCATGTGATCTATGGAGATCACAATGGCGCCGGCAGTTAATTTGGCACGCAAAGACTGGACCAGCAGCAATCTCCCACCTTGTGGTGAAGTCGCCTCAAACGGCGTCCCACAACAAAAAGAAAAAAGGCGAGGAGGGGTAAAAAAGGCGCTGATGCCCCTATCCCAGTCGGTGTTCTCTGCGGGGAGAAAAAAACCCTCAGGCCGTTTGAATCGAGCGACACTGACCGATCACAATGGTGTGGCTAGAACGGGATGTTGCAATGGCAAGGGCTAATCATTTGAGCTCAAGGAATCATGGCTTGGAGGCTGCTGCCTCAGACCACCCTGGAGGCACCGAAAGCGCTCCCTGATGCTGTAACGAGCTCCAATGGCCAGATGGAATTAAATGCCGTCAGGAGCTCCCGTGGCTCCTAGGTGACACGTGGCGTCTTAAGGAGATAAATTCAGATTAAACCTGAAGTTTTTAATAGTCTTTGCTCCTATTCCGGCCAAGGAAAAGAAAAAGCTGCCTATTCCTATGAAGGCTGAGCAAAAACTGGGGACGCTAAGGGGGTGCAGTGGATGAGGAGGAGTGTCCTCACAATTAAGCCCAACCTATCAGACGAGAGACAGAAGCATCTTCCAATCAATGGATGCTCTGAACAGCTCATCTGGAGAATCACGTTTCTTATCATTTTTTATCACTGACTTCTTGAACTGATTAGGGATATGTATGTCATTCATTTAAATAATCTGCTAAAGGTAACATTTGGGGCATTTATTTATTTATCTCTTTTCCACCCAAAGCAATTGTCATAACTATGAATAAGCTTCCAAGCATCTGAATATTGATCACATGACCAGAAGGTGCTGTAATGATTGCAAGTGTGAAAAACAGTGATAAGTCATTTTTTTCAGAGTTGTTGTAATTTGAATGGTCACTAAATGAGCTGCTGTAAGTTGAGGACTACCTGAGTCATGTCCGATTTTATGATAATTTTTGCCACAGTTATTAAGTGAATCATTGCAATTAAGTGAATCACACAGTCATTAAGTAAATCCACCTTTCCCCATTAACTTTGCTCATTTGAAGCTGGCTGGAAAGGTTGCAAATAATGATCATATGACCCCAGAATGCTGTAACCATCATAAATACATGCCAACTGCTAACCACCTGATTTTTGATCACATGACCAGTGGTATGCTGTATTTGTTGTAAGCGTATCAGTTGTAAGTTACTTTTTTTTCAGTGCCATTGTTATTTCACATGGTCTTTAAATCAAGGACTACCTTTATATAGAGAGATATGACTGCCCTATCTGCAGGAAAGTAACTGGCCTGGCTCACCCAGAAACCTTCCATATCTCTCCACTGCCAATCTAACACCTTCACCACTAAATGGCACTGTATAGTATCTCATACTGTTAAAAGCTATAAATTTCAAGCAAGTAATATTTTACATCTAATTGCTCTGGATTACGAAAAGTAACAGGCAGAAATAATTTTTTAATCCAACAATTGTGAATATTCGTTTCAAAACATTGTTAAAAGCATTCAGAAATCCACAGATAGAACTTGCAAAAGAACAATACTAAGTTAAAAAATCTAGAACTGTTGGTATATTGCTATCATATGATAAAGTTTCTAAACCTATTCTATCACACTTGGTGAAATTATCATTTTCTATAGACTCAGTGGGCATTAGAAGAGGGTAATTATGCTCATACAATATTTTAAGTAACTTAATGTGATTTAATTCTAACTATGGAAAAGTTAGAACACTGCTAACAGGTTGAGAACCAATATGTAAATTTCTATTTATAAGAAACGTGGCATAGAATCAATGGATGGATAGTTTATTTACTTGACATTTAAAAACAGGAATACATAGAAAACAGCATTATAGACTTCAAGAGAAAATTATATAGTAGTTAACATAAAACTATTCTGTCATATTGCTACTATTTGTAAGTGGTTTCTTCCAGAATAAGTATTATTTGTTTTGGAATTAATAACAGAAGCAAGTACATGTTTAATACAGAATATCAAAACAATAATTATTTGACTATGTCTAATCTTTCTATAAATGAATGAGGGTTTTTTAAGATAGTAATTTAACATAAACCAAGTATATTCTCAAAACAATGGAGATATGGCATATTCTGTTCTTCTGTTCTCCCTTGACTCTCAATGTTTTCTTTCAACATAAAGACATGTAATTAAATTATGTTTTTCAGTATTAAAAGATTAAGTACTTGAGGGCACAATTAAGCAGAAAGGTTCAACTGGGATTAGTTATTTCACCTCCAGGATTGGTCTTACTGTTTACTGCAAGAAATTACATAATTTTTAATGTAATTTGAGAAAATACAATAAACCATGCAGTGCTAAACAGATGTTTCTGAAGAAAAACCAGAGATAAAATGTCTAACATTAACAAATGTTAACAAGAGTGATTAAAGTGGAAAAACAAAATTGCTACAACTGGGGAGCATAAACATTCTGTTTCAGTTCTTTGGGGATTTTTTTATCAAGACTTGGGACTTCCCAGAGCCCTGGGTGCAAACAAATAGTCTCACAAACAAGTTGCTACTGTTCTTTGGAAGAAGAGGTACTGCTGCCAAAGTGAATTAGGAAGCACTTTAACTTCATATAGTCTTCCACTTACAACCATTTGCAGCATCTTACTAGTCACATGATGAAAATTCAGACTACCGCAGCTTTCAGAAGACTTCACTCTGGTCCACTCTTTGAGCAGGAGCCAGAGCCTTCCCTGATTGGCTGATTCTGTTTGAGAGCTGAGTATAAAAGGAGCTGTCAAACGGAATCAGCTGTTCTATGTCAGCCGGCTGCCTGGTTAGCTTGCAGCAAGCTGCGGCTGTGTTACTTTATTTCAATAAAGCTTGTTAGCCTTGCCTTAGCCTCTGCCTCTTTACTCCCATGCGCCAAATTTAAAACTGGCGATGAGGATGGGATGTTAGCGCAGTGAGGCAATTCTGAGGCAAAAAGAGCTGAACTAACAAGGCTGAAGTCACTAATCTGAAGTCACTGACCTAGCTGTCACTAAAGCCATTTCAGATGGCATCGCCACCTAACTTCCCGCCTTTCCACCCGGCTACCAAGAACAGGAAGAAGGCTTACTTCCTCAACTTCTGCAAAGCCACCATCTTCAACACCGCCCTGTTAGCACCCCAGACAGTCAAAGCCATAACTTGGGAAAGCTGCAAGAGGTTCTCAGCAACCACTACACACCTAAACCATCCCACATTGCCCGCGTCATGCCTTCCGAAGAAGAAGTCAAGCTGAGGGAGAGTCTATCAGCGAATATATGGCGGCTCTCAGATCAGCTGCCCTTCACTGTGGCTTCCGGGATCTGGATGACATGCTTTTGGTCTGTGGCATTAGAGACCTCTATTTACAGAGGCACCTCTTAGCCAAAGCTGACCTAAGTCAGAAAGCAGCCATCAAAGAGGCACAAGCCGTGGAAATGTCAACACTTTCCGCAGCAGAAATTCAAGGCTCCAGCAGCTGTATGGATCGAAGGATCAACGCAGCTGTCCATTACGAAGAAGCCATATGCAAAGACTTCTATGATGAGGAAGAAGAAATAAATTGCCTGAAGGGGCCCCAGCAGGCCCAAAGAAGAAACAACCCAGCTGAGACAAGACAGATCACACCACAAGTCATCTGCCTAAGCTGTGGAGGCTATCATCCAAGTGCCACTTGCCATTTCAGAAACATGATTTACAGAGAAAGGACCATCTAGCAAGAATCTTACAGGCTGGGAAAAGCCTGAACCAGCCAGCTCTCTACCATCCACAGCCAAAAAACTTTAAAACTAAAGAAGACTGCTTTATCATAAATAAAGCATGTCCTGGAGCTGAATCACTATCTAACCAGACTTATTTTACTAACATTAACAAAATTAGTGTTGAGGTTCTCTTAGAAGGTAGACCCTGCAACATGGAGACAGACACCGGCTACTTCCTCTCCATCCTATCCTGGGACACCCTGAGGCATCTGGTTCCTGACATCTTTAAGAAACAGCTAACGCCCTGCAACCTGGCATTGACAGACTACAAAGGTCAAGCAATCCCTGTCATCAGAAAAGGTAAGTTCCACATACAATTCCAACAATTCAATGGATACCTGACTCTAGTTATAGTGAATGGGTGTTTGCCAAACTTGCTAGGACTTGATTGATTTACCTTCCTAGGGTTGCAGGTGACTGGAATTAACTCTGTCACCTCCCAGGATTTAGATCAGTTGCTTTCTGATTTTTCTGAAGTTTTTGATGAGAAGCTTAGCTGTTACAATGGCACACCCATCTCACTTAATTTGGATCCCCAAGTGACTCCAATTAGACTCAAGCCGCACAGAATTCCTTTAGCATTATGCTTCAAAGTTGATGCCGAGCTGGACAAAATGATTTCCCAGGCTAGAGCCTGTTGATTTTGCAAAATGGGACACCCCCATAGTCATCCCCTTAAAGCAGGATGGCTCAATTTGCATCTGTGCTGACTACAAGTCAACCATCAATAGGGGGCTTCAACCAAATGCCTACCCAGTACCCATTATTCAGCAACTCCTGTATTCACTGGGTAAAAGTTCAATTTTCGCTAAGTTAGATATGAGGCAGGCCTACCAACAATTTCCTGTGGACACTCAGACTGCTGAAGTGCAGGCAACAATTACCCACAGAGGTGCTTTCAAATGCAAGCACCTCCAATTTGGTCCAAGTGTAGCACCAGGCATTTTTCAGTCAATAATGGAACGTTTACTATACAACATACCAGGAGTCATCCCCTACTTTGATGACATCCTTATTGCAGCTGACAGTTCAAAAGAACTTTTAAATCATTTAAGAAGGTACTTCAATGTTTTAAAGATACGGGACTAAAACACAACAGGAAAAAATGCAAATTTTCTACTGACCAAGTAGACTTTCTCAGTTACCACATTGATTCTGCTGGGATCCACCCCATGGAATCAAAAGTCAAAGCAATTCAGGAAGCCCCCAGCCCCACTACAAAAACTGAATTACAAGCTTTTTTGGAGCTCCTGAATTTTAAAGCTCATTTCTGCCCCACAAGGCTACAGTAGCTGAGCCTTTACATAGGCTATTGGGTGCTAAGACACCATGGGAATGGGGCCCTAGAGAACAAGCCTCTTTTGAAACCATTAAATCCCTCTTGGCTTCACAACACGTGTTAATTCAATTCAACAATTCTCTTCCTTTGGTTTTGGTCTGTGATGCCTCCCCATTTGGAATTGGTTCTGTTTTAAGGCTACAGACTGCATAATGGCCAAGAGGCCCCTATTGCATTTTTCTCTAGAACACTTTCAAAAACAGAGAAACTACAGCCAGATAGATAAGGAGGCCCTGGCTGCTATGGCCTCAGTTAAGAAATTTCATGAATATTTGTATGGCCACCATTTTGAACTTGTAACAGACCACCAACCCTTACTAGGCATTTTATCAGGAAACAAACCAAGCCCCCAAATACTTTATCCAAGGATGACATTTTGGACTTTATTTTTAGCTGCTTATAGCTACACTTTAGTGTACAGACCTGACAAGACCCTGGCACGCACAGATGCCTTGAGCAGGTGTCCATTACCTATCCTTGTAACTGACCCAGCTCCAACTGTTTCCACTTTTCTAATTGAGGACCTGTATTTACCATTGACTGCATCTGACATTGCTCAGTTTACTGCCAAAGACCCACAACTGTGCCAGGTTCTGGACTGGGTGCGAAGGGGTGGCCCAAGGGGCCTGTAACAGCTGATTTTTGCCAATTCAAGTCACGCCAATTTGAGTTAAGTGTGCTGAAAGACTGTCTCTTATGGGGAAGCAGGGTAGTGATTCCTCAGAAGTTAAGGCCCCACATTATAACAGTACTACATGAGGGGCATCCTGGGATAACCAGGATGAAGGCATTGGCTAGGAGCTATGTGTGGTGGCCTGGGCCAGATGAGGCAGTGTATAACAAAGTGCAAGAATGCCAGGCCTGCCAATTGTCCAGGCCTGCCCCCCCTGCCACTCCAGGGGAATCGGAAAATGCTAAGACTCCTTGGTCCCAGGTCCATATAGATCTGGCTGGCCCATTCCAAGGAAAAACCTTCCTGGTTTTAGTGGATTCCTATTCAAAGTGGGTAGAACTAACCCTACTAAAATTTACCACTACAGAAGTTGTGACTAGCGCCTTGGACAACATCTTTGGAACCCATGGGTATCCTGACATTCTGGTTTCTGACAATGACCCCCCCTCCATTTATCTCCAGCCCCTTTGAATTATTCTTGGCTCAAAGGCAAGCCCTTATCTCTCCTTTCCACCCAGCTTCTAATGGTTTGGCTGAAAGAGCTTTTAGATCAGCCAAAGAGGCCCTAGGGAGAATAATGGAAGGGGATTGGCATCAAGGGTAGCCCTATACCTCCTTACCCAGCATACCACTCCCCATTCTGTGACCAACCTGTCCCTGGCTGAAATGTTAATAGGAAGACAGCTAAGAACCACCCTCAACCGCCTTTACCCAACCTATGCCCAGCAACTCCCTTAGACTCTAAAAGTAAGGTACAAAACCTTTTCTCTAAAGGACCCGGTCTACACCAGAAACTATGCAGGGAACCCCCTATGGTTACTAGGGTGGATAGAGGGAATTACAGGGCCAAAATCTTATAAAATTAGATTGGCCGACAGGAGAGTTTGGTGATAGCACACTGACCAACTGAGAAGTTGTTGGAGTGCCCCTACAGGTCCATCCCAGGAAGAAGCCGAGGCAGCCGCTAACGACGCAGACTTCCCAATGGCCAAATTACCAGAGCTGATCCCCAAACAGTGGTATCTCGTGGAGACGCTACCTTTGGAACACTTGCTGCCGGCTCCTGAGACCTTCCCAAGCGAAGATCCGACACTGCCCCCAATGGAGACATCCAGCTCAGCAACAGGTCCTCTTCCCTCGACTGCTCCAGCTGAACTGAGAAGATCTGGGCAAGTTAGGTGATGCCCCGCCTACCTGGACAGTTATGTATGTGCAAATCCAGGGGGAAGGGGTGCTGCAGCTTGCAGAAGTCTTCACTCCGGTTTGCTCTTTGAGTGGGAAGTGGAGCCTTCCCTGATTGGCTGAATCTGTTTGACAGCTGAGTATAAAAGGAGCTGTCAAACGGAATCAGCTGTTCTCTGTCAGCCAGCTGCCTGGTTAGCTTGTGGCAAGTCGCGGCTGTGATACCTTATTTCAGTAAAGCCTGTTAGCCTTGACTTAGCCTCCGCCTTACTCCCGTGCGCCAAACTTAAAACAGACACTTGGCAACTGGCATGTCTTTATGATAGTTGCAGTGTCCTGGGGTCATGTGATCACCTTTTTGACCTTCTGATAAGCACAGTCAATGGGGAAGCCAGATACATTTAAAAACCTGTTACTAACTTAACAAATGCAATGATTCACTTAACAAATGTGGCAAGAAAAGTTGTAAAATGTGGCAAACTCAACAAATGTTTCTCTTAGCAACATAAATTTTGGGCTCAATACTATTTATTTTATTTGCAATATTTATAGACTTCCCACTCCATAAAAATTATAAATAGATTATTTATAAATCTAAGAGAAAAATAATCATTTAAATAAATAAATAAATATATAAATCATGGCATTCATATTAAAGCAGGGGTACTGAACCCCTGGTCTATGGAGTGGCACTGGGCCATGCCGGTAACTGGGCCATGCAAACAAGTGAAGACCATCTGCAGGATGGAAGAAGGATGCAAACCCACACCCCATCCATTCCATGGAAAAACCTGTCTGCACCAAACCGGTCCCTGGTGCCCAAAAGGTTGGGGGTCACTGTATTAAAGCTACCATGCAAAAAAAGAAAAAAAATCCTACAATTATTCATTAAAAAATAATTAAAAGCTCTGTAGAAAAGTGTTTATTGCCTTCCCAAAAGCCATTTGGATCTTCAGGGATATATTGTTCCACCACGATGAGACATACTGAAAAATACTAGGCTCTTACTCTGCTTTCTTTTCACATCCCAACCTGAGATAAACACAATAGACAGGTCAATTCTACATGAAGGAAGCAATTGTGCAAGTAGTAGTTGTTGATCCAGGAAGGGCTTTTTAAGGTCATAATAGCAGTTTGAATTGTATTCAGAAGCCTACTAGAAGCTAACAATCTACTTGCTCATAAAACTGATGTTATATAACATTGGCAGATTTCACACACCATGTGGACTGCTACATTTGCAGCAATTGTAGCTACCAGGATGTCTTCAAAGAAAACACTATCAATAGTTGATTCTAGAGGTGATAAGGACATGGGTAATCAGCAGGGTTTCATGTTCCAAGAAGGACAGCACATGAGGTAAAGCTTGGACAAGACCTTTAGCCAACACCAACGAATAGTAGCAGCCTTAAGGCTTTTGTTTTTTGCCTAGGCCTCAGTCCTGAATGAAGGATTCAAACAAATCTTCGTGACTTCTTTCAGTACCTGCAGTCCTGAAGTCCAGTCAACAACTTTATCTAAAGAAAACGTTTTATGTAACTGCCTAAATTTGCTCAAACCTGGTACGTTTTGTTTGGGAAAGATCTACCACAACCCTCCAGGGAGGAAGTAATCACCAACCATTTCACCCCTCCCACTGCTTCACGAAGAGACCAGAGAGGGCTTGGATCTAGCCCATTTGGTTATACAATGGATCATTCTATCAGGCAAAAAGGGCAGGGGTGGGATTCAAATTTTTTAACAACAGTTCTGTGGGTTTGGCTTAGTTGGTGGGTGTGGCTTGGTGGTCATGTTATTGGCTGGGCGTAGCCAACTCAATATCACTCACATCAAGGCACACATCTCCTCGCCTGGCCTCTCATGACTGTGGGGATGCTGCAACAGTTATCCCAAAAATTGTAAGCCGCCTTGAGTCTTCGGAGAAGGGCAGCATATAAATGTAATTTAAAAAAAACAGTTGTAAGTGTGAAAAATGTTCCTAAGTCACTTTTTTCAGTGCCATTGTAACTTTGAATGGTCACTCTACACAAGTAAAGTACCAGCAAAGGAGGGGAAAAAAGCTCCAGAGAAGTTCCTGAGACTAGTCCTGCCAAGAATGTAATAAGGGTTAATGGAGAGGCAGTTTCTGTAAGCAACACCAGAATGTTTCCTTCCTGCCTTCCTTACAGGATTAGGCCAGTAATTTCTTCTAACAACCGGTTCTCTGAACTGCTTAGAATGTAAACAACCAGTTCTAGCGAATAGGTGCAAACTGGTAGAATCCCACCCCTGAAAAAGGGATGTGAAATTCAGTTTTCAACATACCTATTCTGTGGTTAGTAGAACTTTACTACCCTATTTTGTGACTTTCAAACTATCTTAAAATGCGTTGAAAATAAAGTAAAGATTTTATGTCAGAAATATAATTACTAGATTGAATTAAACAGCAGAGTCTGTAACTAACCTTTGTTAAATGATTCTATGCTACATTCCACCCAGTTCACTTTTCTGGTTTATTTTTATCTATTTGTAAATATAAACTGAATTGTATATTTGTTCAGATAAGTAAACTGTAATGTAGTCATACAGTGTGATGTTTGATTATATTACTTGAGAATGGAAGAAAATTGTAGGTTGCTTTTCATTTTTAGTTGTTTTCTTTTTCAGTTCATATTTCTGGTTCAAATCTAAACGCTGTTTCTTAAGTAGTTACTTCAATTAAAACCCTCAAGTATGCTACTCAGTTATGTTTTGTTTATGTTTCCATTGCATGAAAATGTTGTTGTTACTTGTAAAAATTAGAATGATTTGATGTAGATGTGTTTAAATGTTGTATAAAAAATGTATAAAGCATGCAAGAAGGCAAATGGTACAATACCTTCTTTATTTATTTATTAATTAGGAATAAATAAAGGAATTTTAGGAATTTTATGGCTTAGACAATTATGTGATATACAAAAGAAAAATATTCAACTAACACAGAGAGAAACTATCTGTACCATTAAAACTGATTAAGACTGTAAAACAACAGGAGAAGGCCAATTGAGTCTGAGGGAAGGGTGAAACACATCATCAGTCTTGAGTTCCTTCACGCCCATGATAATTCAATGTCCAGCCCACCTTGAATTCCTTTGGCTCTTATCTACCACCAATTTGTTTTGACTAATTGTATTTCAGATTTTTGTAGACAGCATTAGCATACATTAAACCTATAGTCATTTGAACTGCCTGGACTCCTGATTTCCTGCACTTGACACACTACTGATTATTCTGTAATTCATCAGATTAGAAACTCTAGTAGTCCTGACGCAGGGAAAGAATCAAGTCTTAATCAGCTTTATAAAGAATTGAATGACTGGGCCAACCAACTCAGAGGAAAGATTGTTTAAAAGGGCAGCAACTGCTACTGAGATGATGATTCTGGGTCAATAAAATGACATAGTTCTCTATTTAGGACTGCCCTTGCATACCATCCGGAGATTGCAGCTGGTGCAGAATGCGGCGGCGCGGGTGGTGATGGGAGTTACGCGGTTCTCCCATGTTGCCCCCCTCCTGTGCAGCCTGCATTGGCTACCGGTTGTGCTCTGGGTGAGATTCAAGGTTTTAGTTTTGACATACAAAGTCCTGCATGACATGGGTCCTCAATATTTAAGAGACCATCTTCTTCCGATATCAAATACCGGCCGCCCTGTGCGAGCTCATAGGCAAGGACTCCTCGGGGTCCCATCAGAGGGTCAATGCCAACTGGCGATTCCCCGGCTATGAGCCTATTCTGTCGCGGCCCCTGACCTCTGGAATCAACGGCCCTTGGGGCTCCGTCTGGCCCCTGACCTCCGCACCTTCCGCCGTGAGCTAAAGACCTGGTTATTTGACCAACCCGGGCTGTGACCCCTCCTTGGGGGGAGGGATGGATTTTTTAAAATGTTTATTATTCTATTGTTTTAATATTTGGGCTTGTATCTAGTTTAATGGTTTTTTAAGTATTTATTGTTCTGTATTTTAGTTGTGAGCCACCCCGAGTCTTCAGAGATGGGGCGGCATACAAGTTCAAATATAAATAAATATAAATAAATAAATAGTTTCAATGAACAGACCCAGAATGTGCCCTCTCTATGTGGAACAGGCAGATACTCTTTGGAATAGGTAGCCAGGGACAAAGTTAATAAAATTATAAACTTAATTTAATGGGCAAATCAACCATTAATATTTATTGTAGCAGAGTTTCTGAATAATCTTACATTTAAACCATTTGTACTACCAAATTATTATTCAGGTATGAAAGTATTGGAGATGTTATTAGGGAGACCCTGTGTCCGAGGGAGGTCACTGTCCTGCAGATTGGCGGGTGTGAGTCTCTCCTCCTGCAGATGGGCCCTGGCGGTCAGTTGGGTCTGTTGCTCATGTACCTTTCTCCCAGCTGCGTGACAACGGCCCTGCCCAAGTTGCTTGATGTTCTCTCGGGAGTGGCAGTTGAGTTCCCCAGACTTTTGGTTCTGGGGGATTTCAACCTGCTCTCTCTGGGTGGGACGTCGAGTATGGACTGGGAGTTCATGGCTTCCATGATGGCTATGGACCTGACCCAAATAATTCAGGGCCTGACTCATGGAGGGGGGCACACACTGGATCTGTTTTTTATCTCTGGACAGTGGTGTAATGATCTGGGTGGGGGGTTCACCAACTATCCAACCCTTGTCATGGACCGATCATTACCTCCTCCGGCTGGTCTTCCAGTATCTCACCCCACATCGCTGGGATGCGGCACCTACTAGGTGGTTCCACCCCAAGCGCCTGATGAACCTGGAGGTGTTTCAGACAGCGTTTGGGTTGTTTCCTGCCTCCCTTATCCACGGCTCAGTCGAGGCCCTGGTGGACGCCTGGCAATGGGCTGCCTCAGAGGCTCTTGACCGTGTTGTCCCTTTGCGGCCCCTGACCCGATGCAGATCTCGGTTAGCTCCTTGGTTTTCTGTGGAGCTCCAGGAGATGAAGTGCTGGAGGAGGGGCCTAGAGAGCAGTTGGAGGTCCAATCGGTCTGAATCTGACCGATGCCAGTTAAGAGCCTTTACGAGGACTTATCTGGCGGCAATGGGAGCGGCGAGGTATGCTTACTTCTCCGCTCTCATTGCATCTGCAGATAATCGCCCAGCCACCCTGTTTAGGGTCACCTGTTCCCTCCTTAATCAGGTGTGAGGGAGGGCCCTTTGCAGGGGCGGGCTGAGGAGTTTAGTCAGCATCTGCTGGATAAGATCGCTCAGATCCGGGCAGGCCTGGACTCTGACTGATGAGGGAGTAACGATGGGTCTTGTGGATATGATCTGGGATGAGTTTGAGCCTGTGACTCCAGATGAAGTGGACAGGATCAGGTGGAGGCTGAGTTCCACCATGTGTTTATTGGACCCACGTCCCTCCTGCCTGGTTTATGCCGCCCAGGAGGTTACACGTGGCTGGCTCCATGCAGTGGTCAATGCTTCGTTAAGGGGGGGACTCCTTCCCCGCTGCCTTGAAGGAGGCAGTGGTGAGGCCCCTCCTTAAGAAGCCTGCCTTGGAACCAGCCATTTTGAATAATTTTCATCCTGTCTCCAACCTTCGTTTTGTTGCATAGGTGGTTTTTTTAATTACATTTATATGCCCCCCTTCTCCGGAGACTCAGGGCGGCTTAAAATTTTTGGGATACAACCCAGTGTGCTCAGCAATAGCCTTCATTCCATTGTCTATGCCTGCTTATTACTAAGCGGCATTTTTACAAGATCATCTAATTGCCCCCAACAATCTCAAAGGTTGTTGAGAGCGTGGTGGCCCGACAGCTTCCGGGGTTCCTGGAGGAAACTGATTACCTAGATCCATATCAATCATGTTTCAGGCCCAGATACAGCACGGAGATGGCATTGGTCGCACTGGTGGATGATCTCTGGAGGGCTTGGGATGGGGTATTCCTCGGTCCTAGTCTTATTAGGTCTCTCAGCGGCTTTTGATACCATCGACCATGGTATCTTATTGCAATGCCTCGGGGGGTTGGGGGTGGGAGACACTGTTTTGCAGTGGTTCTCCTCCTACCTCTCAGGTCGTTCGCAATCGGTGTTGGAAGGAGGGCAGAGTTCGACCCCAAGGCCCCTCGCTTGTGGGATGCCCCAGGGGTTGGTCCTCTCTCCCCTCCTGTTCAACATCTATATGAAGCCGCTGAGTGAGATCATCCGGGGTTTTGGGGTGAGGTATCATCAGTATGCTGATGATACCCAGCTTTTTATCTCCACCCCAAACCAACTCAGTGATTCCCTCGCCATGATGTCCAGTTGCCTGGAGGTGATGCGGATCTGGATGGGAAGGAACAGTCTCCAGCTCAACCTGGCCAAGACCGAGTGGCTGTGTGTACTGGCATCTCGGATGATCCAAGATGTTCCATCATTAGGCATGGGGTAAGAGGTGTTGCTCCCCGTGGAGAGGGTGCACAACTTGGGTGTCCTCCTGGATGCACGGCTCAGTTTGGAGGACCAGGTGGGAGCCGTGACTGGGGGGCATTTGCCCAGGTTTGCCGGGTGCGCCAGTTGTGCCCCTATCTGGACCGAGATGCCTTGCATACAGTTACTCATGCGCTCGTTACCTCCCGAGTCGACTACTGCAATGCTCTCTACGTGGGACTGCCCTTGCGTACCACACGGAGGATTCAACTGGTGCAGAATGTGGACGCACAGATTGTAATGGAAGTATCCCGATACTCCCATATTACACCCCTCCTGCGCGAGCTGCATTGGTTGTCGGTTGCCTTCTGGGTGAGATTCAAGGTGCTGGTAATTACCTATAAAGCCCTACATGGCTTGTGGCCTGGGTACTTACGGGAGCGTCTCTTGCCAGCATCGACTGCCCATCGCCCTGTGCACTCCCACAGACAGGGCTTCCTCAGGGTACTGTCGGCCAGACAGTGTCGGCTGGTGACCCCCAGGGGTAGGGCCTTCTTTGTGGGAGTGCCCACCCTGTGGAATCAGTTGCCGTTGGGTCTGTGGTTGGCCCCTGACCTCCGTTCCTTCTGTCGCGACCTGAAGACATGGCTTTTCCAGCAGGCCAGCCTGGACTGAGGGGGTTTAAATACACTTTATGTCTAGTTTTTATGGGTTTTAGATAATTGTTTGGCTTGTGGTTTAATAATAATTTTAATAATTTTTTATAACTTTTTTACTGTGTGTTTTTATGATGTGAGCCACCCTGAGTCCTTTGGGAGATAGGGCGGCATATAAGTCCAAACAATAAATAAATAAATAATAGATTTTAGGTGTGTCATGTTTCATATTTACAAATGAGGAGAGGGTAGGGAAAAATGAGCAGATACTGAACATCAACTGAACTTTCCCAAATCAAACCAGAAGTTTTAACTCTTCTTTATCTGATTTCCTACATTTTCATAATACTTCATTTAATTAGCTTTTTAAAGTATTAATATGCCAAGAAAACATGGTTCAATTTATAACTAATACATACATAGAATCAAACAGAAACTTGTATGATTTGCTATTGGGACCATTTAAGGAGATCATTATTCCTTATCAATGCATTTTTTTCTGTTTCTTTTGATAAAGTCACCACCCAGAGTCTTTTGAGAGTGGGTAGCCTAAAATGCTGCAGATAAAGAAAAAGTGAAATAATTTAGTCAGAGACAAACATAATGAGTAGGAAACAAAACCAAAAAAGACTAAAAATATCAAGCACATAAAAATAATTTATGGACATGCTAAAGAAGTTACTTGGGTGTGATAATAAGGTTCAGACCAATGCATTTTTTTTCAACAGGATAACATTATTTAATGGAATATATGAAAATAGGTGATACATTCTTTGTCATATAGTGATAAACATGATGTATTGAAAAATCTTGACAACCTTGGAAGGCTGTAACCTCTTCCATTGTCACTTCTCACTAACTGGTATTTATGTATGTATGCATACTGTCAATTTGTATTTCACCTCTATTTAAAGGCATGCTACCTATGAATAAGGAGTAGTAAACAAACATCACACTTAGTAGCCATTTGATTCTCAATGATTCTATTCAGTCCTCTTTACCAAAAATGCTGGCAACCAATTTCACATTTTATTTTATTTTTTAAATAAACTTTATTCAATTTTAAAAAATTTTAAAAAATAAAATAAAATTATATACACAATTATATCAACATCAAGACATCATTTACATTTCCTAATCTTATTTCTATACATAATATCTTATTACATTACAATTACATATTCTTTTCCTTATCTTATTCCATATTTATATCATGTCTTTTCATCATATATTACATTTATTCTGCATTCGATATATATAGTTTCCTATTCTTTACTTAATTAAAACATTATTTTTTGTCCTATTCTTAAGCCATGCATACCAGGCATCCCAGACTATATAGTATGTCAATTCCTCTTTATCTTTCAGTTTTAGAGTCAGCTTGTCCATTTCTGCATAGTCTAGTATTTTCTTTATGACTGCTCCCCTGTTTCCAAGACTGTGCATATGAGATCCTAGCAGCAGTTATTATGTGTAGCATTATATATCTCTCATTTTTACTATATTTCCCTTTTATTATACGTAATAAAATAATTCTGGTTGAAATTCAATCTTTTGTTTTATTATTGCTTCTAGCCATAGTTGAATTGTATTCCAATATTTTTTAACTTATGGGAAGGTCCACCATATATGAAAGTATGTGCCCCTTTCTTTCTTACACTTCCAGCATTCTGGGTTTTGATTTGCAAACATTTTTGGTAACCTTGCGGGGGTAGATGCCACCTGTTAAACATTTTGTACATGTTTTCTCTATACGCTGTAGACAATGTTAATTCACATTCTCTCCTATTGTGCAACAGTTTCATTTTAATTTTAGCTTTTTTCCTAGCCCAGACAAATTTAGTTATTGTTTTATCCATTCCCCCCAAAAAATTTTTATCTAATTTTACCAGTATGGTTTGGAATAGATGTAGTATTTTTGGTAATATAGACATTTTAACTGCCGAAATCCTTCCCATTAATGAAATTTGAAGCTTCCCCCATATTTCCAATTCGTTTTTTATTTGTGTCATTAATTTATTATAGTTATTTTCTTTAATTGATGAACACCTTGATGTTATTTATTTTACTTTTTAACCATTTGCATTCCCACCTTTTAAGCCTGTCATATTCCATTTGCAATTTTCCTTTTAATTACTTTTTTTGCTTATCTGTCATATTCTTAATTAATACCTTCATTTTATTTTTATTTATTTTAAGTCCCGCAATGTTACCGTTGCAAATAGCAGAGTGGAAAGAATGAAACATCAAGGCCACCAACTATTTCCATCGTAAATATTTGTGGTATTGTTCCCCATTGTATTGTATTCAGCTTTAAGCAGTTAGAAGCAGATGTGATCAACAACACTTTAGCTCTGTTCTCCAACTAGGGCACACAAAACATCTGAAACTTCTGAAAGGGTGTCCTGAGTGATCTTGCCAACAAAACATTTTGAGGGTGTCCCGAAAGTGAAACTTATTTGCTATGAAAACAGACTGGGTGGGAATAGGGAGGTGACAAATGTCAACAAATAATAAACAGTCAAACTGCTGTTGACTCAACACAACCAGAACATTTTAAACAATGCCACAAAATCCCCCACATTTTGTTCCAACAATCACAATAAAGCTTTTAATTTATATGTTTTAATTTTAGAACACTGAAACAGTTGTTTTGAGAAAAACAAGTTCTTGTGACTGAATGACATACATTCCCAGAACTGTATACAGCTAATACAAAAATGAAGACAGAATTAGCTGTTTCCAGAGTGAGAGGAGCTACAATGATTATTAACGCTGTGAGTGAAATCAAGCAATTGAAGCACATAAGAAAAGGTGGGGTTTTGATGGTTTGATAATGCCACCATTTTGACACTGCTGATCTTTCCTTCCTGTGGATCCCCTAGTGCCATACAGTTAAAATTACAGTAATATGACAAAACTGATCATAAGAAGTGAATTAATGAAAACTTCCATTAACTTTGCTATAGTAAAGGTAAATGTTCCCCTTGCACATATGTGCTAGTTGTTTCCGGCTCTGGGTGGCAGTGTTCATGTTTGTTACAAAGCCAAAGAGCCAATGCTATCCGAAGACATCTCCATGGTCATGCAGCAGGAATGCTGTTACCTTCCCACCAAAGTGGTCCCTATTTTTCTACTTGCATTTTTACATGCTTTCGAGCTGCTAGGTTGGCAGAAGCTGGGACAAGTAACAGGAGCTAATTCCATTACACGGTGCTAGGGATTCGAACCCTTTTTTTTTTATTACATTTATATGCTGCCCTTCTCCAGAGACTCAGGGTGGCTTACAATTTTTGGGATACAACCCAGTGTGCTCAGCAATAGCCTTCATTCCATTGTATATGCCTGCTTATTACTAAGTGGCATTTTTACAAGGTCAGCTAATTGCCCCCAACAATCTTGGGTCCTCAATTTACCTACCCCAAGAGAATGGAAGGCTGAGTCAACCTTGAGCCTGGTGGGATTCGAGCCTACAGCAGTTGTAGGCAGCTGGAACTTAAGTGCAGGCAATTAACAGCCTGAGCCACCAAGGCTCTTATCAACAAGCTCACTTAGCCACTGAGCCCCTGCACCACATCCTTTTCTTTACTATAAGTTATATAAATAATTCCTTTTGTGGTTCAGAATGCACTGATAATGATGTTTTGGCCCCAATATAATTCTAAAATTGGACAACTAATGATCAGAACAAATAAGATATTACAGGTTTAAGATTTAAGTCAGTTTTATGTTCCATTATTAATTGTTGTTTTGTAAATTACACCACTATAAATGTCTATCACTTTGTCAGTTTTTATGTAGTATTATGTAATCTATAATATATATTGATTGAATGGACCATGACATGACGAACACAATTATATTGATAATTAGCCCTGAAAGAACAAAGCTGTACCACTCAGACATAATTATCTAATTTTTGTGGCAACTTTCTATTTTTCTTTGTCTGTTAGTATTGACAAATATAATTTACTCTTTCCTATCTTTTACTTTCTAAAGCCTTCATCTAGTCAAGAATAATTAGCATATGCCTTACACACTACATCTTTATTTGCTATGATAATCTTCAAAGTTTACTGAAAAAATGTATTCACAACCATATTTAAGCCGTACAGATTTTAAAATAAGGACTAATCAAAATATAGTTGTGAGAGACAAATGTTACAAAGAGCTCTGAAGGACACAGAAGTTTTATGAACGTTAAACTGAATCATGTTTTTATTGTTTTATGTATACATTTTACTTTTTCCATAAAAAAAGTCCATATATTTGCACAAAACATAATACTGTATGTATTATAAAAACAAAATTAGTCTGCCACATTTTAAAATTTTTTATCAATCAATCTAAGCAGACTCTTCTATGGGATGGACAACAGCTAGAAGCAGATTACTCAATAAAAACTTTACAGAAACCCATTTTGTTTGTTTAATTTATATCCCATCTTTATTATCTGTATATTAAATAAATTAGCTAAATAATTAACTATCCTATATATGTAGGTCTTGATGTATTCGGGTCTTGTCTCGTGAAAGATTGAGAGTACCTTGGCGACATTTCGACGAGATCCCACTCGCCATCTTCAGGCTGGTGTCTTCGGCTCTGTGCTTGTGCCAGCAAAGCGTGATCTGAGCTGCCTTCTCTCTATAAATACTGGAGGGGAGGTGTGGTGTGCTGGCTCTGTTGTAGGTGGGTTGGTTGGCTGTGTTGTTGGCTGTGTTGTCGCTTCTTGATTGGTTGATGGAGTTGATGTTTGCTGATTAATTGGCTAATCATTAGTCGAAACGTCGCCAAGGTACTCTCAATCTTACACGGGACAAGACCTGAATACACCAAGACCTACATACCTTTACCTGTGAAAATCTACGAAAACAAATATGTATGTATGTATGTATGTATGTATGTATGTAACAAATATATATGTAGGTCTTGGTGTATTCGGGTCTTGTCCCGTGTAAGATTGAGAATACCTTGGCAACGTTTCGACGAAATCTCATCCGTCATCTTCAGGCTGGTATCTTCAGCTTCGTTCTTCTGGGAGAAGTGTGTGATAGTGGCTGTTTTTCCCTTTTAAGCTTCAGAGTTGGTTGTGTTGTTACTTCTTGATTGGTTGATGGAGTTGATGTATGCAGATTGGTTGGCTTTTTCATAAGACCCTGTGTGGCTGAGGTGCTGGCTGTGTGTCTCTCAGCCTTTTGTGTTGTAACGACCTGGGTAATAGGCTGTGTGATGATCTTCTGAGTTCTATTATTGTGACATCCTGGGTCTTGTGCTGTAATCTCCTGGGTCGTTGTCTGTGTTGCAACCTCCTGATGTTTTGTGTTGTAATCTCCTGAGTTCCATGATGTAGTATCCTGGGTGGAAGGCTGTGATGTGACATTCCGGGCCTTGGTTTGGCTCCGAGTTTGAGGTCTGGCTATGTGCTTATAGCATGTGTCAGTTTGCTTAGTTTGGGGGTCGGGGGGGTGTAGCAGCTGGAGTCGCAGCTATGGTCTGGTTTCTGGATGGTGGTTGCCTTTTGTCTGTGGGGTGAGCTTGGGTTTGAATCTGGTGAGGGAGATTGGTGGTGGCATCATGTGTTGTTTTGGGTCTGGTGTTGGTTTTCGTGGCTGGGACTCGTTTGTTGATGAGGGCTAGTTTCCAGATGTCTGGTAGGTGGGAAGTATCATCCCGTTTATTCATGTTATGGGGGTGTTTCTTTATTTTGATGGCTTCCCTAATTATTCTCTTGTTGAAGTGTTCAGTGTTGGAGATAAGTTTGGATCCCTCAAAATCAATTTCATGTCCTGTGGCTTTAAGGTGCTAGAAAAGGGAGAAAGTTTTTACTTCTTTTCTGACTGCGTTCTTGTGTTCTGCGATGCAAGCATTTATTCTCCTGTTGGTTTGTCCAATGTATGTGGCTGGGCAAATTTTGCAAAATTTAATTTGGTCTCTTAAGGGGTTAGGGAAGGGTGGGAGGGACGGGGGTTTTATTGCCGGAGTTCAGTGCAGCCTGAAACAGGGCCGTGGTTAGGGGTGCGTGGGGGGCTGTGGGGCCATGATCCCTAGGGCATAATAGTGGGATCCAGGACCCTGGTCTCGGACTGGTGTATTTTAATGCCAGGTCCATGGTTAATAAGGCACCACTCCTCCGTGATGTGATTGAGGAGGAGGCCACGGACCTGGCTTGTATCACCGAGACCTGGTTGGGGCCGGAGGGTGGAGTCCCTCTGGTTGACTTCTGCCCCCCAGGTTTTTGGGTGTTGCACCAGTCACGACCCCAGGGAAGGGGGGGTGGGGTGGCTATTGTTATTCGGGAGACCCTGTTTCCAAGGGAGGTCCCTGCCCCAGAGATAGGCGGGTGTGAGTCCCTCCTCCTGAGATGCGGGCCTGCAGGTCGGTTGGGCGTGCTGCTTACATACCTGTCCCCCAGCTATGTTTCAGCTGCTCTGCCTGAGCTGCTTGATGCTGTCTCGGGGGTGGCAGTGGAGTTCCCAGAGCTTATAGTTCTGGGTGACTTTAATCTGCCTTCCCTGGGATTGGCGTCGGGTTTGGCCCAGGAGTTCATGGCTTCCATGGAGGCCATGGGCCTGACCCAGATAATAGATGGCCCGACTCATGAGGGGGGTAACATGCTCGACCTGGTTTTTGTCTCTGAGCAGTGGCGGAGTGGTCTAGGGGGTGGTGATATAACTATCCACCCCATTTCATGGTCAGACCACTATCTCCTGCGGCTGGTCTTCCATCAAGCTACCCCACACCGCTGGGATGAGGAGCCACCTAGATGGTTCCACCCCAGATGCCGGATGGACCCCAATAGGTTCCAGGCAGAGCTGGGGTTTTTTCCTACATCCCTTACCCACAGCCCTGCCAAGGTCCTTGCGGCTACCTGGCAACAGTAGGTGGCGGGGGCTCTCGACAGGGTTGTCCCCATGCGTCCCTTTACTTGGGGCGGATCCCGGTCAGCTCCTTGGTATACCGAGGAGCTCCGGGAGATGAAGCATCGTAGAAAGGGACTAGAGAGCAGGTGGAGGGCGACTCGCTTTGGATCTGACTGAGCCCAGCTAAGAGCCCATATTAGGACTTATCTGGTAGCGGTGGGGGCTGCGAGGAGATCTTATTTCTCCGCCCTCATAGCATCCGCAGATAACCGCCCAGCTGCCCTGTTTGGGGTTACTCGCTCCCTCCTCCAGTTGGGGGTGGTGGCAGACCCGTTGCGGGGCAGAGCTGAGGAATTTAGTCAGTATCTGCAGGATAAAATCACTCAGATCCGGGAAGGGTTGTGCTCGGACTGGCAGTGGCCTGGGGATGGGGATGTGAGTGGTTTGGCCAATGTGATCTGGACTGGGTTCGATCCTGTTTCTGAGGATGAAGTGGACAGGATTATGCAGTGGCTGAGTTCCACCACATGTTTATTGGACCCGTGCCCTTCCTGGTTGGTTTATGCCTCCAGGGAAGTTACGTGAGGCTGGCTCCGGGCAGTGGTCAACACTTCGTTAAGGAAGGGGCTATTCCCTGCCGCTTTGAAAGAGGCGGTGGTGAGGCCCCTCCTGAAGAAGCCTGCCCTTGACCCAGCCGCATTGAACAACTTTCGTCCGGTCTCCAACCTTCGCTTTTTAGCGAAGGTTGTTGAGAGTGTGGTGGTTCAGCAATTGCCACTTTTCCTGGAGGAAGTGGACTACCTGGATCCGTACCAATCGGGCTACCAGCCCGGGTACAGCACGGAGACAGCACTGGTCGCGCTGATTGATGATCTCTCTAGGGCTCGGGACAGGGGCTCGTCCTCTGTCCTGGTCCTGTTAGATCTCTCAGCGGCTTTCGATACCATCGACCATGGTATCCTATTGCGACGTCTCGGGGGGCTGGGAGTGGGAGGCACTGTTTTACGGTGGTTCTCCTCCTACCTCTCGGGACATTCGCAAACAGTGTTGGCAGGGGGCAGAGGTCAACTCCAAGGTACCTCACTTGTGGGGTGCCCCAGGGCTTGGTCCTCTTGCCCCTCCTGTTTAACATTTATATGAAGCCGCTGGGTGAGATCATCCGTGGCTTTGGGGTGAGTTATCACCAGTATGCTGATGATACTCAGCTATACATTTCCACCCCAGGCCACATCAGTGATGCTCTCTCCGTGATGTCCCGTTGTCGGGAAGCGGTACGGATCTGGATGGACAGGGACATGCTTCGACTCAATCCAGCCAAGACAGAGTGGCTGTGCATACTGACATCTCGGTCCAGTTTGGAGGTTCCATCTTTGGTCATGGGGGAGGAGGTGTTGCCCCCCGTGGACAGGGCACGGAATCTGGAGGTCCTCCTGGACTCACGGCTCAAATTGGAGGAGCAGGTGGGGGCCGTGGCCAGGGGGGCCTTTGCCCAGGTCTGGCTGGTTCGCCAGTTACGCCCATTCCTGGACCGAGATGCCCTGTGCACAGTCACTCAGGCCCTCGTTATCTCCCGCCTCGACTACTGCAATGCTCTCTACCTTGGACTGCCCTTGTGTACCACTCGGAGGCTTCAACTGGTGCAAAATGCGGCTGCGCGGGTTGTGATGGGAGCTCCCGATACTCCCATATTACACCCCTCCTGCGCGACCTGCATTGGCTTCCGGTTGCCCTCCGGGTGAGATTCAAGGTTTTGGTATTAACATTCAAAGTCCAACAGGGCATGGGTCCAGGCTATCTACGAGAATGCCTCCTCCCAACATCAAATACTAACTGCCCTGTACGGGCTCACAGGCGGGGTCTCCTCGGGGTGCCATCTGTGACACAATGTCTTGGCGACCGGAGGGCCTATTCTGTGGCGGCTCCCACTTTGTGGAATCTTCTTCCTCTGGAGCTCCGTTTGGCCCCTGATCTTCGCACCTTCCGCCACGACTTGAAAACTTGGCTCTTTTTACAATCTGGGCTGTGCTGATTCTCTTGGGTTGGGGTTATTTTAACTAGGGGTTTTTAAATCTTAATTCGGCTTAATTTGTTCAATATTTTTTAATTAATTAATTTATTGTTGTAAGTCCTTTTGGAGATATAAGTCAAATAAATAAATAAATAAATAAACAAAGAAACAAACAAACAAACAAACCACCATCCAGAAACCAGACCATAGCTGCAACTCCAGCTGCTACACCCCCCTCCGACCCCCAAACTAAGCAAACTGACACACGCTATAAACACATAGCCAGACCTCAAACTCGGAGCCAAACCAAGGCCCGGAATGTCACATCACAGCCTTCCACCCACGATACTACATCATGGAAATCAGGAGATTACAACACAAAACATCAGGAGGTTGCAACACAGACAACGACCCAGGAGATTACAGCACAAGACCCAGGATGTCACAATAATAGAACTCAGAAGATCATCACACAGACCATTACCCAGGTCATTATAACACAAAAGGCTGAGAGACACATAGCCAGTACCTCAGCCACACAGGGTCTTATGAAAAGCCAACCAATCTGCATACATCAACTCCATCAACCAATCAAGAAGTAACAACACAACCAACTCTGGAACTTAAAAGGGAAAAACAGCCACTATCACACACTTCTCCCAGAAGAACGAAGCTGAAGACACCAGCCTGAAGATGAATGAGACACCAGCCTGAAGATGACGGAAAATGAAAACAAATATGATTTGTATGTAATGTATGTATGTATGTATGTATGTAACGCTGCTGTCCGTGGGCATTTATTCTCAACCTTACACGGACAAGACCCGAATACACCAAGACCTACATACCTTTACCCGTGAAAATCTACGATATATACCTACATATATATATATATATATATATATATATATATATATATATGTAACAAATGCACACACACACACACACACACACACTCAAGGAGGCTAATATATCCAATACTCCTTCCTCTTATTTTTCCCACAAAAACAACCACCCTGTGAGTTGGGTTGGTCTGACAGTGACTGGTCCATAATCAACCAGCTGGATTTTATGGCTAAGGTGGGACTGGAACTCACAGTTTCTAGCTTGGAGCTTTAATCACTAGAACACTGTATATTGGACAAACCTTCATACTAATCAGTAGGATTATAAATTTTTTGTATTTTTTTCAAAAAATGCATAATGTAACATGGATAACACTTCCCTGCTGTTCAATTAAAGCAAACTAACTTTTTAAAGACTTTTGAACAAACCTAAAAATGTGAAGGCTAGTTTAAGGAGTCAGCTCCTTTAAGTTAATAAAGACTCTTAAAGCAGCAACTACTTTAGGAGTCTTGAAAAAAATGGAATGCTGTAATGAACATCAAAGTGATGCTTGCACATGGTCTAAACTGCTTTTTCCAAATCATTTTCAAAGTTGTACTACATGCATAACCTTGAAAAATTAATTGCCAACAATGAAGGTCAGGTTTTTAAACATACAGTAGCAACATAGCAATTTTTGAGCTTTCCAGTAAATGGCCCAGAAGTACATATTAGTACTTACAATATATGAGAGTAGAATGAAAATGCATGCCTTCACATATTTAAATTTTCTTTTAAATAGGCATATTTTAATAAATGAAAGATAAAAATGATTTTAGAAAAAAACTTTGTTTCATGTATTTCCTACTGCACATACTAACAGACATATTCACTACAAATGGCCAACAATGATAGACAAATTTCTTAAAAGCTGTCAGAAAAGAAGTCCAAATTTTGGGTCTTCAATCAATTCTTAACAGACCTTTCTATCCTTTCTATCCTTTCAGTTATTTATTTATTTATCAAACCAAAGCCTCCTTAAAAGATTAAGGGAGACAAAAACCCCTCTCACTCAAAGAAAAATTAACCACTCACACAACACACCTGGGCCACTTTGAAACCCAGGAGAGGCATGAATCTAAAAGGCAGGTAATCAAGTTCATAGTCTTGAGGAACCTGTCCAGTTCTTAAGGTACTACAGATTCAAACTGTTCCCAGATAACTGGGCAAGACTATTCTCAGGCATCTACTCTGGATCTGCAACAAGGCCAACTGGAAATGAATCCCGTGATTTATTGGACAGATGCTGTATAAATGAATACCTCTTCAAGAGGTTTGCCACACCCCTTTATTAATTCCCTAGAGCCCAACTTAATCAATAGGATCTCACAACCAGAAGCCTCTGAAATCCATACGATGTTCTCTGATGACAATCACCACACACCCCACCCCTGTCCTGTGCTTACCTTATGGTAAGGTCATGTCAACTTGTTATAAGTCCAAAGCAACTAGTTTAAGCTTAGAATTCAAAATGTTTCTGAACTGGCAACTCAGTTATGTACAATCTTGTCCAAGTCATCTTGAGTCTCTCATCTGTACCTCTATAACTGTCTGATTTGGTTCTGCAACCCAACAAGACAGACACAGACTTCAGAGAGTAATTAGGACTGCAGAAAAAACCATTACTACTAACCTGCCTTCCATCTAGGACCTGTATACTGCACAAGTCAAAAAGAGGGCTGTGAAAATATTTAGACCCCTCACATCCTGGACATAAACTATTTCAACTCCTACCCTCAAAACAACGCTATAGAGCACCGCACACAAGAACAAGTAGAAACAAGAACAGTTTTTCCCCAAACACCATCACTCTGCTAAACAAATAATTCCTTCAACACTGTCCAACTATTTACAAAGTCTGCACTACTATTACTATTAATCTTCTCATCACTCCTTATCACCCATCCCCTCCCATTTGTAACTGTATGACTGTAACTTTGTTGCTTGTATCCTTACAGATAATATTGACTGTTTCCTAGTATGATTTGATTGCTTATTGTACCCTATGAGTATTATTAAGTGTTGTACCTTATGATTCTTGACTCTTGACGAATGTATCTTTTCTTTTATGTATACTGAGAGCATTTGCACCAAGACAAATTCCTTGTGTGTCCAATCACACTTGGCCAATAAAGAATTCTATTCCATTCTATTCTAAGTGGCTATTAATTCTTACAATTAACTTCTAACACTCATCAATCCATGAAAGATTTTTACTATATCATGTTAATTGTTAAGGGAGATAGATGTTAGTTTTCCATGTGCACATGTTCTTGTAAAATGAACTGATGCATTTCATTTTCTATCATTTTTTTTACAAAAGTGTGTAATTAAGTATAATGTAAAAAGTACTGGAAGGTCCACATTACAATTAACTGATTTGTTGTTATAGCTGAGCAGAGTGTTGTGTCCCCAGATATGATTACATTTCAGATCATAAAAAGTTCTAGGGTAAGAGTAAAGTTGATAAAGGACACATATAAGCAAACCTGAAATGGGAGTTTTAAATTTGGTCAGAGAAGAAGGCAGAGGTTTTAAATATATTCCCCCCCCCCGCAAGCTATAACTCTGATTAAAATTAGCCCTGAATTTACTTTTCTAAGAATGTGATATTCATTTTTCCCCTGCACATCATAAAGAATTGTAATGAAATGGCACAGAGCTCCTCAAATATGGTATGTACATATACTCTCTACTCAAATTAGCCTTCACCTCTCTTTTACCCATCAGTTACACTCCAGCAAATTCAAGTCTAGTTTTCTGATTTAATGAAAAGAGTTTCCTTCAAAATTAAAATGAAGCATAACTCTACTACTATGGCCTGTCAGTAATCAACTAAGTATAAAAATAAGCTTTGTAAAACTCCAAGTATTGTATTTATAAAGCACAGAGCCAGTTACCAGTTAAGAAACAATTGCGTAAATATCTTTCAAATTATGTAACAGTGATTGCTGTTACTGAATTTCACCATTTTCAAAGACAAGCAGTTTGCATTGTATATTCAGAGCTGTTAGCAAATACAGTCATTCTCATTATTGTTCCATGAACAACACTGGATTACATTAGCATATTTTTTAATGCTGGCTGTATTTATACTCTGAATCTTTTAGGCAGTAACTTATCCCATTCAAAGTATGTAATTTATGTTATAGTTATTTGGTCCCTAAAACTGGAAAACCATATTGGTTGAACTGAATATAATGTGTGTGTGTGTGTGTGTGTGTGTGTGTGTGTGTGTGTGTATGGCACAAGCACAAAGCCGAAGACACCAGCCTGAAGATGGCGAGTGGGATCTCATCGAAATGTCGCCAAGGTACTCTCAATCTTACACGGGACAAGACCCGAATACACCAAGACCTACATATATATACACACACACACACACACACACATATTTATACATATACATATACATACATATACCAATACATATACATATATATATATATATATATATATATATATATATGTAGGTCTTGGTGTATTCGGGTCTTGTCCCGTGTAAGATTGAGAATACCTTGGCAACGTTTCGGACGAAATCCATCCGTCATCTTCAGGCTGGTCTTTTCGTTCTCCAGGAGAACGAAGCTGAAGACACCAGCCTGAAGATGACGGATGAGATTTCATCGAAACGTTGCCAAGGTATTCTCAATCTTACACGGGACAAGACCCGAATACACCAAGACCTACATACCTTTACCCGTGAAAATCTACGAAAACAAATATATATATAATATATATATATATATATATATATATATATATATGCAAAAAGAAATGGCTGCATCTATTACCTGGAAATAAAAATAAATTTAAAAAAAGGCTGGAACAATTTGATGGAAATGATCAAGTACAATATTCTTTAAAGAACTGGCATGCAAACAAACAAGTTGCCTAATAATTATTTGTCTCAAGGTACAAATTCTGAGGTTCTTGGAATATGGGATCTCTCTCATTCAAGTCTGTTCAATATTTTTGTTAGCAAAATGTATATGCTTACTCAATCCATTGTTTCCAAGCACCATAAACCAAACACAAGCAAAAAAGCTGTCCCCTACAATGCCAATCCCATTCATCCATCAATAACAATAACTTTGTTCTCTTTTAACAAAAATATTTTACAAAAATGTTATCTAGTAAGAAGGAAGAAAATATTTCACAGCATCAGGCTTCTTACCTATCATTGGGCTGATATTTTTAGTAGGCCCTCTCTGTATACAAGCTGAGAGGTTAAATAGATTCATATTTGAAAATGTAGCTCCTGAAGCAACCCAAAGTTATGTTGCAAAGGCTTATATCACCTATGCAGACTTTGAAATGGGCATAAAAGTCTACTAGCAACTGGTGCAAGAAATATAAAGTTAGTGTTGTTCTGCCATAGAAGGTTTTTTTCCCCTAGAAATCTGGCCATTGCATTCTGTTCAGTTGTGGTTTCCAAGCTGGCCTTAAAACCAGTCCCATCTACAGTCTGTTGCAGCCAAATAGAACGGTTCAGACTTTTCCTTATAGTTGAGGACCTCCTGTTACCAGGACTTGATTGGACAGGTCCCATTGTTGTGTGAGGACGATGGGAGGACTATCCCTCTACTGTGAGAGAGTAGAGGGATTTAACATCGGACCCTACAGTTTTTTTGAGTTGTTTGGTTTCCGCAGTGAGAGAGCGGTTGCCATTTATTATCATCTCCGGCCCCTGAACGGGTGTGAGAGACCGTTTATGAGACTGGAACTCTTGACTACTGTTGCCTGTACCCTTCTTTCTCCATTGGATATTTTTAACATCTTCACCCGGCTGCCATACTTTACCCTGACCCCTTATGAATTTTGTCAACTTTTATGGGACCTTACTCGCGCTCGGAATTGTGGGCACTCAGGACTGCGCCCTTGTCCTTGAGTTGGCCCAGTGGACTGTCGACAGCTTACCTTGATGACGGATCCTGGGATCCCGAGAGGTGGCATGCTGCAATCAATGGGTTAAATTCTAAATTAAGGGTTAAGGGTCGAATTTAAAATTTTTAATTCGTTGTTTTAAAGGGTTAGGGAGGGGGGTGGGGGTGGAGGGGTCATTTTGCAGCCCGGGGTGCGGCGGGAGTGTGTGGGGGGTTGGGGGCGGTGGAGCTCCGGGCCGGGGATGGGGGCCGCGATTCCCAGTGTGGTCGGGATTGGAAGAGGACGACGAGGCATAGGGCCATATCAGTTTAGGGGAGCGCGCACCCGACACTTAAAGCCGGTTGCACGCCCGACCTATGACCTCCCGAGGGGTGATGGGATTAGGATCCCTGGGCTTAGGTTGGTGTATTTTAATGCCAGGTCTGTGGCTAATAAGTCCTCCTCCCGGGAGACCATTGAGGAGGAGGCTGCGACCTGGCCTGCATCACTGAGACCTGGTTGGGCCCAGAGGGGGGTGTCCCTCTGGTTGATTTATGCCCACCAGGTTTTCGGGTTTTGCACCGGCCACGGGCCCAGGGTAGGGGTGGTGGGGTGGCCGTGGTTATTCGGGAGACCTTGTTTCCGAGGGAGGTCTCTGTTGCAGAGATAGGCGGGAGTGAGATTCTCCTCCTGAGGTGGGGGCCTAATGGGCGGGGGGCTTGCTGCTAGCATACCTTTCCCCCAGCTGTGTGGCAGCAGCCCTGCCTGGGCTTCTGATCTCCTCTCGGGGGGTGGCGGAGCTCCCGGACCTTATGGTCCTGGGGGACTTCAATCTGCCTTCCCTGGGGGGGGGGGTCGGGTTTGGCCCAGGAATTCATGGCTTCTATGGAGGCCATGGGCCTGACCCAATTGATTCAAGGCCCTACTCATGGAGGGGGAAATACTCTTGACCTAGTTTTTGTCTCTGAACAGTGGCGGAGTGACAGAGGGCAGGTCACTATTACGACTTTGCCTGTTCCATGGTCTGATCACTATCTCTACGGCTGGTCTTCCACAGGCCGTCCCCACTGCTGGGATGAGGAGCCACTTAGATGGTTCCGCCCAGAGCCTGATGGACCCTGAGAGGTTCCAGGCAGAACTGGGGTTTTTCCTTCCTCCCTTGCCCACAGCTCTGCCGAGGATCTCGCAGTGGCCTGGCAAGGGCTGCGTCAGAGGCTCTCGACAGGGTTGTCCCCATGCGTCCCCTTACGCCCCGTGGATCCCGGTTTGCCCCTTGGTATACTGAGGAGCTCCGGGAGATGAAGCGCCGTCGAAGGGGGTTAGAGAGCAGGTGGAGGTCCACCCGTTCCCAGTCCCACCGAGCCCAGCTAAGAGCCTTTATTGGGACTTACCTGGTAGCTATGAGAGAGGCGAGAAGATCTTATCTCTCCACTCTCATAGCGTCCGTAGATAAACGCCCGGCCGCCCTGTTTGGTTATCGTTCTCCTTCATTCAGAGGGGGGGCGGAACGTTGCGGGGTAAGGCTGAGGCATTTGTTCAACATCTGTCGGATAAGATTGCTCATATTCGGGACGGGTTGTCCTCCGATTTGCAGTGGTCTGGGGAAGGGGTGCAGGGAGTCTGGCTATTGTTATCTGGGATGAGTTCGATCCGGTTTCCGAGGATGAAGTGGACAGGATCATGCGGCGAATGAGTTCCACCACATGTTTATTGGACCCGTGTCCCTCTGGCTGGCTTATGCGCCAGGGAGGTCACCTGCGGTTGGCTCCGGGCAGTTATCAACGCTTCCTTAAGGGAGGGTGTCTTTCCCGCCACCTTGAAAGAGGCGGTGGTGAGACCCCTCCTGAAGAAGCCTGCCCTGGACCCGACTGTGTTAGACAACTGTCGTCCAGTCTCCAACACGTTTTTCTGGCGAAGGTTGTTGAGAGTGTGGTGGCTCAGCAGGTTCCGCTTTTCCTGGATGAAGCGGACTACCTAGATCCGATCAATCGGGCTTCCGACCCGGGATAGCACGGAGACGGCATTGGTCGCGCTGATGGATGATCTCTGGAGGGCTAGGGATAGGGGTTTTCTCCTCTGTCCTGGTCCTATTAGACCTCTCAGCGGCTTTCGATACCATCGACCATGGTATCCTTTTGCGTCGCCTTGAGGGGTTGGGAGTGGGGGGCACCGTTCTTCGGTGGGTCTCCTCCTACCTCTCGGGCGGTCGCAATCGGTGTTGGCGGGGGGGTCAGGTCGTCCCTAGGGTGCTCTCTTGTGGGGTCCCTCAGGGGTCGGTCCTTCCCCCTTTTGTTTAACATCTACATGAAGCCGCTGGGTGAGATCATCTGTGGTTTTGGGGTGAAATTCATCAGTACGCTGATGATACTCAGCTGTACATTTCCACCCCAGACCAGATCAGTGATGCCCTCTCCCTGATGACTCGGTGTTTGGATGCGGTACGGAACTGGATGGCGGAACATGCTTCGACTCAACCCGGCCAAGACTGAGTGGCTGTGCATATCGGCGTCCCGGCCCAGTTTAGATTGTCCATCTTTGGCCATAGGGGGGAGGTGTACCCCTGTGGATAGGGCGCGAATCTGGGGGTCCTCCTGGATGTACAGCCCGGTTGGAGGATCAGGTGGGGGCGTTGCCAGGGGGGCTTTGCCCAGCTCCGCCTTGTTCGACAACTCGCCCTTTTCTGGACGGGACGCCCTGCGCACGGTCACTCATGCCCTTGTTACCTAGGCTCGACTACTGCAAGCGCTCTCTATTTGGGACTGCCCTTGCATACCATCCGAGATTGCAGCTGGTGCAGAATGCGGCGGCGGGGTGGTGATGGAGTTACCAGTTCTCCCATACGACCCCCTCCTGCGCGGCCTTCATTGGTTGCCGGGCGCTCGGGTGAGATTCAGGGTTTGGTATTAACATACAAAGTCCTTCATGACATGGGTCCTCAATACTTAAGGGGCGTCTTCTTCCAATATCAAATACGGTCGCCCTGTGCGAGCCCATAGCAAGGACTCCTGGGGTCCCGTCGGGGGCCAATGCCGGCTGGCGGTTCCCGACGATGAGCCTTTTCTGTCGCGGCCCTGACCTCTGGAACCAACTGCCTTTGGGGCTCCGCCTGGCCCCCGATCTCCGCACCTTTCGCCGTGAGTTAAAGACCTGGTTGTTTGACCAACCTGGGCTGTGACCTTGGGGAGGGATGGTTTTAAGGTTTTATAATGTTTGAACTTATAATTTAATTTAATTGTTTTTTAAGTATTTATTGTTCCTGTTTTAGTTGTAAGCCGCCCCGAGTCTTCGGAGATGGGGCGGCATATAAGTTCAAATAATAAATAAATAAATAAATAATATTTCCACTCACAACTGGCTATTTTCAGGGCAGTGTTCATTTCAGGAATTTAAACCATCTTTGGATAAAGTTTTTCCATCTCCCCTGATGCTGGTAAATTACAAATGTTCTCGCTACTCCCATTACAGCTTAGCATACAAAACCAATCTTTAAATATTTCGTTTTGAGGAGCTCTTGGGTTATTGTTTATTTGGCTCCTATCCTTCATTCTAGATGTGGTCTTAAGTCAAAATCAGCACTGGTGATTTCACTTTCACAGCTTGTTTGCAAGCAGCGTGAAAGATGTTTGCCATTTCCTTCTGAAATTTTTAGACCTTGTCTAGCTAACAAGTTTGGACTTCTTAGTGGCCACCTTGTCCAATACTTAATCCTGCTCAGTTTCCAAGATCATGAAAAGTTGGTTCTCCGTTTCTCTCTTACAGTTACAATTTCTGCATCATGTAATATAATTGGGGAGGGGGAGTCTTTTAAAAGAACTAAGACTGCATCCTCTAAACAATGAATTAAGTGTATCTTGCCCCTTATTCCCTAAACAAATGTTATTCAATTATTGGCTAAAACATTCAGTGGGGAAAAGCTCAAACACCATTCTATATCTTGCCTACATTTTGCCATCAAAATCTTTGTAACAAAGCATACATTCTAATTCTCAGATCAACCATTCATTTTAATATAATATGTCATCGTGTAAATACTAGTAACTAAAAGAATACATACGCAGCATGAAGCTTAGTTTAAAATTCTAAGAACATACAATTCTAAGAAGATTACACAAAGTCAAGAATAATACTGGTTAAGTATAGCCTACATATATTAAATCCTAATTATAGCTGCACTCTCTTTTCTTTAGTATTTGCATATTCAGACCTGCTATTTCTTTGCCAGAAACACTTCTCATTTCCCTCTAACTTCAGGACTCAATTAAATGATTCTGGATGCATTTTTTTCATATCAAGTTTTTTTTTTAAATTCACTGCAAATAAATCATTGTATTTATTCATGTAGTTAAGAAATTTGTTAATGACTTTTACTAAAGCTAAAGGAAATTATTAGGGTTGTTTGCTACTAAAATTATAACACAAATCCAAGCATACTGCTTTATCCATTTTGGAAGGCTTTTTAAAGCAATATAAAAAGGGGAAAGGTTTTATAAAATAATACATTAGAATGCTTAGCTAGCTTTCCGGTCTTTCAGCCAGCGACTAATAATGGAAAATATTAATTAGCATTTACCTTTAGATATAATGTCTTCAAACACAAGGCTAATCATTTTAACTACAGAGTAAATGGTAACAGCAGAATTTCACAAAAAGAGATGACAAGGAAAGGAAGAACTTCAGTTATAATTTATAAGTATTTTAAAGATATACTTTATAAAATGGTACTACGAGGTCTGGATATGTATATGTTGCAATCATGTAACTTCATTTTCATGTTGGCTATAATTACAAAAAAAATAGACATAATAGAAAATATATAGTTTATATCATAATCCTAAGAATACTTCTAGACTATGCTTGTACGGCTCATAAAATTATAATTTCGTTCACAAAATTTTATGAGGAGAAAAGTTTATGTCACCATCTCATTTTGTATATCTCCCTTTCCAACCATCACTGTATTTAATTGGTGTAAAATATTTATAGGTTTAATCTTTTAGGGGAAATATTGTACGGACCAAAATACAAGAATAATAAATAAAATCTACAAATCATTGTAAAAACTAGTAAATAAAAATAGTAAAAGCTATTAATAAAATATACAAATTCTAGCACTTAAAATATCCTGCTGCAGCATTAATATAATTAAAGAACAAAAGAATAATATAGTACTATATTTCAATTAAATAAATACAAAGCACATTTCTCATCCCAAATAGTTAAAAGTAGCATGTTAGGGTATAGCACTGCAGCTTTAGAGTACTCAGTTCTATTTATTATATACCTACAGTTATAGAAAAACTATAATTTAAAAAAAATAAAAATGGAGACTAAATTTGTTCAAGTGTTTTCACTTAAGGCTAAAACATTCTGTAATTTTAATGTAACCACAGGAGAAGAAAAGAAGAATAGGTAGGCCATGCTTACACAAGAATGAATGCTGGAAGTAATACTAAAAAAAGGAGAGAGAAATCCTTATCTTTCTAATATATTTTATATTAGATCTTGAGGTTATCCAATAAAGTTGACTGGCAACATAGTCAAAGAAAGGAAGTATAGTATAATTAATTTATAGAATTCTATTTTAAGATATTAATGCTCACTAGCTTATTCAACTTTAAAAAGATGCCAGCTATTATCTATCTGCTAAATCTATTCCTTCAATTCTCTCCATCAATTATATTGGATACAAACTCTGGATATTTTTGAACTAAGAAAAAGATAACATTGTTAATTAGGTCGATGATAATTCGCCACAGCCAACTTGATGCAGGACAACTCACCACAGCCACTTCACCACAGGACAACTCACTGCAGGACAAGAGTTACACTAATATCAAAGAAATAGTGGAATAGAATCATTAAAGAAAGGATACAAAAGAAGGGACAGAATGAAATGTGAATGGCAAAAATCAAAATATTTTTATTTCTTTTAAATAATTAAATAGAATTGCTAAATTATCCCACAGTGAGTTGACCATGGCGAGTTGGCTGCAGTGAATTGGCTGTGGCAAGTTGTCCCATTCCATGGTTAATTATCTGACAGTGTTGGACAATACTGAAAATACTTGATATTTTTTCTAACCTTTCAACTCTTGCCATTGTTCTTAGCTGTACGTTGCAATCCAGAGTTTCCCTTCCATGAATATCTGAGTTTCATTTTAGCAAACTGAGACTTACCATATTTTTCAAACTATAAGACGCTTCTCGGCCTTTTGGCTAAGATCAAGTGTAGTGTGTAGACGCTCTGAACTATAAGACGCACCTAGCTTTTGGGGTGGAAAACAAGGGGAAAAAATCTGCCTCTGCCTCCCAGCAATTTGTCTCGTTGCAGCAAACAGGCTGGTCAGCTTCAGCAGAGGCTAATTTAGCATGAGCAGCTGATTGTCGGTTGGATCGGCTTCCCGAATACCAAAGATCAGCTGTTCCAATCTGTAGGGATCACCACTGCCTATCACTGCCTCCATGCGCCCCATTTTCAGCCTCCATGCACATGGTTTTCGGCCTCTGTGCATCCTGTGAGGCATGTGGAGGTTGAAAATGGGGCATGTGGAAGGCAAAAAAAGGGGCACACGAAGGCAAAATAGGGGGCACATGGAGGCAGTGACATGTGGTGGAGATCCCTGCAGATTGGAACAGCTGATTGTAGGTATTCTGGGGGGCTGATCCAACTGACAATCAGCTGCTCATGCTAAATCAGGCTGTGCTGAAGCTGACCATCCTGTTTGCTGTTTGCTGCAAGGAGGCAAATTGCTGGGAGGCAGAGGCCAGGGGCTAGAGGCTGGTGGCTGGGCGGGCTTCAGCAATATTTGCTGTATCAGATGCACAGACATTCTACCCACTTTTTTGGGGGGGAAGTGTGTATTATATACCAAAAAATATGGTATATAAAGGCAGTGCTATTGAGAGAATAAAGGGTAGTTGATTCTCACTAACCACTTCTTCTCCATGGAACTCACAATACCATATTCCATAATGCTATAATTTTTAAAAGATATAGGTGCTTTAACAGAAGGAAGAAGAATCTAAAGAGGTCACTACGTAAGATGGGAAGCTATATAAATGTAATAAGTAAAGAAATAAATAATAAATGACTTCCGCATCTTTTCTCTAATTGAGAAGTATCTCACAAATGGGGATTCTATTTATGAAACTGTTAAAATGAATCCTTTCACAATCAATATGTGTTTGGTTTTTATAGAATTTTATCGATTTTCACAAAAGATATACAATTAAAAGATAAACATTGAGAAATTGAAAATGGGATAAAAGAAAAGGGCTAGACTCAGAAAAGAGCAGATTAAAAAGAGTAAAATATAGGAAAATAATGACTTTTGACTTTCTTTGGTAGAGATGTATGTACAAGAAAGCACTGCACTCTTACTCTAACATTAACATTTGTCTACATTACTTTGATAATCCATATATTACTGACTAATTAAATCCCAAAATCAGCTTTTCCTTTCAAGTTTCTTTCTATAGTGTTTTCCAATTGGAAATAAAGTTTGTCAATCTTTTCTTAAATCTACACTGTAAATTTCACCATCTTCGCCAATTCCACCAGTTTACCATTCATTCTTCTACTGAAGAATTTGTAGAAGTATTTGTGAGTCCTTCTACTTTTATGCATTTAAAAATCTAGTTGCCATTATCATTATCATACTTCATATAAAAACCAGGTTCCATTTGTTTGACCATTAAGCCCAAACAAAAAGCCTCTGACTTCATCTACATCAAAATACATACTTGATCTCAATATTTCCTAGATGAAATTATTTTTCCCTCAGTTTGATTATATTTCCAACAAGTATCTGAAATCCCCTTATATACATTTTTGACAGTTTATTTCATGCCATGTACCAACGATACATCATTTTATTTAAAAATACCTTTAAGATTTTATTTCAATATAAATTTCAACCAATTCTTCTCTATATTTATCTAATTGCATATTATATCCAAATATTTTTGCTCATTCTATCATAGTCTTTAATTTGTTTTCTGTTTGTTTGTTCTCTGTTTCTATTTTCAATAAAAGATTATACTTCTTAGCAATAATATAATCACCATTTGTACAGAGCTCCATATCTTTATATCTCTATATCTTGACCCCTGGTGGCACAGTGGTTAAAATGTAGCATTGCATGCAAATTCTGCCCGCAGCCTGGAGTTTGAATCTGATGGGGTTCAAGGTCAACTCAGCCTTCCATCCTTTCAGGATAAGTAATATGAGAACCCAGACTGTTGTTGGCAAAATACAAATAATTCTTATACTGTAAACTGCTCATAGATTGCTGTAAAGTGCTACAGGGTGGCATATAAGGATAAATACTATTGCTATATCAAATTCAATTTTACCCTATTCAAATTCATAAATCATCTTGTTGTCCAACTTACATCTTTCCATTAGTTGAGCATAGGGAAACGTAAGAGATCTAAAATCTCCAACTCCAAGTTTCTTCTTGTTTTTAAATTAAATTCTCGAGGAAAAAATTAACAAATCAGCTTAGATAAACACTTTTGTTTAACTTAATTGTCCCTCTAAAAAGGCTTCATGGATTGACAACTCTAAATAGATTTTAGAACAGTTTTTATACTAATCCAAAATCTCATATGGCACATCTAGTAAAAAAAGTTTTGAAATCCACATTTACTTTGATGTTATCCTAGCACCAATAATCATGCTATCCATATCTTAAGTCATGTTCTTTCAAATTCAATAACCTTCTATTTCTTAAAGTTAGCCACTCTTTCATTCAAACTAGAAAACAAACTGCAAGATACAATTTCAAATGTATAACCCTAACCCATCTATTCCTTTAATATCCTTCAGGCATTTATATTTAATTCTCAGTTTCTTGCCTTGCCAAAGAAATTTAGAAACCAGATTTTTTTCACCCAAACGTCTTGATCTTGTGCAGCTACATGTTTAACCAATATCTTTGTTTTCTATATATTGATCTTAAAAGCTGCTAACACACTAACATCTTTCACGGTTTTTATTAAAAGTCAATTCCTTTTAGGAAGTCTTATAAAATCAAAATCAAATTGTCAGCAAAAGCTCTTTTAAAAAAAAATCCATTACCGTCTCATCTTGTACAATGTCTTCATTCAAAACTTCAAGAACCAAAATAAACAACATACATAGAACACCCTATCTTGTCCCCTTAATGTAGCTTTATTCTCATTATGTTCTAAATATTCTATTACATCCAGTATAGTTCTGTTATAGTTATCAATTATCTTTTAATTGTCCTTTAAGAAAAAAATCTACCTTACTCTTCATGAATAAACTCTTACAAAAAATTTTTTGTAAAAAGACGAAAAAATCTTTTTGTATTTTGAGGAATATTGGCCCCATTATAAACATTAAAGTTTACAATCCATATTCAAGGAAAGAATTTGTCAAAGTCCTTAGCTGTAACTTCCAAAGTGAAATTTTCTTTCTTAATGTCTAATCAATCAATTGGTCATGAGGTAAATTAAAAACAAAAACACCACAAAGCCCATTCAAAGCTTGAAACTGTAATCCCAGATTGTTAAAAAGAAATTGTCCAACTTTCAGTCTTTGAAGAATAAACCAAAACTCTTTCCATCTAAATCTTTTTAGACTCTTTTCTTTCAAATGTTTGTCAGTCGAACAAGTGCCAGTAAGAATTTCCAATATTTCAATTTTAATGCAGCTCAGGAAACAATGGAAGCCTCCAAACAGCAGTACTTCTCTAATCCAAAAAAAGTCTGTCTTTAACTGTAGAAATGAATAAATCCAAAATTTGATTTAGAAATGAAGAAAATTGGTTCTTATGTCCATAGTTTTGGCTACATCCCCATGCCCCTGCTGTTCCACTCATAAGCCAACTGAAGAAACTTCCATTTCTGTAATTTAGTTATGAGGATAAATAGCCTAGCTACATGCATTGATTCCTGGATTCCAACTTCAGTGCTGAGGAAGAAAGAAGCCCTCTTCTTATACAGGGAGCAAACAGAGCTGGGATATTGTCTTCAAAGACATCAGAGGCATATAAACCACCATATTCCCCACTGAAAGTTATAATCAACCTACAGAATGGGAACTGTTCCATATTGTTTTTATGACTTATATCCAGGTTCCCCCATTTGGAAAAGGCTCATTATGATCTATATATAATAAAATGAAATATTATAAATTATATTTTATATTTTTGATACAAAAAATATTAAACTTCTGAAGTTCAGTTTTAAAGTTTTTCTCTGATATCCAGATTCTCACCTGGCAGCCCTATTCAAAATTAGCAGGTTTCTTTTAGATTGATATAGGTGAGTTGGCAAGCTCTCTGGATGATTTGGAGTGATTCTTGGCAGATAAAGCTGCTTACCTCAGAATAGTATGTCCCAGATTATAAAAATGGCTGGACATTGTGCTGTTAAATGAGATTCCTTGAAGCTCACTGACCCCAAGGCAATGGTTTCTGCAGCACAAGCTCTACTATATTTGAACTAGATCCATGATTTTCCTGACTTTACTAGTCATGGGCTAAAAGGCTGGGTGGCGGGAATGTGAATGATTTTTGATAAAGGGAATGATGTTATCTAGACTAAAAGAGCTAGTCATTTAAAGAAACCTTCCCTGGAGCCTATTATTTTTGAAAATGTTCAGCTACTCTTCAACCTTCCAGAAAGTCCCTAAACAGTCCAAGACAGATTTTTTTTCCAGAAAAAGGTCAACATAATTTTTTTTCAAATTAAATGGATTTGATATACTATGCAAGTGTCAGTCATATGCACTGGATTATAAATCCCCACCGCTATGCTATGTTAGTCTCACCGAATTGAAGGTTTCTACAGCATCAGTTCTAACAGATCATGCTGACATCAAGAAACAAGATAGTTTTTAAACAGTCTTGCACTGCAGTAAATACTGCTGATTTGATAGCAAAACAATGCCTGTGAACAGATAAAACAACCATTATGAAGAAGTATCTAACATATGGAGAAGCAAGACAGATTGCATTTCTCCTTGAACTATTTTTACTAAAAGGTTGTTATGCGGGGTTAACTCTTAACAACATAAAGTCTCCCCAAGTCATACCCCCAAACCATGGACTTCCATCCAAAAACACTGTTAAGATGGAATATGTTTGTATTAAATCTCAGATTCTTACAAAGATTTATTAATTATGTGCAATAATCTTACTAGATCTTCTCCAGGACAACAGGGAAGATACCTGTGCTAATATTTGTCAGAATAAGGAAAGGTGGATTTCCAAAAGAACAAAAGTCAATTCTTACAACCAATGTTCTATTGTCAGTTGTCTCAAGTTGATTTTGACAGAGTAGAAAGGCTTCCAAGAAAGAAAAAGGGGCAGGAAGGTTTTTAAAATGAGAAAACATCAGGTATTATTTCAACTTTTTAATGAGTTGAGGTTCCCTCCCCCCCTTTAAAGATTTAAAAATCATTCTTGTGCAGATTACTTTCAGAAGTACAAATTGGAATAGTTGATATTAATGAAAATTAAATACATTTATCTCCTAATCTTAAATTCAAAATGGTATTACATTTTCTGCTGATCTAGAGAAACCTTAGATGATATTTCTAGCTGAACAAATTTTTGCAATAGCTATAAATATGTTTTTGAGTTGATTTGTATAATGTTTAATAGATTCTGAAGCTGTCATACTTCCATAAAACTTGTGTTTTAGAAACAATTACATACCAAACCAAACATCTGTCAACTATCATGTTGCAAATTGACTGCAAGAGAAAAGGAGGGCAAATATGCAATTGTATTTATTTTTAAGAACTGTTTAACAACCCTGAAAGAAATTCAAACCATGGATATTATGCATGCCATTCACACATTTTTCTTAATGGCACAGTAAACTGGAAACACACACATTAACTCTTTAGATTACATCTGTTTCTTCAGTTTTTAGAAGTAATTCAGTTTGTTTATAGCAAAAATATGACTAGCCAAGTTTCTGGGAAACTGAACTATCAATTCATTGTACAATTAGCTAATTAAAAATGTAGAATATTATCACTTGCAAAAAAATAACTAGAAATTTTCCTTATAGGATCCTAAACCCTTGAATGATGATGTCAGTGACAGCTGAAGCCAGGCTTGACAGGGTAACTTCTCTGTGGGAGCACCCGCCTGTGGAACCAACTCCCCTTGGGCCTTTGTTTGGCCCCAATCTCCGCTCTTTCTGCCGTGACCTGAAGACCTGGCTCTTTCAACAGGCCGGTCTGGACTGACTGAGGGGGGAGGGCTTGTTTTAGAGCTATTTTAATTAATTTTAACTTATTATTTTATTCTCATTAGGCTTGTAACTGTTTAATTGTTTTTTATTGTAAATTTTGTACTGGGTTTTATTGTTAGCTGCCCTGAGTCCTTAGGGAGAGAGGATGGCATAGAAGTCTAATAAATTATTATTATTGTTATTATTTTTAGATTAAAAATGATTTTCTTCATTATTTCACTTTACCTGTTTAAAGTACATTCACATATATAATAAAGTTAGAATTAATTAAGTCTGTTGAATGTATCAGCACACTCAGTTGCCTAAATAGCAGTTTACAATAAATGGTATAAAAATGGTACATTATTTTAGCATCATTTTTGTAACTGTTGATCAATTTCCATTACATTAATACAATTAATACAACGTTAATATAATTGAGGGAGTCCAGAGATATTTCATGAGAAGAGTCCTCTACTCTTCTGCTCACAACAGTGTACCTTATACCACCAGACTTGGAATTTTGGGCTTAGACAACTTAGAACTAAGCGTAGTACATAAAATTATCTGCTACAATGTCCTACCTGTCAACAACTACTTCAGCTTCAACCACAATAATACATGAGCACACAATAGATACAAACTTAAGGTAAAATGTTCCAAATTCGATTGCTGAAAATACAACTTCAGCAACAGAGTTATCAATGCCTGGAATACTCTACCTGACTCTTTTGACCTCACCCCATTCCTAAGAGGTCTGTAAGGGGCATGCATAAACTCACCGATGTGCCTACTGTCCCTGTCCTAATGTCCCCTTTTATTCATACGCACTTCATGTAATCATAATCATGTTCTAATTATATCTGTTATCTAATACATGCTTGACAAATAAGTAAAATAAATACATGCAACAGAGTGAATATCTACATGAAGAAACATGGCTAATTCAGGGCTACTTTTGTTGAAACCCACAAATAAGAAGCATTTGTTTCCTTGCAAGTGTTTCTGGTGTTGTTGTTTTTTAACAAAGAAAAGATAAAGGGCATCATGAAAGGGACCCAAGTTTAGGACCTGCCAAATTAAGGCAGGGGTGGATAATGAGTTCCCTCCCCAAGACTTTTTTAAGGAAGGGACAAGAGCACAGTGAGCAAGATGATGGTATTAGTGGCAGATATTTCCCTCCTTGGGTTATCAGATCTCTGATCTCCAGAATATCATCTGTGACATTATAAATATATGCTGTATATTTCTGTTATTTACAATGAATATTATTTTATATTCTATTTTAAGTGATACCAAGCAATATTTATAATTGAGATCAATGCACTAATATTTTGTCTTTAAATGTTCTTGTACCACAAAAGAACTGTTCAAAAATCCTTTCTAATTAAAGAACTTATAAAAGGTTGATTGAAGTAAATATAAATAGTAAATATATACTAAAGCAGGCTTTCACAGCTGATATCTGTTGGGCTGTATTAAGCTTCAGGTTTCCAGACCACAGTCTCTAAATCATGAATCTTGAATGCAGCACAATAAATATAAAGAATAATTTAATAATTTAAGGAAAAATGTTGCCTTTTTATTTAACTGAAAAAAGCTGTTGGAGAACAAGCAAAATTTTTTAACTTTATACCATCTGTTAACCTCATTGACACTGTTTCTCATTATGCCCAAGATAAAACAAATCTAGTTTCCTTTTTATAATATGAAGGACAATGAAGGACAACCTATAGTTCATCTGTTAAACTGAATGTCAGACATCCTTTCTATATCTTCATTGCTAGATAATACTCCATTCCCACAAATTAAGTTATGTAATACCATACGCTTAGCAACAATAGAATTGTTTTCTATTTTCTGCAATATAAAATCCCTTTTTTAACAGTAGAAAAATGTAATCATGGATTTCTTCAACAAATTAAGCTGCCAAATATATATTATCATGAAATAAAAATTTCCCTTTTAAAATTTCGAATTATATTTTAATTGCTTTTGTGTTGAAAATTAAAACCAAGGATAAATATATAGGAAAATAAACAGAAAGAAAAAAAACAAGTTTATACAGAACTTGTAATATAGTACATATTCATGAATACATATGATATTTAAGGCAGTGAAAAAGTGGATCATTTTTATTTCTATCCAACAAAGACCCTAAGACTATTAAAAATGTTGTTCATATAAGAAAGAAATATTAAATAATATTTTCCTCAATTGTTTGCATCTTTAAAGCTGTTTCATGGTTTTAAATTTTCAGGTAGTACAGGTAGTCTTAACATTTTGAGTTTTACTGATGCAAAAAAAAATGATCGTTAGTTTTCCATAGCCTTTTAATAGTAAAAATGATAGAACTACTTTCTTACATTTGTAATTCTGAGAAATATAGACAATACTCAGATTATTTAATAACATTGAATTCTCTTACTTCTGGTGGTTTATGAGCCAACCAGGACTTGTGACTTCCTGCAAGTTTCTTCACTGACTTTGCTTGTTGGAAGCTGATAGGAGTCTCAAGGAGTTCTTCACTTAACGACCTGCAAACCTTCCTTAACAAGAGCAATACCCAGATTGCCATCATGTGATGTCATGCTTTACAACCGCATCAATTAATATCATTAGCTGAGGTTTACCTATAGATGCTTTTAAAAATATTAAGTGGATCTACCTACCTACCTACCTATCTACCTGAGCAGGGCTGTTGTGGTTCACCAGCAGCTGTGCAGACGACAGTGAGGACAAAAGGAAGTCTGGAGAGGACTTGGATGAGGGACCTGCATCAGATGCAGGGATGGGGCCAGGACCATCTGAGAGTGGGGTGCTGCCTTTGGAGCCATTGGAGTCTGGCAGCAACGAAGCAGAGGATCCAGGGAAACCTGTTCCCAGTGCATGTGTGCGCAGAGCTGCTAGAAGGCAAGAGCAGCTGAAGCAAAGGGGGTGACTCAGGAGTAAGGCTGGGAGGTGATTGCCCCTCCCATAAGGGATAAAAGTCAGACCTCAATGACAAAAAGCTTTGCAGGAAGCAAAGCAGTTCAGTAATTTCCGAGTTCTTCTTGAAGCTCTGTACTCTGGTTGGTTTTTTTCTGGGTTTTTGGGTTGGTTAGCTTTAATTGGACTTCTGTTTTTGGAAGCATTCTACAGCACTGAAAAGCATGCTCTTATCTGGAGGAACTGTGTATAATTAGTTTTGTCTGAGAATGCAAGTAATTCCCAGCATTGCATTAAAATAGGTTTTACTTTTAAAATAAGTTTCTGTTTTATTAAATTTGACGAAGCCTGGGTCAGTATAAGGGCTCTGGATTAGAAGACCAAGGTCCCTCCCAACTCTTGTTATTTTGAATATATAGATATAGATATGCATTTTCAATTAATATACAATTTTCTTAAGTCAAACAATGACTCCTATTCAACAGCTACACAGATTAGTGAAATGTCATTCAGACATTTAGTATGTGATACAAGTCTAACTAATTTGTATCCAAGATTGCATGGGCTCTTTTCATTACTGCAGTTGCCCGAGATTTGTGTTGAATATTGCATTCAGGAATTGTTTAATAATTCTTACCATGTATCTGCTACGTATTTGGAAAACAACGTAACAGCAAGATTACAGAGATTATGTTGTATTGTGATTACATGCCTTGCATTATTGATAAAAGGTGTGACAACTGGAGCACAACAGAAGAATATAGTATGGGAGGATATATTAATTGAAAATATTTCAGAATTAACTTATTCTACTTTTATTTTTGCATATAGTGAAATCTGTTTAATAAACATACAGTTTATATAACTGAACATTCTGCAGGATTGCCCAACAAAGAATACCCAGATTATAGTCCTTTCTTAGGTAAAGAATATATCTGAGCAACCTTGGACAACGTTTTCCCTCTCAGCCCTAACATCTTGTCAGTTGTTGATAATTGATAAGTACAGCAAGCATCATACCAAACAAGAGCAAACCAGGCAATAGTCCATAGTATTAGTAAGCATGCTTTAAACTGTTGCTAATTCTTTGTAATTTATGAAGACCTTAAACCAGGGGTGTCAAACACGCGGCCTGGATGCGTCATGTGCTTGCCCCGCCCCTGCCCAGTTTAGCAAAGGGGGGAAAGTCCCAATACATCACATGATGATGCTGTGAAGACGCAGGTTTGACACCCCTGCCTTAAATCAATCTCTCTCAAAATCTGAGTTTCAGATATGTTGGCTATAAGTTCTTCACTAGGAATTGTGAAAGACAATATCTAAAGCATTTTGAAGGTACTTGATAGGAAAGCTGATCCAAGCATATGTTTACTGCAGTTATCCTCAGGAAAATCAATAGCAAAAATAGAGTTTTTGCAATATAATACATAACTTATTATAAGATTCTTAAATACAACAGGAAATCTGAATTCTACCCACTTGCTAGGATAGTTTGTAAGAATTCAGAGGTGTGCTTGCCTGTCACAATTTTGCCAATATGCAAAGCCACTGTCAAATCCTATTACAAATCTTAGTATAATGTGAACACATGATTAACCACAAGAAATATGCAACCCACATAATTCTTCAATATACAAATAATTTACTAGCAGATTAAAATATATTTAATACTCAAACTGTTCATACAAGGAGGATGTTTTGCAGCCGTGGAGTATTTTGATGTTTTATTTTCATCCCAGAATGTATTACTTTAAAGATGAAGTCATATTCTTTTAAAAGGAAATAGAACTGAAAACATTTTCTGACTTTAAGTACATGGAAGTATAATTAAGCTGGCAGTTTTTCTTGAAAGTAAATCAAGCAGCACATATGTTGACTTCATGTCACATTCACAAAATAGAATAACTTTCCTTAGAAGTGCCATTCATATTTTATATAATAATACCTTGCTTGCAGTCAATATTATATAGTTTTCCAAGAAAATACTGTTATACTGAGTCTACCAGTTCAGTGATACAAAAATCTGGATGATTAATACACAACGAAGGATAAATAAAACTCTCTTTTCTGTTACTTAGAGGTCATTCAAATTTTTGAAGCTCAAATAGATCTAAATCCTCATTTAGTGACTGCCTCTTTGAACAAATGTTTACAGTGACCATGGTGATGAAAAAGTAATTTTGTGACCAGTCATTGCATTTATAGCAATAACACTTAGACTTATATACCACTTCACAGTGCTTTTACAACCCTCTCTAAGCAGTTTACCGAGTCAGCCTATTGCCCCCAACAATCTGTGTCCTCATTTTACCCACCTTGGAAGGATGGAAGGCTGAGTCAACTTTGAGCCTGGTGGGATTTGAACTGCCAAATTGCAGGCAGCGGACAGTTAGGAGAAGTAGCCTGTAGTACTGCATTCTAACCACTGTACCACTGAGGCTCCTATTTATGCCTTTTGCAGGTCTGTAAAGCAAAGGAAAGTTGAAGTAGGATTGTAAATTGTGATATTTCACTTTCCAATCACTTCATTTAGCAACCAAAGTGACAGTCACTAAACATGGACTGCTTCTACAGATATAAAATGACTGCCTGATAGAAGGAATAAAAAGAATGGACTAAAATAGCAGGGGTGGGATGCTACCGGTTCTGCCCGCCTCTATAGAACTGGTAGCTCTGAAGAGCAGCAGACACTGAACTGGTTCTCTGTCTGCTGCTGTTTGGCCCACCCACCTGCCCGGGCTCTTACCTGTCCTTTATTTCCTGCTTTTTCAATCACAGCTGCTTTGCGTGGCACAGCTGAGGTTGAAAAAGCAGTAAAAAAAGTGCCTTTTCAAATGCTGTGCACCCCTGCGCAGCACCTATCAGCTGTCCGGGCAGCATAGCTTATGATGTTTTACATGCGTGCGCAGCACAAAACGTAATCACCAAGCCAGTAGTTACACCGGTTGAATCCCACCCCTGACTAATAGGTCAATATATGATCTGTATTTCTTTTGCATAAGCTCAGTCATAATTCTGCTGTTTCATTGCTTTATTAACTAAGCAGTTAAATTTATTTATCTCAAAATATACATTTCTAAATGCACTTTCCCCCAAAAACGCAATTTGGAAGATATTTTGACAATTTTCTCTTTTTAGTTGAGCATTTAAGAATGTACAAGCAGTGTATAAGTAGGTTTTCATTGCACATTAATCAATAGGAAGTCAGTTTATTTTAGGATTTCATGGATTTCGTAGCTATGGCATAGATGGGAAGAAAAGCACACAAATATAAATATTGCTTTATTCAAAAATAACTCTGAAGAAGTGGGCATTTAGAAAAAATGTGTCAAAAAGATAATATGTTTAAGAATTATATACAGAAAAACTACTACATTGGCAGAGCTGTATTTTTCCCTCAAATGTACACACTGGGGAAAATGCATATAAAATTGTGTATGTTAAAGAAATAGCAAATGACAGTTATGATGCATTTCCCTTTACTTCAAAAATATGCAGAAAATTTATGGACTTGAATTATAGATTATAATTAAGGATTATAGAAGGAACAGATTAGACATCTAGCCCTTGCTTATCAATGGAGACCAAGTGGAGCAAGTGGCCAGTTTTAAGTGTCTGGGTGTTACCCTAAAAGAGGACCTGACTTGAGGTGCTCACATTGCAGCCCTGGTCAAAAGGGCCCAGCAGAGATTATACTACCTGAGACTTCTCAGAAAACAACAACTGAATGAAAAACTGCTGGTGACCTTCTACCACTGCACCATAGAGTTTAACATACCTCTGTATGGTTTGCCAATTGCACAGTGGCAGATAGGAAAGCACTCCAGAGGGTTAATGTCATTGCCCAGAAGATCATTGGATGCCCTCTCCCCTCTTTGGAAGAGCTTTACAGCTCCCGCTGCCTTAAGAAAGTTCAAAACATTCTCAAAGATCCATCTCATCCTGGGAACCCTTTTTTTGAACTATTACCATCTGGCAGACGGTACAGAATAATAAAAACAAGGACAAATAGGCTGAAAAACAGGTTCTATCCCAAGGCAGTAGCTCTTTTGAATTCTGCTGTATAGTGCAGTGTTGGTGTGGTGTCAGGGGTTTTCGGTTCAATGTGTGAAGGATGAAGGATGTGTGTTTGTGTTTATTTTCATGGTCATGATCATGATGTGCACTGAAGAAGGTGTTTGATTTCGTTGTGTGAGGTGCAATGACAATAAACTAAACTAAACTAGATGGAAGCCTGAACACTGATACTTGTTCCACCTATTTCTAATTCATACTGCTTTACACAAAGATAACTTAAAACACATTAATCATGAATGATCTTGAATGTAATAATGTAAAATTACTTTATGTGCTATATGGTGTATAAAATTTTAGATTATCTTTTTTCTGGAGAATATAATATGCAATATCCAATACGATCTTAAAAGAAATCTAACTAATTTTCCATTGATCCACAGCCTGAGAAAACCACCTCCTTTCTACTTGTCCTGGGAATGTAACCCAGAAGAAACAATGCTGCTGTCCACATGAGGCAAATTGCCTTTTATGGCTCTTTGTTTCCCAGTAGAGTTTCAGATCAAAATGGTCACACTTTGGATAAGTTGGGAGGTCATAATAGTAGAAAGGTCCTGAATAAGGAATACAGGCTGGTATATGGCACAAGTAGGTAAACTTTGCTTTTAACTACAATTAAATATTGCCAATAATTGTTGATAAAACTCCTGCATATTAAATCACAGAACTTTTAGCTCACTCCTCCTTATAGAACAGCTTCATGTCATGGTTGGTGGTTGGTTTCCTCACATGAACCGGACAGTTCAAGTCCTTCCACAATCTTTCTATAAGATTAGGCCAGAACGTTGACTTGACCAATCCAAAACAGTAACTTTGTTTTGTTTTAACCACACTTTGGTCATATGATTTGTGTGTTTTGGGTTGTTGCCTTGCTGCATATCCCATTGTCTCTTGAATGTCAGTTCATGGATATTCTGACATTTTCCTATAAAGTTCGCTAGCAGATTTCAGAATTTATAGTTCCATCAATGATGGTAGACAATCCTGATCCAGAGGCAGCAAAGCAGGCCCAAACCATGACACTGCCACCATCATGTTTCACAGATGAGATTAAAGTTCTTATGCTGGAATGCAGTGTTTGCCTTTTGCCAAACATAAAGTTTTAATGAATAGCTTTATATTTTGGTATCATCTGTCCACAAAACATGCTTCAATATCTTTCTGGCTTATTCATAGGGTTGTTCACAGATGGTAGACGGCTAGACATATTCTTTTTGGAGAGTAGTGGCTTTCTATTTGCAACCCTGCCATTCATACCAAGGTTGTTCAGTATTGTCCTGACAGTTATTTCATGAACACTAGCATTTGCCAACACAAGGGGGCACCGAAAAGCAAGGCAAGGAAGCCTTTAGAGAAAGAGTGCAGGCTGGTGAGAACTTTCACCTCCCTTAACCCAGGCTGGCTTTGGAAACCAGAGTGGAAGGCCCAGATTCGAGCTGAGTTGTCCCTGGTGCGAGTTGGCTGGTACGAGATGTCTGTCAGGTGGTGGTAGCCAGGTAACCGCGGCCAGGTGGTGGCACAGAATTGTCCCATTCTGTCTTATTCTTGGTGTTATTTTGGAAGAGTAACAATGGGGATGCATTGCCTCTATTTGAATACAATCTGCCTGATAGTGGGGCAGTAGAGTCCAAACTCTTCAGAAATAGTTTGGTAACCATTTCCAGGCTGGTGACCAAGCATTTTTCAATGATCCTCAGAAATCACCATTGTTCAAGACATGACACATATTCACATCCCTATGTTATAAACATCAGACTTTGATAATGTTCTTTAAATCGCTGTGGTGAGAGAACAGCAGTGGGGGCATACTTTTTCCTTTGGTAGCCATTTAACATCTTTCAGCCATCGGTCCAATTGGAGCGCATTGGGGATGCCCGCAGTAAGAGAGCGTGGCTTAGCCCGGATAAAGGCCTCGAACACCAGCTGCAGGTCTGCTGTGAGAGGGCAGCCTGGTTTTTGGATCTGGACTTCCCAACGGATAGCACCTGGGACTCAACCAAGTTTTATATTCCAGACACTGCCATTTCCATCAATAGACCCCTATGCCTGTTCCTTTGATATGCTCATATCCGTACTATTCGAACCTACACGGTAGCAGAACTGCAGGCCCTGAGGGGGTTCCCTCCCTCCTGGGTATGTCCTGCTACATTATCACCGGCCTACCTCGAGGATGGGTTATGGAACCCGGAGAGATGGCATGGCGGGGGGATGGGTCGGGGTTGGGGCTCTAACAGAATAAAAAAAGAGGGTCACTAGGGCCCCTTTAGTTAAATTTTTAAATAAATTTTTAAGAAGGTTAGGGAGGAGGGTGGGAAATGATTCCGGGGGTGTGGGTTGCAGCCCGGTTCATGGTGGTGGGGTGGGGTTGGGGGCCAGCAAGGCCCCGGAGTGCGGGGTGGGGACTGCGATTCCCAGGGTGGTTGGGATTGGCAGGAGATGGCGAGGCATAGGGCCATATCATGTGTTGGGAGTGCGCTCCCGCTACCTTTGAGCGGTGGCGTGCTCCAACCCTATGGCCTCCTCCCTTGGGGACATGGGAACGGGGACCCCTGGGCTCAGACTGGTGTATTTTAATGCCAGGTAATAAGTCTTCCCTCCTCTGTGAGGTGATTGAGGAGGAGGCTGTGGACCTGGCTTGCATCACCGAGACCTGGCTGGGGCCGGAGGGAGGAGTCCCTCTGGTCGATCTATGCCCCCCATAGATCAGGTTTTACACTGGTCACGGGCTCAGGGGAGGGGTGGTGGAGTGGCTGTGGTTATTCGGGAGACCCTGATTCCAAGGGAGGTCACTGTTCCAGAGATAGGCGGGAGTGAAACCCTTCTCCTGAGATGGGGGCCTGGTGGTCGGGTGGGCTTGCTGCTGACATACCTTTCCCCCAGCTGTGTGGCAGCAGCCCTGCCTGGGTTTCTCGACATCCTCTTGGGGGTGGCGGTGGAGTTCCCAGGGCTTATGGTCCTGGGTGACTTCAATCTGCCTTCCCTGGGGGGGGGCGTTTGGTTTGGCCCAGGAATTCATGGCCTCCATGGGGCCATGGGCCTGACCCAGTTGATTCAAGGCCCGACTCATGAGGGGGGGAAACACTCTTGACCTAGTTTTTGTCTCGGAACAGTGGTGTAGTGATAGAGGGCAGGTCAGTCTTACGACACTGCCCGTCCCATGGTCTGATCACTATCTCCTGTGGCTGGTCTTCCAACAGGCCACCCCCCACTGCTGGGATGAGAAGCCACTTAGATGGTTCCGCCCCAGACGCCTGATGGACCCTGAGAGGTTCCAGGTGGAACTGGGGTCTTTTCCCACTTCTCTTGCGCACAACTCTGCCGAGGACCTGGCGGCCGCTTGGCAGCAGGCTGCAATGGATGCCCTCGACAGGGTTGTCCCCATGCATCCCCTCACACACCGTGGATCCCGTGTGGCTCCCTGGTACACTGAGGAGCTCCGGGGGATGAAACGCCATCGGAGGGGTTTAGAGAGCAGGTGGAGGTCCACCCACTCCCAATCCGATTGAGCCCAGCTAAGAGCCCATATTAGGACTTATCTGGTAGCTATGAGAGTGGCGAGAAGGTCTTATCTCTCCACCCTCATAGCGTCCGCAGATAACCGCCCAGCCGCCCTGTTTAGGGTCATCCGCTCTCTCCTACGTCCAGGGGAGGGGGTGGAGCCGCTGCGGGGAATGGCTGAGGAATTTGGTCAATATCTGTCAGATAAGATCGTGCGGATTCGGGGTGGGTTGTGCTCTAATTTGCAGTGGTCTGAGGATCGGGGTGCAAATAGTCTGGCTGATGTGATCTGGGCTGAGTTTGATCCTGTTTCCGAGGATGAAGTGGACAGGATTGTGTGGCATCTGATTTCCACCACATGATTGTTGGACCCGTGCCCCTCCTGGCTGGCTTATGTCTCCAGGGAGGTCACCTGTGGTTGGCTCTGGGCAGTGGTCAACGCTTCTCTAGGGGAGGGTGTTTTTCCCTCCACCTTGAAGGAGGCAGTGGTGAGGCCACTCCTGAAGAAGCCTGCCCTGGACCGGACCATGTTAGACAACTTTCGTCCAGTCTCCAACCTTCGTTTTCTGGCGAAGGTTGTTGAGAGTGTGGTGGCTCAGCAGTTTCCACTTTTCCTGGATGAAGCGGACTACCTGGATCCATACCAATCAGGCTTCCGGCCCAGTTTCAGCACGGAGACGGCATTGGTTGCACTGATGGATGATCTCTGGAGGGCCCGGGACAGGGTTTTTTCCTCTGTCCTGGTCCTATTAGACCTCTCAGCGGCTTTCGATACCATCGACCATGGTATCCTTTTGCGACGCCTCGAAGGGTTGGAAGTGGGGGACACTGTTTTTCAGTGGTTCTCCTCCTGCCTCTTGGGGCGGTCGCAATCGGTGTTGGCAGGGGGACAGAGGTCGGCCCCGAGGGCACTCACTTGTGGGGTCCCCCAGGGGTCGGTCCTCTCCCCTCTCATTTAATATCTACATGAAACCGCTGGGCAAGATCATTCGTGGTTTTGGGGTGAGGTATCACCAGTATGCTGATGATACCCAGTTATACATCTCCACCCCAAACCAGATCAGTGATGCCCTCTCCGTGATGACCCGCTGTCTGGATGCGGTACGGATCTGGATGGACAGAAACATGCTTCGGCTCAACCCGGCCAAGACTGAGTGGCTGTGCATACCGGCATCTTGGTCCAGTCAGGAATGTCCACCGTTGACCATAGGGGGAGAGGTGTTGCCCCCTGTGGAAAGGGCACGGAATCTGGGGGTCCTCCTGGATGCACGGCTCCGATTGGAGGAGCAGGTGGGGGCCGTCGCCAGGGGGGCCTTTGCCCAGGTCCAGCTGGTTCACCAGCTTTGCCCGTTTCTGGACCGAGATGCCCTGCGCACAGTCACCCATGCCCTTGTCACCTCCCGACTCGACTACTGCAACGCTCTCTATCTAGGACTGCCCTTGCATACCATCCAGAGATTGCAGCTAGTGCAGAATGCGGCCACGCGGGTGGTGATGGGAATTTCCTGATTCTCCCATATTACCCCCCTCCTGTGCAACCTGCATTGGCTGCCGGTTGCACTCCAAGTGAGATTCAAGGTCTTGGTTTTAACATTCAAAGTCCTACACGACATGGGTCCACAATATTTAAGGGAGCGACTCCTGCCGATATCGAGTGCCAATCGCCCTGTGCGAGCACACAGGCAGGGGCTTCTCGGGGTCCCGTCGGCAAGCCAATGTCAGCTGGCGGTCCCCTTGCAATGAGCCTATTCTGCTGTGGCGGCCCCCGTCCTGTGGAACCAGCTACCCCTGGGGCTCCGTTTGGCCCCTGACCTCCGCACCTTCCGCCACGATTTGAAGACCTGGTTATTCGACCAATCTGGGCTGTGACAGCCTCTCGGGGGTGGGGATGGGATGGTTTTAATTCATTTTAAATTTGGTATTATTGGGCTTGTGTTTGTTTAATTCTTTTTAGCTATTTATTGTCAATGTATGTTTTAGCTGTGAGCCGCCCCGAGTCTTTGGAGATGGGGCGGCATACAAGTCCAATAAATAATAATAAATAATAAAAAAATCAGGCAGGACTTCTCACATTTGCATCTGATTATCATCCCATTGATTGAAATACCTGACTTTAATTTCCCTTCAAATGAACTGATAATTCTAGAGGTTCAATATTTTTGCCATGCACAAATATACAGCTTTGGATTATTTTGAGCAATAAATAAACAAGTCAATTAACAAATTAACAATAAATTAAACAAATTATCATTTGTTTAAGTGGCTTCTCTTTATTTTTAGGACTTGTGTGGAGAACATATAATTTTTAAATCATATTAATGTAGAAATATTGAAAATTCAAAAGGTTTACAAACCTTTAAGTACCATTTTAAGTAACACGTCTTTCTTACATATATCATGAACTATTTGTGATTATTACTTCAAATAATTCAAATTTTACAGAGATTGACACTGGGAATTTGATTTAAATGTCTGTTGGGATTTTCTATACTGATTTTAGTTCTCATGTTGAAATAAGTTAGCTTGCAAGATTTACAACCAAAGATTGGACTTAGCCATTCACCATAAACTCAATTTATCATCAGCCACTACTTTAACAGTTCAATCTCGTAGAAAAAATATGCTACAGAATTCATTAATTATTTGACACATCTGCTTGGATATGGTTAAGATTATGCAGTTACCCCATACATATTTCACTGCAGGCTGACAATATTCCTGTATTGTCATGAATATATACTCATAATTCTCTTAAAAACCCAACTTGATTCCAAGACAGAGTTTTTAGGGGACTTTCATAGTATTGTTGGGATGGAAGAAATCTAAACTTTCTTCCTTTCTGAAGTTGTACTTTCCTTGTCCTGTACAGGCAGTCCTCGACTTACAACCACAATTGAGCCCAAACTTTCTGTTGCAAAGTGAACAGTTGTTAAGGGAGTCACATATCTTTTCACGACCTTTCTTATCACCATTAAATAAATCACTGCAGTTGTTTAGTAACACAGTTGTTAAGTGAATCTGGGCTTCTGCATTGATTTTGTCAGGAGGTTACCAGGGGGATCACATGACCCTAGCATTCTGCAACCATCATAAATATAGTCAATTGCCAAATTTTGATCACATGATCATGGGGCTGCTGCAATTGTTGTAAGTGCGAAAAACAGTCATAAGTCACTTTTTCCCATGACGTTGTAAATGGATTTTTTTAAAATTACATTTATATGCCGCCCTTCTCCGAAGACTCAGGGCGGCTTACAATTTTTTGGGATACAACCCAGTGCACTCAGCAATAGCCTTCATTCCATTGTATATGCCTGCTTATTACTAAGCGGCATTTTTACTAAGTCAGCTTATTGCCCCCAACAATCTTGGGTCCTCAATTTACCTACCCCGAGAGGATGGAAGGCTGAGTCAACCTTTTGCAAGATTAAGATGCTCAACTAGTAAAAACCTCTACATCTACTTTGTAAAATGTAGTGGTTAAGAACTTAAACTGGCATCTTTGCACTTGGCTGAAAACTTGCTTTTTTACTCATCAGTTTATATATCTTAGCAAGTAAGAAAGTAAAATACATACACTAAAAACTCAATTTCATTGAACAGAGTGGAATTTTAGACAAACATGCACAAGTAGGCACTCCTGACCTTCTTTCAGATATTAAAACAAACCTAAGAAAATGCCACTGAAACTAATGATGTGTTTATTTCAAGAAAGAATTTCAGTGCTTAAAACAATGTCTTTGCATTCCTACTTGTATACAGGATTCTGTTCAACAAAAGACCTGTCACTTGAAAACCTGTTGCTGACAATCTTAGCTCCATATCTGTTAGGGGGAAAAAACCCAGTGGTCTACCTTTTGGAGCTGGTCAATGAAGTAAAGACAGGTTGTGAACATCAGATTAAATCTATTGTCAAATTAGAATGACTGTTGCAATCTAGCCATTGTTGGATGTTCTAGCCAGTGTCTTAAAGTGCAAAGAAATCTTTGAGGCAGAATGATCCTGACATATCATTCACTTCTCCATATTGTCTTATTGTTATCTTCTAGTTCATTTCTTATACACACTGTATAATTTCAATGTACAGATGAAGGAGGCTAGAGAACTAAATGGAGCATTTAAGGAGTTAAGAGCATTCCATATGCATTTACTTATTAAAAATATTCAAAGCTTTGTGGAACACTTTATTTTAATGGCCAACTTGAGAAATCCTGAGATAAATGTTTGTCAGTGACATGTTAACAATAATGGAAAGCTGTTTTTACTGTAGCTATGTGCTTTTAAAATCAAAGTATATCTGTAAAAGTTTATAGACTGATTTAAGCCTAAGAATTTTAAGGAATATTTTTTAAATTAGGGACTCTATTAAAAGTTATCCAAATCCCAAAACAATGTTAGGTTTAAATATATTTAAAACATGTATATATTTGATATTTGTAGCTGTTACTTTTAGTGTAGCAGTAATTTATGAATTAAACTTTGCTGAATCCGACATTTTAAAAATAAATACTTCATTGTCTCCAGCAATAAATAGCTTATGTTCTAATCATGTGGAAGTATTTGACTTATGTCTGCCTTGTGATGAAAAAAAAGGTATACAGGTAGTCCTTAACAAGGTCACTTAACAAGGAATGATGGGCTCAGAAAGCATGCTTTAAGGCCTGCAAGTATTTCCAATTGCTGCAAAAAACTTCACCTTTTCCACCACCATCACATCTGTGATCCCATCATCACAATATGTATGCTTGGTGATTTCTTTTCAAGTTACAGCCTTTGACAAGAGGTCCATGATGATGTGATTGCCATTTTCAATCTTCTTTGCCAGTTTCCCCAGAAAAGTCAGTGGAAAAGCTGGTAGAGAAATTTGCAAACTGCACTAAAATTTTACACTATAAAGGATTTTAGCACATCTGTGTCTCTGTGCTAAAGCATATACAAATCTTTGCTTCCATACCTTTCTGTGCCTACCCTAAAATGGGAACACGTAACTGGAACTTACCAGCATTATTCTAGAGTCTGACCATGTGAAAGACGAAGAAATCCCTAATGTAGAAGAACAAACACAATACAGCTAATTATCCCTTTTAAAGGTCTGCCTGACCCATTTTTTTTTCTTCTCCTCATCCCATGGGGCAGAAAGATTGTTTAAACAAGCTATCTCTTCCTGAATCCTTTTCTCCCCAGCACAGTGCTTCTTTAAAAGTGCTAACCACAAGTTAACAAGCTCAGCTTTGTGACCTTAATTAGTTGATTAGTACCCTCCAGCTGGCTCACACCATTGCCTGATGATACCCTATTCCGTTTCACACTAAATGCTTTTGTTTGTCTCCTAAGTAGTTCATAACCACAAGTGTACTAGGCAATCACTGCTAGAACATTCCTTTCAATGTGTATTCCCCATTGTATGCCTGCTTACTCTTCTGTGATCCCTTCCTCTCCAAAAAATGTAAATACAAACGTTCATTCTCTTCTTGCTAATTATCCCAGAGCTGAGGTAAGCATTCCAATTAGAGAAGGAATGGGGGTGAAAGGACTATGGGGTTTGCCCTTTTACCCAGCTTCTTCATGAGTTGAGTTCTGGAAACCTGCCTGTTGTTTTCAGTCACCCAGATGTTTCAGGTTATATCCTTCTGATGTTGTAAAGCAGGTGTGTCAAACTGATGGCCTGTGGGCCAGATGTGTCATGCACAGGCCCCAGCAACTCCAGGTTCATGAAGAAAAAAAATGTCATGATACAATATGGTTTCAGAAAAAAAACTATCCTGTAATCTGCAACTCTTACACTGCAAAAACAGATGGACTACACAACTCAATCAGGACAAAGCAATAGACGCAATCTACATAGACTTCTGTAAAGCCTTTGATTCAGTGGTACACGACAAACTACTACTAAAACTAAAATCTTATGGTATCTCTGGACAACTGCATAATTGGATAGAAGCATTCCTGTCAAACAGACAATAAATGGTCAAAATTGGGAGCGTCCTATCAAATTCTGTACCTGTCAACAGTGGTGTCCACCAAGGCAGCGTTCTAGGACCATCTCTCTTCATACTCTACATAAATGACCTCTGTGATCATATTAAGAGCAACTGCATTCTCTTCGCTGATGATATAAAGCTATTCAACACCACAGACAATACTGCTACCCTTCAAAAAGACCTTGACTATGTATCAGAATGGTCAAACAAATGTCAACTTCAAATCTCAACAAATAAATGCTCTGTCTTACATATTGGAAAAAAATCAGAATATAAAATACAAGCTGAATAGTAAAAACCTTGTTGATGATCCAAACTCTGTCAAGGACCTTGGAGTACTCATTTCAAATGATCTAAGTGCTAGAGCCCACTGTAACTACATAGCCAAAAAGGCATTAAGCGTTGTTAACCTAATCCTATGTAGCTTTTTCTCCAGTAATATCACACTGCTAACTAGAGCATACGAAACATTTGCTAGACCAATACTTGAATACAGCTCATCAGTCTGGAACTCGCATTACCTATCTGATATTAATACAGTTGAGAAAGTCCCGAAATATTTCACAAAAAGAGTTCTCCACTCCTCTATTCATTGCAGAATACCTTATTTATTTATTTATTTATTTATTTATTTATTTATTTATTTATTCGACTTATATGCGCCCCTCTCCGAGGGACTCAGGCTCACAACTAAAATAGAATACAACAATAAATTACTTAAAAATATATTAAATTAAAGCCGAATTAATATTAATATTATTATTAAAACCCCCAAATTATGTAAACAACCCCAAGGGTCAACACTGCCCAGATTGTGAAAACAGCCAGGTTTTTAGCTCGTGGCGGAAGGTGCGGAGATCGGGAGCCAGCCGGAGCTCCAGTGGAAGAAGATTCCATAGAGTGGGGGCCGCCACAGAATAGGCCCTCCCGGGTCCCGCCAAACGACATTGAGTCGCGGAGGGCAGCCCGAGGAGACCCCGCCTGTGCGACCGTACCGGGCGGCTGGTATTTGAGGCTGGGAGAAGTCGTTCTCGTAAATATCCTGGACCCATGCCATGTAGGACTTTGAATGTTAAAACCAAAACCTTGAACCTCACCTGGAGGGCAACCGGAAGCCAATGCAAGCCACGCAAGAGGGGTGCCACCAGACTTGAAATTTTAGACCTAGACAACCTAGAACCACGCCGCCTTCAGTCCGATCTAAGTATAGTATATAAAATCATACCTTGCAATGTCCTACCTGTCAATGAATACTTCAGCTTCAACCACAACAATACAAGATCAAACAATAGATACTAACTCAAGCTAAACCACACCAAACTTGATTGCAGGAAATACGACTTCAACAACAGAGTGGTCAATGTCTGGAATACTCTACCTGACTCTGTGGTTTCTTCCCCAAACCCCAAAAACTTTAACCTTAGACTGTCTACTATTGACCTCACCCCTTTCCTAAGAGGTCTGTAGGGGGCGTGCATAAGCGCACCAACGTGCCTACTGTCCCTGTCCTTTTTTTTCTTATATGTATCCATTTCATGTATTAATAACTATGTTTATACTTATACCTGTTATCTTATAATCACTTGACAAAATAAAATAAAGAAATAAAGAAATAAAAAGTCTTTGTGTTGATTGCATCAAGCTGTGGATAGTGCTTGGAAAAATGTAAATCCCAGAACATTTTCATGAGGAATGTATATACAACTGAGGAAAACACAGTACAGTACATGGTGAAACAGACTCCTTCCAGATGGTAAAGGAGTGTGAATATGCTGCATACATCACCCTTACTTATTCAACCTATACATGGAATATATATTAAGGGAAACTGGAAGATGAATTTGGTTTTAAAGTGAGGAAGAAAATTTAATAACCTGCACTATATTGATGACACTATTGTAAGAGTCAAAAAATGCAAAGGATCTACAGGTCCTAGTACTAAAAATGAAGGAGCATAATGAAAGCCTGGGTCTAAAATTACATATAAAGTAAACAAAACTTAGGACAATAGGTAGAACAACCAGCCTTAGAGCTCAGAATGAAGATATCAGTGTGGTGGATAGCTTCTACCTTTAACGATCAACCATCCACAATAAAGGAACAATCAGTCATCATATATAACACAGTATTTCTAACAGAGATTTTGAACTTAAAGATTATAGTAGAGCAGCCATATAGACCTTGGAAAAGGTATTCTAATACTGTGATATGTCTATATCTATAAAGATCAGAATTGTGCAATCCATGGTATACTCTGTGACACCCTATAGAAATGAAAATTAGACTTTCAGGAAGCAGGATGAGAAAAGTACTGATGCCTTTGAACTGTAGTGCTGGACCATGATGGACAGCCAATAAAACAAATGGATAGATCAAACGAATCAGTCTAGAATTCTCACCAAAGCACAAATGACCAGGCTTGAATTATCTTATTTCAGACACATTATGTGAAAATATAGCTCTCTGGAAGAAGGTTCTAATGCTCACAAAAGTGGAAGGAAAGAGAAGAGGATGACCAGAACCAAGGTGGATGAACTTACTTATAATGAAAACAAGTGCACCATTGAGAGACTTGAAAAAACAGGTTAGCAATAGATTGCCATGGAGAAGATTTGTCTTTGTGGTCATTAGTACTTGAAAGCAACAATGACACACAATCAATCAATCATCTACTTCATACTATTCTTAGTAAATGTCTGAAAAATTGAAAATGCGATGGCTAGGCTGCTAACTGTACAATTAAAAGGATCATATAATGCCTGTACTAAATGACTGCCAAAGGCTACCAGTTGCCCACTAAGCAAATTTAAGCAAGTGGCATTGGTCTTAGCATTGAATGGTTTAGGGAAGATAATCTGCAGAACTGCTTCCCTAATTATAAATTAATTAATTATGAATTATAAATCTGCACAATTACATAGTTCAGCAGCAAAGGCTTTTTAGAATATTATTCCATTTGACAGAAGCATGGTTCTTGTGACATAGGTAATGCTTTTCCAGGAAACTTCATTGGGCTCCCAATTTCTCAACATTTAAGAAAATGACAAACCACATTTATCTTGCCAAGCTTTTAATTCTTAATTGATTTGAGTGCTTCTGAATGTAATTTTGATTTTTATTTCCTTGATTTTACTAGTACGTTTTATAATTTGTACTGTAATCATTACAATTTGCTTTAAGTATTTAAACAGGTACATACAAAATTATTAATAAATAATAAATATATTACTATTGCTAAAGAAATTGTTTTCATATATAATACTCTTGTAAAGAAATTCTAAGATATTTAAAGTATCAAACATTCATAAATTTTAAAATAAAAGTTTGCATTTAAATGACAAATAGTTTTAGTAGGGATAATTCCAGAGTAGAAATGAATAATACAATAAGATAAATGCTTACAGCAGCAAGTACATATTTGGCACAACATTGGAAATGAAATTTTGCTGACAATATCAGAATGCCAGACCAAAATTGGAAAATATGCAGCAATGGCAAAACTGCCTGTATATTCATAACTGAAGTTTAATCAAATTCAAGTAGGAATGGCTCCCTTATACATGACACATTACGAAGCAAAGCAAATTTAGGCATATGGAATCAATTTTTTAAGGAAGAATGTTAAGAGACTAATTAAAACTAAATAAGACATTAAACAGATACATTTATTTATTTAACTTATTAGAGCAATAATGTTTGACGTTAGAGCTTAACACAAGTATTTAAATAGTCGTGTGCAGTTGCAAAAAATTATAAGGAATGACAAAGGAAGATTGCATTTAAAAAATCCTTGTCATGCCCCTGTCGGAATCTGATTCGGAGGGGGAGGCCGAGCAGCTGACAGGGAGTGAGACTGTGGCTCCATTGAAGAAACTGGGAAAGGGCAAAGGCCGGCTGGGCAGAGCAGGAGAGAGGTAAAGCAAGGGAAAGGGAATTCAGAGGAAGATCCAGGCCCACCCACTCTTCATCCTAGGGCATGCAAGGAGGAACGGAGAAGGAAGCAACGTGAGTTGCATGGCTTATGGGAAGGGAAAGGGTCCTGATTCCTTTCATTAGCTGCAGCTGGGAACACAATGTTTAAAAAGGGAAGCTGCACACAACAAAGTTGTTAGGAGCAAATCGTGAATTATCTGGCATCGTTGAGGCTTCCTGAAATCTTCCTAAAGGTGTGTGTTTTGCTGGGCTTTCAAGTCTGCAATTCCTTTTCCTGCCCTGTCAAGTTAATTACTGCAGCATGGTTTGTGTGGATTTTTATTTACAGTTTGCATGTACTTTGTTTTCGGACTGAATTTCCTCCACTTAAAGACTGTTCTTGGCAGAGTTTTTTCTCCAGCCGAAGGTAACCTGGACATTGGGGGCAAAGTTGGAGGTACTAAAGGGACATTTCTTGCTTATTTGACTATGTTGCCTTTGTGCCACGCCCCGGGTCATCACAATCCTCTTCAAGTGTTTTATTATGCTTTATTTTTAATATTCCTTTTTGTATCTTTATTGTTTTAAATTTTTATTTTTGTGTGATTTGTGTGATCTGGATAAGTTTTTTTTTAAAGATTGCTAAAGAATCTAAGATTCTAATCTTAAAAGGAATTTTTGTTAATTATTTTGCATCTTCAACCATCTCTTTTGGAAGTAATTTCCAAGTGTCCTTGTTATGTATATGTACCAACGTAGTTGGATTGACAATATATAAACCACAAATATATGTCTGTAGATTTAAGGAAAAATATTGTAATGTATTATACTATGTTTTGGTTGGTTGGTTATGCTGCAAGTTGCCATAAGAGGGAGCTATAGATCATGGTTTAATTCTCTTTCTCACTGATGATCTCTCTTGATACTGATACTGACTGACTGTGGACCGATACTGACTAACCCTGTTTACTTTGATATTCTGTTGATATCGAAGGTTATTTGTTGTATTATGGCTTGATATTTGTCTGCTGTAAAAGACATGAAACCGGTAAGAAGACTTTATAACTGGATATTTCTGGACTGTTAAAAATGTGTATGACGTGGACTGTTTATTGGACTGTGCTATTTCTTCAAGTAAACATTAACACAACTTGATTTAACTCTGTGTGGCTGTATATTTATTCATAACTGTTCTCATAAACGTCTCCATGTGCATATCCTTGTTATACAAGGGTTACTCTGCACTTATCCTTTCATAAGAGGATAGCAGAATTTTTCAAAAAGCCTTGTAATTTACATATAGAATGTACCCTCCACACAGATTTATGCATACAGACACACATACACACACACATGGAATTGGTGAAAAATATCCTTTATAAAACAGGAAAATGTTTTTATTAAACTGCAGAATTCATTTTATTGTCATATACTGTTTATCAGCCATTTTTTAATCAGTTAACATGAAACATTTTTGCATTACTTGATTTCTTTTAATATAGATCTGATGTCACCAAGTATATCAAGATAATTGGGCCTGATTTTGAGATTTTGCATACTGAGCCTACTTCTTGTTCCTCATCCAACAGGATTATGGTCTGGATTATATTTTTTCACCCTCTATTAAAATATACAATCATGTGTTGGAATTCAAGGAAACTGATCAAGTTCTAAATATAGAGTTTAAAGCATGGGTGTCAAACTCATGGCATAACATTGTCGTCACTTGACATTTCGCAAACTTTTTTGGTTTGCAGAGCTGGGGTGGACATGGCCTGCATGTGACGCATCTGGCCCATGGACACCAGTTTGACACCCTTGGTTTAGAGTCACCTCTAGACAAAAAAGCCAACTATGACCTCATAGATGCTGACCTATCATCTCTTGATTGACACATTCTGTTCTCTATCTGTAATACTACAGAAGACCATTATAATGCATTCTTGCTTGAACTTGAAAGAGTCACTAAATTATATGTACCATTAGTAACCCCCCAAAACAAAAAAAACCCAATAATATTATTAACCATAACAATAAGGAAACTTCAATTTTAAAAGAATCGCTATGGCATAAAAACAAAACTAGCTACGTAGTGAACTTTAAAAACTGATACAACACCTTATGCCAATAGATAAAGATAGAATGCACAAATTAAGCAAGAGGAAAACCTCCTATGTACAAAATCCACCGTGCCTTCTACAATTTTGTAAACACCAAACTTAAGAACCATCCACCCCTAAAAGGACTAAATGGGAAAGACTGCAGCGATGAAGCCATTAAGGCCAACCTCTTCAACACATTCTTCAGTTCAGTCTTTGTAAACAGCACTTTTCCTAGTCATACCACAACTAACAATAATGATCTACTACATATGACTTTACAGAAGATAACATAGAAAAGGCACTATGTAACCTAAAACCATCCCTATCTATAGGCCCCGATAGATTATGTGCATACGTCTTAAAAAAGCTCTCCTCTGCCATAGCAGAACCCCTAAGCATTATATATGAGATATCATTCAGAACCAGCTCCTTACCAAACCTATGGTCCTTAGCTACGGTCATCCCTATCTTCAAAAAATGTGACCCCAGCCTGGTTGAAAACTACAGACCAATCTCACTGTGTTGTGTCATGTGCAAAGTCATAGAATCAATCATTAACCAATTCATCATTCTCCACTTACAGTCAAACAATCTACTTTCCAAAAAATTTGGTTTCAGGAAAAAATTGTCCTGCAATCTACAACTCCTACACTGCAAAAACATATGGACTACTCTACTTGCCCAAGGTAAAGCTATAGACGCAATTTACATAGACTTCTGCAAAGCCTTTGATTCAGTGGTCCATGACAAACTACTGTTAAAACTAAACTCTTACGGCATTTACGGATCCCTTCATAATGGATTACTGTGTTCCTGTCAAACAGGCAACAAATAGGAGTGCTATATCAAACCCTGCTCCAGTTAACAGTAGTGTCCCCCAAGGCAGCATTCTAGGACCCACCCTCTTTATACTCTATATAAATGACCTTTGTGATCACCTTATAAGCAACTGCGTCCTCTTTACGGATGATGTAAAACTATTCAACACCACTGACAATGCTACTATCTTCAAAGTGACCTTGATTATGTGTCAGCATGGTCAAACATCTGGCAACTCCAAATCTCGACCAACAAATGCTCTGTCCTACACATTGGTAAAAAAAATCAGTACACCAAATACAAACTAGGTGGATATGACCTTGTTGATGATCTCACTCTGTCAAGGACCTTGGAGTTCTCATATAAAATGATCTAAGCACCAAAACTCACTGTATCAGCATTGCCAAAAAGGCATTAAGAGTTGTAAATCTAATCTTATGAAGCTTCTCCTCCGGAAATATCGAATTGCTAACTAGAGCATACAAAACTTTTGCCAGACCAATACTCGAATACAGCTCATCAGTCTGGAATCTGCACTGTATATTGGACATTAATACAATTGAGCAAGTCCAGAAGTATTTTACGAGAAGACTACTACACTCCTCTGCTCACAACAGAATACCCTATATCACCAGACTTGAAATTTTGGGCTTGGACAACTTTTAACTATGCTGCCTGTGGTTGGACTTAAGCATAGTACACGAAATTATCTGCTACAATGTCCTACCAATCAATGACTACTTCAGCTTCAACCACAACAATACAAGAGCACACAACAGATACAAACTCCATGTAAACCGCTCCAAACTTGATTGCAGAAAGTACAATTTCAGCAACAGAGTGGTCAATGCCTGGAATGCAGTACTTGACTCTGTTGTTACATCTTCTAATACTAAGGTGACCAGACGTCCCGCTTTTGGCAGGATAGTCCCAAGTTTTACCAATTTGTCCCGCGTCCCACAGCATTTTTAAAAAGTCCCGATTTTAAGCAGAAGATTATCAGGTACTTACTTCACTTTACTTAGGGTGAAAGCAGCTCTTTCAAACTTTATGAGTCCGCGGTCTCATCTATTAGAAAGAATACGGTCCAAGTAATGGAATCCCCAGGATTCCAAATGTTTTCCCCGGGCCTTCTTTCAGGCACAGAATTCAGAACACGTGACCGCAGAGGCCTCCTTCGCGGTGTGCAACGCTTTTTCTCCCCCGCGCCTGCGCTTGGGCTGGTGAAAGCATTAGGGAGGGACGGTGTTTCTTGGAAAGCTGCTTGGCTTATCACAGGTCGAATCCCTGCAAGGGTCACTTCTGCTGGAAAGGATGGGACTAGCGGTGGGCAGTAGAGGCTGCGTGGGAAAAAGAGGAGGGTTGCGGTCGGTGAGCATTCGTGGGGAGGGGCACCCCCCATGCTGCCAGGGCTCGGGATATCGTAGCCCACGTGCCCGGCTGAAGGGTCCATTGGATGGGAAGGGTGAAGGTGATGCCCCTTCCCAACAGGCAGGCTCTGGTGGGGCAGGAGGAGGGAACTTGCCATGGGACTCCATCTGCCTCGCACACCGCCACGCGTCCCTCAGCCACTTCGACAGGTAAGCGAGCCCTGCGCAGAGACTGGGGGGTTAGGAAGGACACGCCGGGCGGGGAGAAGACTCGCTCTCTCCTCTCTCTCTCTCTCTAGCTGGACAGGGGTAAATGGACCACGCGGGATGGGACGGAGGGGTGAGGCAGCTCGGGATTGCAGGCGCACCCGACTTTCCTCTTTGCTCGCCTTGGAGCAGCATGTAACTGCGCGGGAAAGACAAGGGAGCTGCCTGGGATTGGGCTCCAGGCTGAGACACATGGCTGCCAGGGGGAAACCGATTTAGGCATCTCCAGCAACAAATCCCTCACGGCACCCTCACCTGCTGACGGCACCCTTGCCCAATCCATGGGGGTTTTCCCCTCAACCAAACCACCTGTTTCACAGGATCTGCTGGATTACAGGCTGGTTTGGGAATCAACATCTATTCGAGCAGAACTCGAGAGAGGTTGCTGGTAGCTTGGTAGCTAAATGGAAATCTGAACCCATGGACACCTCCCCCCCGCCCCAATCCTAACCTAGCACATGCTTGTGACTTTAACCCCTGAATTTCATGACAGAGGATGAGCGACGTCGGCTTTGGGGAGCTAGAAATGGGTAGCAGAGACATTGCGATCGCGTGTTATGTGGTGGAAAGGTGTTATGTGGCAGATTTAAGGCCATGAGGCTGTTTTGCCAGGATATGAGTTTTATATTATTTTTGTTAATTTTATAATTAATGCAAATTAATGCAAATTAATGCAAATTTTTACATACACATTTTTAATCAAGAACCCCCCACCCCCGTCAATGGTGTCCTGCTTTACCAATGTCAAAATCTGGTCACCTTATCTAATCCCCACTCCTTTAACCTCAGACTATCCACTATTGGCCTCACCCCATTCCTAAGAGGTCTGTAAGGGGCATGCATAAGTGCAGAATTGTGCCTACCGTCCCTGTCCTATTGTCCCTATTTATTCATATCTATTTCCTGTATTCTTATTCATGTTTATACTTATACCTATTATCTTGTAAGCGATTGACAAATCAAATAAATAAATAAAAATGAATAAAATAAGATGGATGGTATAGAAATGTAATCAGTCAGTAACTATCTGATGCTGATAATGGACTGGATGATAGAAAACAAACTGAAACTTAAATCAGGTAAAGATAAGTGATATTCCTCTCAAACTACAGATAACAATCATTCCAAATATGTTTTGTATTAATTCTTTTCTAACATATCTGTAATATTATCACTATTTTGATTAATAAACATCTTATGCTATCGATTTCAATTGTCATTTCTTTTTCATCCCAAAACTCCAAAGGAAGAATTTAGCAATTATATAACAAAACTAAAGTACAGAATTTTCATAGGCTGCTGTAATATTTCTTTCCTCACAAACAAAATAGGCATTAAAACTCCAGGATACCTTGCATCGTTGACCTAATTCACAGCCTCTTATCTACCCTTTTGGCACATGCACTGGCTGCATATTTTTAAAAAGTGTTTAGAAACTCAGATTTCTTTTTGTTTTTTGCATGACAATCAAGATGCTGTTAAATTCCTTTCCTTTTTCCTGGGGCAAATATCATTTCCCTTCAGGGAAGATAAACAATTCATGAAAAATGAAATAGAAAATTCATTCTGCAGACAGTGTTCATATTAATCATTTCTACAACTTGAATTCACTGACTAAAAAAACAATAGGGTCATCTACTTTCAAAATTAATGGGAATAACAGTAACTGCAAATTTCAAGTCATAATTTACTTCTAAAATGTTGAGACTGCCTTTTCTTCTAAATAAAAGTTGAGAATCTGGCAATTATAATTTATCCACCTTCTTCATCATCTAGGTGTCCTGTGGGTAAATTGGATTGCATGGAGAAAAAAGAACTGATGAAAGTTAAGCCAATCAATTCAGCTAATTTTAGTTGTAGTTAAAAAAAATTATACATTCCATATATGAGTACAACTTGCAAAACTTTAAAAACTTTTTCCCAACCAACATCTACAGATCTGACTACCCATTCCTAATGTGGCTGCCACAAGTGAAAACATGGACATTTTTAAGGCTTAGTCACCTATGGGAGAAATAAATCCCTGTGAACAAACAGTTCTCAGAAAATTGGTTGGATTAGATTAACATTAACACAAATTCCTGCATGGATCATTGATCACAGGGTTGTAATCTGTAACAAAGAAAACACTTCTCCTAAAAAACAGCACTGAAAAAAGTGAGTTATAACCATTTTTCACATGTATGACCGTTTCAGCATCCCCATGATCATGTGATTTACATTTGGATGCTTAACAAGTAACTCACATTTATGACGATTGCAGTGGCCGGGATCATGTGATCCCCTTTTGCAACCTTCTGACAAGCCAAGTCAATGGGGAAACCAGATTCATTTAACAACTGTATTACTAATTTAACAAATGCAATGATTCACTTAACAAATGTGGCAAGAAAAGTCATAAAACATGGCAAAACTCACTTAATAAATTTCTCACTTAGCAACATAAATTTTGGGCGTCAGACAATAAAAAGAATATTTCCTTCAGAACTCAGATGGTTTCATGCAAGGTATGAAGATGAATGTATAAAATATATATTTATATATATATATATATATATATATGTTTTGTATATATACATAACACACACACACACACACATATGTTATGTATTTTTATATATACATATATAAAACATGGTTTTAGGTTTTGTTTGTGTATGTTTGTCTAAAATAAAAAAATTCTTTAAAAAAAAGAATATATATTTATGTGGCAATCACTACACTTCCATCTGCATGGAATCAGTAAATCTCCCCTCCTCCAAATGTCTCAAGTAATAGCAATCTTCCCCTTTTAAAATGCATTGAGTGTTTCAACAGTGATGGGATTCAAATTTTTTTACTACCGGTTCTGTGGGCGTGGCATGGGTGTGGCATGGGAAGGATACTGTAAAATCTCCAGTCAGAGGTGGTATTTGCCGGTTCTCCGAACTACTTAAAATTTCCACTACTGGTTCTCCAGAACTGGTCAGAACCTACTGAATACCACCTCTGTGTTTCAATCTATGGACTACGATAGATCATTCAGGAAAAAAAAAAACATTTCAAAGCTTTCCCCCCCAAAGAGTACTCAGAAAACTTAGATGAACAGCACACTTAAGTTTATATCAAGAAAGGCATGGATAGTACTGTATTTTAAATGTTTCAAACTCTTGACCTAAAAAATATTTTTTTAAATTCATATTCTACTGAATACAATTAGTTATGGCTTTTAACTTTATTATTTCGAATAGAAACCAAAATTGAAACCTCTTTACTTGTTTTTATGAAAGTATGCTATGAAGTATTTCTCTAGGAATGAATAAGTAAAACTATACCAAGGAATTTTTGAAAGAATATTATTTTAATTGTTCTTTGTTGATTCTTTTCCTTCCTCTGTATTTGCATTTTATTATTTTTGGCTCTAAATAGTTCAGAATTCATAGCATCTTTTAGACTAGTCTTTTTCAAATGGAGTTCCAGAGAATCCTAGAATGTAAAATATTTTAAAAAATATTTTTTTAAAGTTCATGTGCCATACAATGCTCCTGCTCACAGTGGTCAGAATCGTTGCACAATGTGATTAAGCCACTACCTGCCATTTTGCTGTTGTGTAAATGTAAAATGTGGATTGTGTAAGTCAGAAGTGAATTGTACTGTAATTTTATAAAAAAATTTATGTGAGTTTTATGGAGCATTTTCCTTCATTACTGAGCAATCTATCAGAAATGCAATAAGATGGGTTTTTTAAAAAAATCTGTATAAATGTCTTCATTATAGATATTTTGCAAGAGACTACCATATGCACCTAAATCCCAGATTAATTTCTATTTGGTAAGCCATCAATGTCCAATAACGTCTATAGCAAATAATGGCAGATATGTCAAACAAAAATGTTAAACATTAGCGTGTGTATATTAAAAATAATACATTTAACTGAAGTTCAAAATTTATATTTAGAAAATAATCAGTACTTACATTAAATGTTTAAGTAACCTTAAAAGCACTCAATTAAATGTTAAATTAAACAATTACATCCATTAACTATAGTTTATTTTTGAACTATTATAGTTAATAGCTTTATATCCTTGACATTTATAGAGGAACTATAAAATGTAGCTAATTCATTACCATTGTTCACCTTGGATACTGTAGCTTTATTACAACTGTAAGAAACACTGTCCCAAAATAGATTGTTATATATCCCATTGTTAATCTGTTTGTTACTTCTAACAGGTTTCAGCTATAGGTTGGTGGGAAAAATGTGTGAGAAAAACTGCTCTCAAAAGTAGGCTTCTTTTGACATTAAAAAAAATCCTTAAATAAAAATGTTGTGATAGGAATAGTATTTATTATTCCTTCAATTATGAAAGGCATTTGCAATATGCTATTCAAGTGTTCTTACCTAATGTCATCCCATCTTCTATTTTAAACTATTCCTTCTACTTTTATTTCATTTATTCCTACTTTAGTAGTGCACAGGTTTTAGTGGCGCACAGTGGCGCACAGCTTTAAAAAGCACATTAAAAATATAATATGAGGCAAAGAAGAGAAAGGAACCTTAAATCCCCAGTTAATGATGGTAGCAAAAGCCTGCTAGCATTTTGGCACATTATCATTGTATAATAAAATTCTTGCAGTCAAGTGCATTTGAAAGTCTTTATAAACATATTTCCCATCTCTGTGTAGTAGTTACCTTTACCTAGATCCCTAATTAATGCATAGGCATATTTCTAATACAAGGTTTACAGCCAAGCAATCAGGAAAAGGAGTAAGAATGTACAAAGAGACATATCCATTTCAGGATCAAACTTGCAGTACTATGTACAAATAATAATTCATATATACAGACCTTACTGGAGCTATCAGAAGTTTATGAATAAGACGTCGCATAGTATGAAATACTGTATTGCTGACAGTTGCAAAGTTTAATAAACTAGTGGAATTCAAATATGCAGAAACCGCATTTCCTTCCTATATTCCATTGTGCTGATGTCACTATAATCAGGAAGATCAAGAGCAGCCGCATATTTGCTTCAAGTAAGTGCCCATATCTTCATATCTACTGCCACTGAATATGTCTTTTCTTACTGTTACATGCAACTGAATGACACTGTGGCTTGTGATAGCTCTGATATAAAGCAGAGGTCAAGCACTGCACTTCGTAGTTGAGTCACATCGCATATTGTGATCAGCATGCAGATCACACAGCTCCACTTCTGTTTACTATAGTCAGGAAAACAATGAAAAGATCCTGAACAAGATTCTGAGTAATGCTGAGATGAATCCAGATCAACCAATATAGGCTTCCATTTGGTCACTTCTAAAGGAGAGTAGTCAAATTAAATGAGGACAGGGATATTCATCACTATTATGGATGCCAGGTCTATATTGCTACTAGCATGGAAGGTAATATAACTTCCAATGCAGTTGCTGATAATTTGTTACTACTGTTATATACTAGTAATTTGAAAAAAAAATTATTACAATATATGGACAGGTTAAGAAAGCAGCATTTGATGGTGTGAATGTAGCCTACAAGTTCAATCACAATATACATCCCATCCACCTCTTTTTGCTAGAGATGAAAAAAAATGTTCCTAAAATTAAATGATGCCCATTAAATTGCCCATAGACAGGGCAATTCGCGTACACCAGGTTCTTTGTCATACAACCAGAATGGGAAGAATTTGTAGAACAGAATGCAGTGGTCAACAGCATTATGAGTCATGCCTAATTTCCTCAGGAAAGAAGATAATAGATAGATAGATAGATAGATAGATAGATAGATAGATAGATAGATAATTTTATTTTATTTATTTATTTATATTGGGATTTCTATGCCACTCTATCTCTCAAAGGACTCAGGGCGGCTCACAACAATAAAAAAACATACAATACAAATATTAAAAAGCCAATTAAACAACATCCCAATATAATAATTAACATTAAGAACCAACACTAAAAACCCCACCCCCTCCATCAGTCCAGGTCAGCAAGCTGGAAGAGCCATGTTTTCAGGCCACGACAGAAGGATTGAAGGTCAGGAGCCACCCGAAGCTCCAGGGGCAACTGATTCCACAGGGTGGGCGCTCCCACAGAAAAGGCCCTACCCCTAGGGGTCACCAGCCAACACTGTCTGTCCGATGGCACCCCAAGGAGGCCCTGTCTGTGTGAGCGCACAGGATGTTGGGAAGTCGTTGCTGGCAGCAGAGGTTCCCGCAAATACCCCAGTCCTAAGCCATGTAGGGCTTTATAGGTGAGTACCAGCACATACATGGATGGATGGATGGATGGATGGATGGATGGATGGATGGATAGATAGATAGAGTTATAGAATTTATTGTTTGCTATACAATTCTGTTGCTATAAACTGCTCTGTTAAGTGTTTAAAAGCATTAAATATATTATAATAAATAACTAGGGACTACAAAGAAAAAGAAAGAATAGTCCAGGGTAACTCTGCCTTTTGGAAAACTGCTTGAATAAGATACCCAAGAGTCCAGAATTTCTATCCAGTAATCCTATCACCATCAATTTCTTAACTTAGTTTTACATCATTCAACCAAAAGATCAATGCAGAGCCTTGGGCAGGATTTTTTATTGTTTCTCCTGTGCATCTCTTTCTTTAGTATCATTGGCTAAAATTTCTATGCCTTAAGCAACACTGCTGAGAAAGTCTTCACGTATTTACTATGAATGTTAAGAGAGATTTAGCCCATTTTACTAACAATCTCTAAGTGTTAGGCTCTTCTCCACAGTGAATACTTTCTACTTGATCCAGATGTATCAAACTTGCTTATTCCTTTTTGAAACAATTAGGAAAAATTCCAGATAGCAGTTAACATATACATATTAATAGCTTTATAATCAACACAGCATGGATGATCATTGGTTTAATAATTATGATAGTATGGGGCTCTCTGAGAGTAATCAGCAGCACCAGATCTAAATATTTTCCAAATAGAAAACGAAAATCAGATCGAAGTTTGGAATTTAAAATATCTATAAATTTTATATCATAGCACACATACAATAAAATACAGTTTTGGGATAATGGTTAAAGATGTTGACCTAGAAACATGGAGACTTTGAATTCTAGATCAATCATTCTTTCTCAACCTTAGGAAGAAGGCAATGCCAAACCATTCCTGAAAAATGTTGCCAAGAAAACTACATGGACTTGTCACTAAGAATTAAGTCTGACTCAAAGGAGATACATGCGCACACCTATGTTCATCTACACAAACACACATCCTGAATTTCTTTTATAAGGATAGGGTCATACAGTAGGTCATATTGTTGGCCATCCAAATATGGAAGATTTAGTTGAAGGGAAAAAAAAGATTTAATTCACTTTTAATCAAATATATATCTTCTCAATTTTGGATTTTCTTCATTTTGAAAGAAATTGAAGAGGCCTTCAATAATTTTCCATTTAGACCACAACAAAATGACTTGTCACTTATTTCCCTGTTCTAATAAAAAATACATCACTCTGTAAATAAAAGGAATAAAACAGAAGCAAAAGATTTGTTGCTGACTACACAGAGATCTTGATGATGTAGCAGAATCTTCCACTGTTTTATTACAAAATGAACAAACATCAATTCAATCTAGCAATTGCCTTTTTCCCCCAAGGTGATAATTGGAGAGGTCCTTTTGAGATTTTTTCTTAAACATAGGTACTACAGTGGATTTGTTCCAGAGCTCTGATATTTCCTCTATTTACTGATAGAAGCAAAAAAAAAAACTAGCAAGAACTGAATAGTGAGTTGATTTTAATTAAATCTGGATGCATAAAACCAACTTTTGAAAGTCCTATCAGAAGCTTAGTTTTCTTGGGGAGATGGTAAGGAAATCACAGCAAAATTTTACTGCAGCAAGAAGCACAGTGAATTCTCATTGTAAGCAATAAAAAAAGTCCCATGTTTCAGCAGAGATTTTTTCATATGGGAATTTTTGAATAGTTTCCATAATCCTGCAAATAATTCTCTAGTAGGTTTGGTGTCTCTATTTCCAGATGCATCAATAAGCCATTCCCAAGTGGTACTGCTTCTTGCTAAGATTTAAACAATATTTATACTGTCTCTTTGTCAAATGTTTGATAAAATCTCATTGCCTGCTCTACTGGTTTCATTAATGGTACAAAGTTGTTTACTTATAAGCCTACATCTCAGGTTAAAGCACTTTCGTATTTTTTACTTTCTGGTTTATATGAAAAAAATTTGCTTTAGAGACTGAGCCAGCAAAATATCCTAGGAAGAATAGCCATATTACTCTGAAAATAATTTCTGAAAATAATTTCAGATGCTCAGTCTCTTTGATAATTATGTTTAGACATATATTTAATTAGTATTGCTGCAACTACCATTACTATATTAATTTTATTTATTTTGAGAATCATAACCCAGTTATGAGAATCATAACCCAGTTATACTATTTGATAAATGTATAGGGCTGTAACAGGGAGAAAGAATAACTATGAGGAAAGAAGGAACAGTGGCAACTAACACAATGGTCAGATAAAAGCAATATGTACCCTGAGTGAGTATCTCAGACATGACTCTTCCTGGTTATCATGAAGATAAAAGGAAGAAGACAGGAAGCACATTCAGGTTTTCAAGATCCTTCTACCATAACTTTATAATAAAAGTATATTAGCATCAGTGGTGGGATTCAAATTTTTTTACTACCGGTTCTCTGGGTGTGGCCTAGTGGTCATGGTGTGGCCTGGTGGGCGTGGCCTGGTGCCATGACAGGGAAGGATACTGTAAAATCTCCATTCCCACCCTACTCCTGGGGGAAGTTTATGCAAAATTCATTCCCTCCCCACCCCACTAACCTGCTTTCCATCTCCATTCTCCTGTGCAGGGGAACAAAAGAAGACCCAGCTGATCAGCTGGGACTCAGGAGGCAGAGAATTGATGGGAGCGGGGCCAGTCACAGGTACTACTACTCCGAACTAGTCAGAATTTCCACTACAGGTTCTCCAGAACTGGTTAAAACTTGCTGAATACCACCTATGATTAGCATACATTACTAGGATTTCTACTCTGGTCAACTTTGATGGATTGACACTCACCATAATATACCATTGCAACTCTGCACAGCTTACAACTTTAAAATAATTTAAAATACAAACAAGATAAAGAAAGACATCCAGAAAAAATGACAATATATTTAAAATACCACATAGTGCGCAAGCAGCCATCACCCAATCTGGTCTAAAACCTGGGAGAAAAGAGTGCTTTTGAACAAGTCACGAAGTGAGATAAATGAATCTGGAAAGCTGCATTTTGGCTTAGGCACTGGGTTCACTTATCCAGTGGTGGGATGCTGCTGGTATAATAACCAGTTTGCTAATTGTGCACTTTGCTCGAACCAGTCCAAACTGGCAGAATCCTACCCCTGCTTATATCCAACAAGTACATATAACTTGGCGAATGGGAGAGAAAATTCTGGGTGCATTCCCTCATCATAATCTTTAGCCTGTGGGTATAAGGGCCAGATACCTGTCTCTGTCTGAAATCCAACCAAGGAGCCAGCAAAGCCACCCAAGACCACTGCCAGATTTATAGATATAGCTAGTTCTATAGTCTGTGTCACTAGTTCTCAGGTCTCATTGTGCGGATGTCAATTTTGGCTTCCCAGTTGACACTTGCTTCCTTCTTTCATTCCTTCAAACATAGCTGCCGCCACCATGATTATCAGAAGTGCTTCCAATTGAGAGAGATGTAGAATTTTTAAACTTATTCAGCGGGTCCAACTGTTTCCCCATACTGTCATTTAATCAAATAAGTCAGTCAAAAAAGCCCCCACACAAAAAACCTCCATTCAAATAAAATCCACTCCAAGTCAACTCAATTTACAATCTAGTTATTATTATATTCAAGTGGTCAAAGTGTGCCCTTTTCTGGATTGTGAGGCCCTTTTCTGGATCATACTTAATCATTCATGCCCAATCATCTCTCATTTGGATTATTGCAAAGCACTCTATATAGGGCTACCCTTGAAAAATATTTGGAAGGTACTATTGGTCCAGAATGTGGCAGCGTGGATAGTTCTGGAGACCCCTAGGGTGACACATACAACCCCACTGTTACATGAACTGCACTGGTTGCTATCTGCTTCCAGGTCTAATTCAAAGTTAATTTGAGGTAGTTATAAAACCCTCTATGGCAGGGATCCAGGATATCCAAGGAACTATCTTCACCCAACCAGATCCTGGCAGAAGAGGCCTACTATGTATCCAATTAGCCAAGGAATTTTGGCTCGTAGGAGTCGAGGAGAAGACCCTTTTCTGCCCTGGTTCCTACACAATGGAACATCTTACCACTGATCAGCCCCCTTTGTTCTGACCTTCAGGAAAAGGCTTAAAACCTAGCTAGGCTGAAGGTGACTGGTACCTCTGCTCTGCTCCAAACCTGTGATTTTTATCTAGATGCTCTTAATCCTCTGTAATTTTAATCTGTTTTTATATTTATATATCTTATTACATTGTAAGCTGCCCAGAGTTGCCTTGAATGGCAAGATAGGCAGCACACAAATCTAATAAATAAATCATAACAATTCATTGTTGATTTTATAAACTGCATTGACTGAGATGTACATAAATATCTACAGAATCTATAGCACAATATAATCATATTATGGTTATAAATAAATTAGAAATGCTACTACTATGCTCTTGGTCTGACATTGATCACATAGAATCATCCTAAAATCAGAGTCATGGTTTCCCCTCCCTTCATTTCCAATCCAATGTGAAATTAGAATCCAATATTTCAATGGAATGGGTTTTTGTTTAAAGTAATCCACAAAATAATAGCAAATTAGAAATAACACACAAATAACATTAAATTTAAATATTTTCATAATTTATAATGAAGAGTCAGTTTGGTCTAGTGCAGGGCTGTCAAACTCACAGCCCGTGGGCCAGATGCATCACGGGCTGGCCATGCCCACTCTGGGTTTAGTGAAGGGGAAAAAAGCCTCGATATGTCACGTGATGCCGCCATGACAATGAGTTTGACACTCCTGGTCTAAGTAGATCAGACTGTGAGTTGTTATCTCACCATCAGCATGAAAGCTGGCTAGGTGACCCTTGGGCCAATCACTCTCTTTCAACCCAACTACCTCAGGATTGTTGTTGTGGGGAAAATAGAGATAGAAGTTGTGTTGGATATGCTCACTGCCTTGAGTTATTTAGAAAAAATAATAAAGGTGAGATTCAAATAAATCAATAATAAATACATTTCAAGTAACTAGCACTACTAGCCAACAACATTTTTTCCAGTTAAAGCATATGAGAGAACATATATATACTTCTGCAAGTTGCAGATGACATATCAACCAAAGCAGATAAAAGACACTCCTGGATTTTATTTCTTCCACAATCAGTGGGAGTCCAGGACACATTTCAAGCTGTGGAATTGGTCTTTAAAAAGAATACAACAAAAGCAAATCCAAAGAGAACAGATCATGCTCTTAATCTGAAAATATTTTTTGCCTCAAATATTTATATTTTAACTATATATTGAGGTCAAACATATTTGTCTAGAATGATTTTAAGGGGTTTAGAAATTAATAGAAATCTTCTATCCTTAAAAAATGAGGAAATATTTGCAGAATAGAGAGGATGAATTAATGTTGTGATGCTTTTTTGTTTATTACATTTAAGGTAATAAATTAAGGTTTATTACATGTTAGGTGATAATACAACTTGAAATCAATCAACTGATGTCTATAATAAAGTCAAGTATTATTTAATTAATTGTTTGAATTTGAGTTTTAAAGCTGCAGAAAACCAACATTTTTAAAATGACAGGACAAAAAATTCTTAACTCTCTCCTGTATCTTTCTTCTGTTAAATAATGTATTTTGCCATAACTGCTGTTGCTCTGAAAATAAATGAATGAATGAATGAACTGTTCTAAATGACAAAATATTTTTCTTTAAAAAGATACTACACTGTATATAGAAGCTTTGACATAAAATATTACTATAGCTTCTCAATTATTTCAAGCATAAATGAACTTATGAATTATGTTTCTAAAATTTGGATATTTGTTTGGCAGTAGCTGTTTAGAGAAAATATGACAAATTTGATGATGCCACCTTGTGACCCTCAATAAAAAATTGATTGTGCATTACATATAAAACTTGTGTAACTATTTTGAAGTTTTGTCAGGAAAACTGTCCAAGTTTTTTCTTTTAAATGGACGATATTTTTTTTACTTGTCCTTTTAAGAACTTAAGTTGTACTTTTCAAACAAATCCATAAATTCCAAAGCAACTAATTTTTAGTATTACTGAGTTTATCAAATTTAAATTTGAAATGGCAAAGAAAAATATATACAAATAAATATATGCAGGCAAAAACAGCAGACAACTATATGCATAAAATTGCATATAGTGGTCTGCAAATACACATATACATACACTTATATAGTAAAATTGTAATGAAGCAAACTGTGAACTAAAAACATCAGAATATTCATTCTGATCGTTACACAGTGTTTCCATTTAATGAATATACTGAAGGCATATTGCAATTAATTTTTCCTTTCCATTTTAATTTTTAAAATTGACTGAATTCAAAATATTATACTTATTATACTTATATCTTACTAGAAGAATGTAAGACAGTGGTGGGATTCAAATTTTTTACTACTGGTTCTGTGGGTGTGGCTTGGTGGGCGTGGCAGGGGAAGGATACTATAAAAACTCCAGTGAGAGGTGGTATTTGCCAGTTCTCCGAACTACTCAAAATTTCTGCTACCGGTTTTCCAGAACTGGTCAGAACCTGTTGAATATCACCTCTAATTAAGACCTGCTTCTATAAAAAAAAGAACCCCAAATGCCACTTTTTAAAGAAGCTGATGGAGGTACTGATATTATCATCACCCAGTTGCTTATTTACTAAAATTCTTCCTAGCAGATGTTGCCGGCCATATTGGTAACTGTTGCTTGATTATTAGATCAATGTTCCTTACCTTAGTGTCATATGTGGAAATATTTGTCAGATAAAGTAATTATTTCTTGAAAAATGTACTAGCAAGAGAAAGGAATTAACAATTGCTTATTTTTCATTTGATCTATTTGCTTGCTTCTTACCTATTTAAATAAATAAGCATTATCTCAGTATTTTCCAAATGAATATGAAACAAATACAGAGATCTTTCCTGCTCTTGTTATCAAATATCTTCTTTTAACAGACCTTGAAATTTTCTATATGCAAAGAACATGTTTTCAGCTGACTTCACTATAGGAAATGTAGCAGTGGTAGGATTCACTTTTTTTTACTACTGGTTCTGTGGGCATGGCTTGGTGGGCGTGGCAGGGGAAGAATACTGTAAAATCTCCAGTCAGAGGTGGTATTTGCTGGTTCTCTGAACTACTCAAAATTTCCGCTATTGGTTCTCCAGAACTGGTCAGATCCTGCTGAATACCACCTCATAAGTGAAGCTATTGTGCTTTTCTCATGAAACTAACTACATACTTGAAAACCTGCAGCAAAATCATTTGTTAATCTGCTTCTGCATTTACCAACCCATCCCTGTATTTCTTCTGTTAATGTTTGCACATCTATAGATGTCAACTAAGAATGTTTTGCCTTAACAGTTTCAATAAACAGTTTTCTACAGATTGAAGGATATTTTCAACAGTATTGCTAAATGGTAAGAAATTGATATTTTATTACAAATAGGTTTACTTTAGTATAATGGAAGTTATATATCTAAAGCCTTAATGCTATGATTATACTGTACTAACAGAATAAATAAAAATCCTTTTTAGTAATTAGTAAATAATAATCACATGTATAGCATGTGTTTCAATATATTTTAGAATATAGAGTCAGGCTGCCATTAGTTTAATTAAATTTTTTACACTTTCTTGATTAGACAGCCAGTTTAATGACATCTTCCACACTTTGAGCTGTGAAGTGTGGCTTATTTTTGAATTCTGTAATAAGAAAATGTAAATCTGATGAACATCTTCCAGACACATGTAAAAAAGAAAACAACACTATTAATTCACAGTGATGGAGAGAAAAAGAAAAAAGAATAAGCAGATGATTATTGTTTTGCATGAATTACATTCGTATAAAATGATGATTTGCCTCTGGATAAATAACGAGTAAAAATATTCTAAACTAGATACAACCTTTAAATCAAAACTTGTGTAGCAGAGATGGTATTCAGCAGGTTCTGACTAGTTCTGGAGAACCAGTAGCGGAAATTTTGAGTATTTCGGAGAACTGGCAAATACCACTTCTGATTGGCCCCGCCCCATCTATTCTCTGCCTCCCAAGTCCCAGCTGATTGGCTGGGTCTTCTTTTGTTGCCCTGCACAGGAGAACAGAGCTGGAAAGCAGATTAGTGGGGTGAGGAGAGAAGGGGATTTTGCAGTATCCTTCCCCTGCCACGCCCACCAAGCCACACCCACAGAACCGGTAGTAAAAAAAATTGAATCCCACCACTGTTGTGTAGTGCTTTAGTTTGTAAATTAAGAAGCTATCAGTCTATGCACTGGAACTGAACACTCATAATACTTTTAACATAGCAACACCTTTTACAAGTCCACAAACCACAAATGCCTTCACTTAACCTGGCTTTCTTCCCATTAAAGTATGATAAGTTAAGGCTTGCATATATCAGCAGATAGAGCAATACATAAAAACCTTATGAGACCTTTGTTAAAATGCAGAAGAGCACAAACTTTTATATACGGGTAACCAAAGACCTCTCAGACTGCGATTTGCCTGTCTGCAGATAGAGTAGGTATCCAGAGTAAAGCCTTTCTATATACAGGTAGTCCTGGCCTTATGATCATAAGGGAGCCTGCCCATCACAGTGTTGAATTGTGACCTGCACTGACCCGATTTTACAATCTTTTTTGCAATGGTTGTTAAGCAAATGTCAAGACTTCAGTGAACCAATGATTCCTTATGGCCAAAACACTGAAATAAATGCTGAATTCTAGAAAAACTGTCATAGAACAAGGTCACATGCTGCAAATGGCTACATTGACAGTTGTAAAATACCTTACATGAGGCCATCTGATAATGGGGACTGGAAGGGACTGTCAGAACTTCAGAACCAGATCATAAGTACCCCCAGATAAATGCAAAATGGTTGCAGAGTGACCATTCATAAGTTGAGTACTGCCTGTTAATGTTCATTATGAATGTTAGCTTGCTTTCTGAAAATCTGCTGATAATAATTACTTTAGGTGGTCCTTAACATATGAACACAACTGTGACTGGTACATCAGCAAGGCAGTTGTTAAGTGAATCATGCCCTATTTTACAATCTTTCCTGCAGTCATGAAGGAAATAACCATAGTTGTTAAATGAACCACATGATGCTTGAGTGAATCCAGCTTCCCCCCACTGACTTTGCTTGTTGGAAGCTGGGGGGAAAGTTGCAAAAAATGATCATGTGACTACAGGACACTGCAAAAATAATGCCAAGTGCCCAAATTTTGACCGTACGATTGTTGGGACACTATGATGGTTTTAAGTGTAAGGACCAGTCATAAGTCACATTTTTCAGCTTGGCTGTAACTTTGAATGGTCATAAATCACAGGCTGACTATATGTAAGAGGCCACAAATGGAATAAGAGTGAAACTAACTCTTTTCATGTAGGCCATGAAAAATTAATTGTTCTTTAAATGTAGATGTTTTTCTTATTTTTATTGTTGCATCTTCGTATTAGAAATAAATTAATACACAAGTGCTTAATACAAGAAGTCGAACTGTATTCTCTATGTAGCTAAGCTATGATGTAACAATGGAAATAGACACACCATGAAAATTAATCCACCAGTGAAACAACATCTGGTAGAACAGTAGATCTCCTCTGTTTCTTTCAGGCTGTTCTTTTCCACCCAGAAAAAACATGCTTTGGGTTCTGGACACCTTCTGGAACAGATTTTATAGAGTGTAATAAGCATCAGAAAAAGATACAATTTTCTGTGTGAGTATAATCTACTTACATATTATGAAATATGGTTTGGTATAATCAAGAACTGTGTTGCTGATTTGTATAAAATAGATTGACCATGCAAATATGATGTGGTTCAGGACAAAGAAACATTTTTTCTATCCTGACCACATTGTTTAAAGATATTGTTTCAGAGAAGTTCACTCAAGCCCTGTCAAGAATGTCAAAAATGTTTTCTTAGTCTCATTGCTGCTACCAGCTGAATAATTAAAGTGTTTCATTCAAAAAAATGTGGCACTCATTAGTCTAATGTCAAATCTAGAAAAAAATAATGAAGTTTAAAAAGAAAAGCTTACCAACCCCAAATGAATAGCTTAAGGCAAAGAGTACACATTTAAGAGGATTTTATTTATAAACTTTGAAATATCACTGACTTCTCTGATTCTCTTTAATTGGCCTCATGTTTCTGAAACAAATCTAAGAATTATTGGCCATTATCTATTAATTATTTGATTTATTCATTATAGTGAGAATAATCCTATAAAGCAGCTTTCATGTTTTGTTCCAATTTCTCAGGTAGCTAAGAATTTGATATTCTTAGGGGTATTTAATCTTAAAACAAGTTTTTAAGACCTCATGCAAAGAGGAAGAGAATCTCTTCCTATTGAATAAAGTCTTCCCTTGCTCCCCACCTGAATTTTTATACAAGGTTAAAAATCAGGTTTTGATGCTTTAATATCAGCTTTAATGAGTGGATTCCTTGAACATGTGGGAACATTTTTCCTAGCTCATGGAGAAGTCCAAACAAGTTAGCCTACTTAGTGAATAGTTGAGGACTGTCATATTTACACAAAATCCAAAGCCTTTTTTCCAAATTTCCAAATGGCCCAAATCTGACTTTTGAAAATGAGACAAACAGAATGATTAAGATAAAACAATGTGAATATTATATGGAACACAGTGACTTTTACAAACTTAAAAAGAGCAGCTGTTAGTCACATCACTTCGCCATTTCATATTAGATTCTTACAAAATAATTCAGCTCAAGAAGTCCTCCCAACAATCTATTTTTCCTCCAGACTATACCAATGCAACCATTCTGGAAATGAAGTAGAAGATTTTTTTTCCAGAATTAGGCCTAGAACAGAAACTGAAAATTTAGCTCTGAATTGGCATAATCTGGAAGAAAAATGGAACATTACACACAAACTTCCATTTCTGTTTCATTTTTATTTTGTCATCGTGTATTTGTTCTCTAGACTACAGTGATATCTTATAGAATAAGTTTCCTAAGCAAAACTTTATTCATACACCATTTTATTTTGAGACAAAAGGACTTTTAATAAATTAGGATTACTTATGGAGCTTTTATATCACATATGTGGTTATATGTCAGTTAGTGTTTAATTCAGCAATTGTTTTATTCATTTATTTTGGCCCATGTCACTTTCATATTTATTTATAAGCTTGTTCTTCCTTTTTCTACTTTAAGTTTCCTTAAGATAAAACTTGAAATCAAATTACACACAGACACACATAGATACACATACACAAACAAAATATCAATATAAAGATATGCAGAATAAAATAGGAAAGTTGATCTAAAGTTAATCTAAAATAATGATGTATCTTCCAAAATGGCAGTTGAAGTGAAAGATGTTTATGCCTTTATTTAAAAACTGACATGGTTTATTAGTAAGTTTCTTGGACTATTCCATTCTCAGTTTAAATACTAAATCAAGCTCTCCCAGACTTGTATCCTTTATCACTTTTCTTTCATGAAAGGTCAAAAGATATCTATGACTGGTCTAGATACCTCTATTGCTTAACATTCACTGAACCAACGAATGTACTTTTACAATCATGTCAACCTATGCTGGCTAAATCTCCAATTATAGACCTACCTGGGTATATACATTTCCAAACCTATATGTCCTCACAACATGAGGCACTTTAAGCTAGTTTATATAGTAGTACATGAACCATAATCATAATGTATTCTTTGTATAATTTTAACAGGGATTCATGGTTCATAATCTAAACCCTTAGCCATTATATAGTACACATTTGAATGAAGCAGCTTTTAATCAAATAAACATTTTAAAATGAAGTGCTTATGAGGATGTTATGAATTATAATTTAATAGAACAGGATTTACAATGAAAAAATAGCACTAGCAATAGCACTTAGACTTATATACCAGCCCACAGTGCTTGTCATCACCCTGTTGGACCTCAGTTCAAAGGAGGAGGAGGAAGAGGAGGAGGAATCAGGACCATCTGACAGGGATGTCATGTCTCCTCTGGAACATCCAGAATACAGGGGCTGAGGACAATGCTGTCCCAAGTCCCTCCAGGGGGAAGTGGTCAACTGGATGGGAAGCTGCCTGCTTTCATGAATGCAAGGGAAGATCAGCTGCAGACAGACAGCAGCAATGAGGGACAAGTCCCCTCTGATGAGCTGGGTAACAGCTGCCTCCCTCATCCAATCAATGAGTTCAGAGGGAAGCTCAAAGGAGGTTTGCGAGGCTGCTCATGAGGAGGCTACCCTATTCCTCACCAGAAACACGTGGCTCGGGCTGATTTAACCAGAGGCCAGGAGAAGCTGCGTTCGAGGAACAACCGTTTGTCTTGGCACTCACTTTCCTGATTTTTGGAAACCTTGACTTTGACTCATGTTTCAGCCTCTGGATTTGCATACCTTGTTTTGCGGACTCCGGCTCTGGATTGGGTCTGACAAACATCTGCACTGGGTTTGTGAACTTTGACTTTTGTTCTGTTTGAGGGCTTGGTTCCAGTGACTATTGGACGCAGCTAGTGTGACTGGGTAACATTGATAGTTCATGGTTGTTTTGTGGGGAAAAGAGGAGTGGAGTTTTACCCCCGGAAGGCCATCTGTTTAGTAGTGCAATAAACAACTTTATTGGTGCCTGCATCAGCCTATGTGACTTGGGTTAGAACAGTGATTTATAGCACTTTCTGGATGGTTTACATTGTAAATATACTGCTTCCAACAATCTGGCTCCTTATTTTACGGACCTCAGAAGGAAGGAAAGCTGATTTAACCATGAGCCCACCAGGATGAAACTGCAGACTGTGGGCAGAGTTAGATTGCAATACTGCAATTCTAACCACTGTGCCAATAGGGCCATTAGGCCACCAGGGGTCTTTCTTCTAGAAAGAAGAAAAGTAAAATATACACATATAAACACATAGATGTGAATATAACAATATTTTTACAGAATATCATGAAAGTCTATACAAAATAGTAAAAACACACAGTCACCTTACTGACAACAAATGCCATGGTTTTCTCTTTTGTAAAATATAAAATATGGACCATCAGAAAGGCTAAATAAATTAAATTGTAGTCCTTGGGAACATTGGACCCTGAACCCAAAATTGTTCAATACTAGATGAGGTAAAGCTAAAATGCTCAGTAGAAACACTAATAATGAACCTTAAATATTCTGGACACTAATGTGAAAGCAGGATCACTTCAGAAGATCATGATCCTTGGAAATTTTGAAGATGATTGTGAGAAAACAGGGTGGCTATATACTATCAAGAAGCCACAGGCATTAGCTTACAGCAGGGGTGTCAAACTTGCAGCATCACGTGACATATCACAACTTTTTTTCCCCTTTGCTAAACTGGATGTGGGCATGGCCAGCGCATGACGCATCTGGTCCACGGGCTTGACAGCCCTGGCTTACAAGGACTCAAAGCAGCTGACAAAGCAGACAATTTAGGCAAATTTATGTTCATCTGGTCATATAGATTTGAAAACAACTGGAGAAAACAGTATTGTGCTTCAAGTTAGGCTGCGAAAAATGCATGGCAGTGGTAAATAATCCCTTGTATGCAATTATATGCTGCTTTATCTTCAAACATTTTTCAGTAATCATGGTGGAGTCTGGTAAATTGGTGACCATGTAATTTATATGGGGATTAAGGGAACAATAATCTACATTATTTAAAATATAATATGATGTATCATTTCTGAGCTATAGTATATATTCACATGCATATAATTCCCTTTTCACCGACATCGTAATTCAGATAAGCACACTCGCTTACATATATTTGGGTCAGAGTCACCTCACTTATCATATGACTTTTAGTTTCCCTGTGATGACATTAACATCATTTAAACACATCCTATTTTAATCTGAACATTTCTTCACTTAGCATAAATTAGTATACCAGATGTCACCTTTTAATTAACACATTGGAATTTGGAAGCTGTAGATTTCTCTGGTAACAAACTTTCCATCACGATAACATCTGTGATTTATGCTTCCAACTTGCATGCAATGTATTTACATAATCTTTTTGATTTAAGCAAAGATAATATATTCTTCTTATGGTTCTATAGGACTGATTCCCAAGAGGATAGTTAAAGCCCAATCAATGCTTGGCTTAAAGCTTCCTATTTCGATGCCAGTGATTATAAGGCTCTGCCATCAAAGCATATGGGTTTGGCAGGGTAGTGAAAGAAATTGTATCAAATCTTCTGTTAGCTTGTACCATTAAAAAAGAAAAATAAAGAAAGAAAAGAATGAACGAAAGAAAAAAAGGCTGTTTTGAAAACAGAAGCTCTAGAAACAACTTAATTTTAAGATTTCAAATATATGCATTTGTTCAGCAGCAAACCAATTCCTTGGAGTGCAGACTATTTGATAAGTAAGGCATTTATGCCACCATAGTGCTTTGTAAAAGCCTGCTGCTGTTTTTGCTCAGAAGTCAAGACTGTGCTGGCTTTCTTGGGACCGCACTAAGCACATGGGGTCTGCATAACGCAGCTATAATTATGACCCACAGCAGGTGTAAGCTTGGTTCTTTCCAGGTGTTGTTTTAAAAAGATTGGCAATCAGCATTCCTTGATTTGCATGCTACTACATTGTATAAAAAGAAAAAGGAATGCTGCCTTAAAACTTTCATTATATCCCTTTGAACACGCATATATACACAACTTGGCTACAATGCATGTGTCCTTAAAGAAAATGAAAGGACATAAAAAGGCCTTTTTAGTGCAGATAGAAGATTCATCTGCTAGGCCAACTTTCAAGCAGCAGCAAGGAAATCCAAATCAGGACATAACCATCAGTTTCCCTTGCTGGAAGTCTTCAGCATGTGGCATGAATTACAAAAATACTGTATTGTGGAAACATACTGTGTTTGAACTTGGAAGAGATATGGTATATTTAGCTATTATGTCTAGCAGTTATTAATAGCCCTATCCTTTGTGATTGTAAAAAGTTTTGCATTTATTTTAACTCAGTAGCTACTACATTTTGTGACAGCATTTCTAAACATTATATTATACATGAACTTGTACTTTTGCTAGACTCCAATGCCAGAATCTGTTGAACAGTTTCATATCTTTCTAATCCTTATGAACTTGATTTTGAAAAAGTCAATGGCAACACTTTCTCAACTCCTCCTCCACCATGACAGTAAGTGTAATGCAACTTGAATTGGAGCTTAAATCAATGTTGCTAAGTAGACTACATCCTGTGATCCTTTTTTACACAAAATATTAGACTGGAAAAATATTCAACATTTAATATGTGCTAACTAAACATCAGGTAAATGCGGGACAAAGTATGAAAGAGCTCTTAGTATTCAGTAAATGAAACAAAGATCATTCTCAAATGTTTCAAGAAAAATGCAGTGGGAGATTTATTAGATTTAGTACTAAACAGGCCATTTATTCTGTTGTATGTATTAAACCTCAGTATTTGCGCAATTCTTGGCACCTTGTAAAGTCATTTATTTTCAAGCTTTTTTTTCATCTGAAAGACCATTAAACAGAATGTCAAAGCAGTGTTGCACAGTCTGAAGTCTATAAAAATTAATTATGTGATTATAGGAAGGTAACCATATGATTAGTAAAAATAAAGAGAATTTGACATGAATTGAAGTCATAATTTGCCTCTTGAAAATTACACTGAATTATGTGTTGATATTGTATTCCCTTATTTCTTATTTCTTTTTAAATAAGACTACACATCCACCCAGGAGCAGCAATCAAATTCTGTGCTTTGGAGGTTGGGTAGGGTGACTGGAGTATCATTTCACAAAACATTTCAAATGATACTATATTTAGTTGAAAGCCCCAAATATAAGATACCTTCCCAAAATGACTTGTTTGGTAGGAAAAAAAGATTATGCATAACACAAAAGTACTTTATATTGCCCTGCTTTTCTACCTGAATGTAAGGGCAGAGGGACTACTTGAGTAAGGATAGCGGTGAAAATCTCTTAGTTAAAGTTGCAATTCCACATACCTCAAACACTTTTCTTTTTAAAATCATTCCCTAAATGAAAGGTCCTATAAGTGACTTCTTAAACTAGGGATTTCTAAATATCTAGATTCATTTCAATCTGAATTTATGTTTGGCTAGGGAAATGTTTGGTTGGCTTTTCTATGATGTATGTTGATATTTTATTTGGTACCTTTGAGTTACTAGTGACTTCCAATGGCTGCCTGGACTAGTCCCTGCAATTTACTTGGCAAGATTTGTTTACTAAGATTTCATTTGCCTTTGCTTGTTCCTAGGATAGAGAGAGTATTTGGCCCAAGGTCACCCAGCTGGATTGCACCTAAAGCAGGACAAGAACCCACATTCTCCAAGTTTATATCTATCCCGGTGCCTTAACACTGCACCAAACTGGCACTATGTAATATTTTGCAATATTTGAGTTACAGATGTGCTATTTTGGCTAAATTTTATCATTAACCATCAAGCATTATTTTAAAATAAAAAATTATCTAAATTTCAGAAGTCATACTTAGACCAAAACAAAATGAATTTATTTATTTATTTATTGAATTTCTATGCCACCTCTACATGATGATTCTGGGCAACTTACAAATTATCAAAACAGGTGAAAAATAATAAAAAGATTAAGATGAATCCACATTGAAATATTATTAAAAACCGTGCTAAAACCATGCCTACAAGAGCTAAGAGACGGATGGGACTGCTAAAGGGAAATGAACGGATTAATATGTATCCACATATCTACTCTTTTTCTTCAAATGCCTTGTGAAACACCAAAATAATAACTTTATAATGCTATTCTGGGGCACTTGTGAAGAAAGAAGTCAAAGTGCACTACCCTGTAATTGGATCAGAAGAAGAAACATCATTGATAACACTGTTATCAGTTATTCCTGTTTTTCACTTCTAATATAGATCTAGGAATATCAGGCCCACAACCAAATATGGCACATGTTGATTCTTCTGAGCTAAGCTCTTCAATGTTTAACAGCTCTAGACAAAATCTTACCAGACTGTCTTCACCCTCTTTCTCTCATAGTATCTGAACTGAGTTGCCTCTTACTCCTCTGGACTGCACCTCCTCCTTCCGCCTGGGAACCCACATTACTTCATTCAGTCATTCAATAAGCATTTCTTTTAGTTGATTCCTTTTATTTACTTATTAATACCTACCCATTTCTTATTCTTCATAAAAGAACATAACTTGAAATATTTCATTATGAATATTACTACTACTGAATTTGTGCAAAAACAACATTTATCAATTTGCTCAATCAGACACACATTTAACTGTAATCACAACCTAATAAAATCTATGAATTTCTGAACAGGAAATAAAGAAATTCAGATGGGAAAAAAGCCTGGCACTTTCAGACATAGTCAGTGTCTGCCCTCTAAAACAAGTTAAGTGGTGCTAAATTATTTGTTGTGAACTTTGTGGGGGAAGAAACCAGAAGCCTGTTGCTTTCTCAGCCGTGTCACAAATGCATCTGCCTTATTACACACCCAATACAAAGAAAAGTGTCAGAGTGAGATAACTAGATCAGAAGTTACAAAGTTATTTAATGAAACACACTTTTAAGCATTATTTCTGATGTAGAATATATGGTAATGACAGCGTAGAAGTCAATTTTCTTCCAGATTATGCAGTGTGCTACGGCATGAGTCTATAATTGATTTGAATTTTGTTTATTTTCCAAATTATAACCAAACAGTACATAGGACTACAGATTATAATTTTAATGTATTATACAACACTGTACTATCCAGCTACTTTAAAATCCAGATCATAAAATAATGGAAACAGATATTTTAAAGAGATGAGCTTTTTTAATTGTTTACAATAGACACAAATATTTTTTCTGCCATTTTTATATTGACAAAACTACTTTTTTCCATAGAAAAAGTTTATTTTCTTGACTTTCACTATTGGAGCTTTACTACCTACAATTTTTATCCATGACTTATGTGAGGAAATTAAATGTAACACTTTTCAGTATGTACTGATTAGTTTGGGGAGATAAAACAATAATTTAAATATTTTTAATTCCAAAAGGGAAATGCAAATTAATTTGGAAGCCTATTTATCACTCTAGGTCACAGCTGGAAGAAACATCCTCTCATGTGGGCAAGTTCAAGGTTATCTGTTAAAAGCAACTTATGTGATATTAATTTCTCTGATATATATAGCCTAAAACTTATTGATGAATATTGTGAATGAAAGAAATGTCTACCTTGAAGTCCCAAATAGCTCCTTGTGAAGATGAAGATGAGCATTTAACTCTGTGCACGCACCCACTTGGCAAGTTTGTTATCTCTATAAACCTACTGCAACAGTCAGCTTTATCCTTACAGTGGTCTGGGCAAAAATAGTTTATTGCAGGAGTCCCAAACCCCTGGGCTGCAGACTGGAACCAGTGACCAGTCCATGGTGTGCCAGAAATCAGACCATGCAAACAAGTGAAGCCCCATTCATGCATGCATGGGGTACAGGTAGCACACGAAACCACGCCTTGTCTGGTCTATGGAAAAAACTCTCTCCATGGAAACGGTCCCAGGTGCCCAAAAGGTTGGGGGCTGTTGTTTTATTGAATCAGGGATGATAATCAGAACAATGCCATTTTTATAAATAAATACCAGACATCATATTATTTCAAAAATATTTAGTTATCTTGTTCCACACAATGCTGACATTAGCTGTGGCCTTACTGTGTTCAGCCAGTTTGCTTCTTTGTGACTGCTCCAAACTCATAATATACAGGATATCAGAAGTCTTATTTAAATATGCAAGGATCTCATACAGACAGCAGTGAATATTTCTGGCTCTTAACAGCTATACAAAAAAGACTCTCTGTAGAGTGATTGAATGTGAAAGCAGCCACTGCATGATTACTCTTGTGAATGAATTGGACTTAACATTAACCATGTGAATAACTCACCATTAAAATGAATTAGCTGAGGGACATATAACACTGTAATTCATTCTTCTGAACCTAAAAAAGATCCTCTCTCTCTCTCTCTCCCCTCCCTCTCCCCTCTGATAGAGAGAGAGAGAGAGATGTTTAAATGCATAAATTACTTTTTAAAGGGAAATGTAATGTATTACAATAATTATGGTGTCAGGTGTAAATAAATGATTAAATGAACTATGCTTAAAAGTATTATCTTCTTATTTAATTGAACCCCTGTGAAAGAGGAATTCAATAAGTGTATTATTACTTGTCTCATTGGTGTTTATACATCATTGACTGTTTAATGATTGTTTTTAGTTGAATGATATATAAACAAAGTTATGACCACTAAGAAACTAATGTTATAAAGCAATATTATGTTTTGGATAGATAATTTATATTTTCATGCAAGGAGATGCAGGTCTTGAAAATCTGAGGAAACAGATTTATTCACTTATATCTTTGATTTTCTGGTAATTTACATATAATTCTCCACTCTAGTGATACTCTTCTGCTGATACCTACATTCCTTTTAAAAACACTATGATCCGAACAATTTTAAAAGCCAGGTTGCATGACTTTGCGCTTTCTGAAATCTCTGAAAATGCACAATGGTTCCAGAGTTTCAGGACATAGTGGAAATCTCTCTTTACTTTACAAGATATATAAATCTTTTCAAATCAATTTGGCTCAGAACACAATATGTGTCCAAACTGAATGTATAACCATTGGCCTGTGGCAGAGGTGGTATACAGCAGGTTCTGAACAGTTTTGGAGAACCAGTAGTGGAAATTTTGAGTAGTTTGGAGAACCAGCAAAACCACCTCTGATTGGCCCTGCCCCCATCTATTCTCTGCCTCCTGAGTCCCAACTGATTGGCTGGGTCCTCTTTTGTTGCCCTGCACAGGAGAACGGAGCTGGAAAGCAGGTTAGTGGGATGGGGAGGGAATGGGGATTTTGCAGTATCCTTCTCCTGCCATGCCCACCAAGCCACACCACTCCCACCAAGCCACGCCCTCAGAACTGGTAGTAAAAAAAAATTGAATCTCACCATTGGCCTGTGGCTTCAGTTTTCAACACTTCAACCATGGACTGAAACAGTACCTCAGCCCTGAGCTAAATCACTTCACAACTGTATAATTCTCTCTGAAATGGAAGTATCTATATCTAAACCTGATTATATTTTAAAAGTTTTCATTCACTTTCTGATATTGGCTTATCCCCAAAATGCAATGCAGGTTTAGGTATGAGAAATGTTAAAGAAAGATTGTTTGCAGTAAATCATCATGAACTAAGAGATTCTTTATATCTGTTACAATCCTTGAACTATTTCATTTCATTCCAAGATTCTGAATTTACACATACCCACAAAGTATCTACAAATATGAAATTTTGAATTAGCTACACAATCTTTGCCAAATATACGGCCGCTCCTAACAGTCAAAACAAGAGCCTTTTCTGGATAAAACATATTGTGAAGCAGCTATTCTGAATGCCTTTTCAGAGCCTTAGTATTTGGATGAGGAAATACCAGTCAATCCCTGGACTATAAACTAGCCTGGGAAATTGGGGGGGAAAACAATGCAGAAAAAGAGAATGAAAAATTTCATTTTAACCACACAGGATTTCAGCTCAACCATTTGAGACCTACATTTTCTCCTATATCTGCACAATTAATCTCATTAATAGATGCGATAGCATAATCCTCTCCACCAGAAGTAAATACTGTGCAACTGTGATTTTGTTCAAAAATGGATACCTATTTTTTTAAAGTCTTATTTTATTTTATAATCTAATGTTACCTAGTTTAAAGAAAACTTTTGCAACATGTCATTCTCAATTTGCCCTGGAATGTATTTTTTTAAGGTTTGGACAGGGAATCTCAAGAGATTGCCACCTGACATCTGCCTGGAGACACACAGCATGAAAAAGACTTCGGTCTGACTGTGGAACATGAGGCCTTAATGTTTTATGATAAGCACATGCTCATCCAAGAATTGGAGCCTGCTGCAAAAGTAAAATCAAAAGCACCGTTCTGCGGTGGTTCTCCTCCTACCTCTCGGGCCGCTCGCAGTCGGTGTTGGCAGGAGAGCAGAGATCGGCCCCAAGGCCCCTCACTTGTGGGGTACTACAGGGGTCTGTTCTCTCACCTCTCCTGTTTAATATCTACATGAAACCGCTGGGCGCGATCATCCGAGGTTTTGAGGTGCGGTATCATCAATATGCTGATGATACCCAGCTTTATACCTCCACCCCAGACCAGATCAGTGATGCTCTCTCTGTGATGTCCTGGTGCCTGGAGGCAGTACGGGTCTGGATGGGGAGAAATAGGCTCTGGCTCAACCCGACCAAGACGGAGTGGCTGTTCTTACCGGCATCTCGGTTTTCAGGCAATGTTCCATCTTTGGTCATGGGGGGGAGAGGTGTTGCCCCCCGTGGATAGGGCGAGGAATCTGGGCGTCCTCCTTGATCCACAGCTCAGTTTGGAGGAGCAGGTGGGGGTTGTGGCCAGAGGGGCTTTTGCCCAGGTTCGGCTGGTTCGCCAGATCCGCCCTTATCTGTGCCAAGATGCCCTTTGAATGGTCACTCATGTACTCGTCACTTCCAGAATCGACTACTGTAATGCTCTCTACATAGGGCTGCCCTTGCGAACTACCCGGAGGTTACAACTGGTACAGAATGCGGCTGCGCAGGCTGTGATGGGAGTATCCCGATACTCTCATGTTATACCCCTCCTGCGTGACCTGCATTGGTTGCCAGTTGCCTCCCGGGTTAGTTTCAAGGTGCTAGTAACAACCTATAAAGCCCTAAATGGCTTGGGTCCAGGGTACTTGCGGGAATGCCTCCTGCCAGCATCGTATGCCGATCACTGTGTTCGCTCCCACAGGAGGGGCCTCCTTGGGATACCGTCGGTTAGGCATTGTCGGCTGGCGGTCCCAGGGCTAGGGCCTTCTCCATGGGGGCACCCACCCTTTGGAACCAGCTCCCCGTGGATCTCTGTCTGGCCCCTGATCTCCACTCCTTCCGCTGGGACCTGAAGACCTGGTTGTTTCAACAGGCCGGCCTGGAATGACCTGGAATTTTTTTAACTGTTTTAGTTTTAATGTTTTACTGTTTATTCCGACTTGTTAGGTTTAATTTGTTTTTATGTAAATTTTGTTCTGTTTTAATGTTAGCCGCCCTGAGTCCTTAGGGAGAAGGGTGGCATACAAGTCGAATACATTATTTATTATTATTATTATTATTATTATTATTATTATTATTATATAATTAATGTGGTGCGACATTACGGTATATGTAGGCTAAAACTAAAGCTATGGCATGAAGTACACTCTGTTATAGTGTGCTATTACTTAAGACATTCATTCTAATTTTAAATGCAGAATATGCATCATCTATGCCTTGATTTCACTGAGGGCCACATCAGGGTTGTGTTTGATCTTGGGGGCAGGGGGCATGGCCAGCTCGAAATCATTCGTTGAGGCTGCATTTTTTTTTACCATGATGGCCTCCTGCACTCCTCTGCTGGGAAAATGGAGCACCATGCCTCCCCAGGCCTCAATTTTTTGCTGGCAGAGGGCTGCAGCAGGCTATTGCAGCCAAAAATACAAGCCTCCCTGAGCTCCTTTTTTGCTGGCAGAAACACCATGGGCCAGTACTTTGCTGTTTACAGGGCAGCCCCGCAGGCCAGATCTAACCACCCCATGGGCCAAATCTGGCCCCTGGGCCTTGAGTTTAACACTCCTCCTCTATACAGTTTCTTTTGAAATTTATTTGAACAAAAGCTATTGCTGCACACCCTCATGTTAATGTGCAATCCTCCAGTCCTTGAAGTAACATGCCAATATGTTGGCATGATTTGCACTGCCCTGACTATCTCAAGAACAAAGGAGAAAACCCAGGAAACTGGTGGTGTCTTAACAAGTTTAGTGTGGAACCAGTTAGGAAAAGTGATTGATTGATTCTTCTGTCTTCATTTTTCCATGTCAGCTGTCAATGAAAAAACATCCACCAGTTATTCTCCTTAGTGTGGACTGGGGCCTAAGCTGGCAAGTGGTGAATTTGACAGAGGGTAGATTTAGCTATCTTAATGGGCTGTTTGATTACTGAAAGCTAGGAATCCAATCTTCTAGTAGTCCTAACCAAAGTGGCCATGGAGCACCATATTCGGTGATGAAAGGGAATTAAAAAAAGGTTGCAGAGCCTTAACTGACTAGTAGGAATTGGATATATCCTTCATCACTAGCATTAAGAAGGCATCTCAGATTATTCATATAGTAAAAGCTGGTGTGCCTGGAGGGGAAAAAAAAAGAAATCAATACTTTTAAAATGGAGCAGATATATACAAATGTGAATTGCCTCTACAGTGGGCTGGAGGTGAAATATTGTAGAGAGTAAGGAAGATGAGATCGACAGACATATGTAGAAATTGTTGCTGGATAAAAGAGGCTAAAGCATTTTTTAAAACACCTTTCCAAGTCTGGTTTACCTAGAGGGTCTAACAGTAGATCATACAGTTGAAACTCAAAAAATTAGAATATTGTGCAAAAGTTCATTTAAATTGGTTTTAGAGCTGGTGTTGGGGTTTTTAGATTTAATAGTTTCTTAAAGTTTGTATTTTTTTGTTTTTACCATTGTAAGCTACCCTGAGTCCTTCGGGAGATAGGGCAGCATAGAAATCCCAACAAACAAACAAACAAACAAACAAACAAACAAACATTTCAGTAATGCAACTTAAAAGGTGAAACTAATATATGAGATAGACTCATTACATGCAAAGCAAGGTAGTTCAAGCCATGATTTGCCATAATTGTGATGATTATGGCTTACAGCTCATGAAAACCCCAAATCCACAATCTCAGAAAATTAGAATATTGTGAAAAGGTGTAATATTCTAGGCTCAAAGTGCCCCACTCTAATCAGCTAATTAAGCCATAACACCTGCAAAGGGTTCCTGAGCCTTTAAATGGTCTCTCAGTCTGGTTCAGTAGGAATCACAATCATGGGAAAGACTGCTGACCTGACAGTTGTGCAGAAAACCATCATTGACACCCTCCATAAGGAGGGAAAGCCTCAAAAGGTAATTGCAAAAGAAGTTGGATGTTCCCAAAGTGCTGTATCAAAGCACATTAATAGAAAGTTGTATGGAAGGGAAAAGTGTGGAAGAAAAAGGTGCACAAGCAGCAAGGATGACCGCAGCCTGGAGAGGATTGTCAGGAAAAGGCCATTCAAAAGTGTTAGGCACTTTCACAAGGAGTGGACTGAGGCTGGAATCAGTGCATCAAGAGCCACCACACACAGACGGGTCCTCGACATGGGCTTCAAATGTCGTATTCCTCTTGTCAAGCCTCTCCTGGACAACAAACAACGTCAGAAGTGTCTTACCTGGGCTAAAGAAAAATAGACCTGGTCTGTTGCTCAGTGGTCCAAAGTCCTCTTTTCTGATGAGAGCAACTTTTGCATCTCATTTGGAAACCAAGGACCCAGACTATGGAGGAAGAATGGAGAGGCACACATTGCAAGATGCTTGAAGTCCAGTGTGAAGTTTCCACAGTCTGTGTTGATTTGGTAATCTGCTGGTGTTGGTCCACTGTGCTTCATTAAGTCAACGCAGCCGTCTACCAGGAGATTTTGGAGCACTTGATGCTTCCTTCCGCAGATGAGCTTTATGGGGATGCTGACTTCATTTTCCAGCAGGACTTGGCACCTGACCACACTGCCAAAAGCACCAAAACCTGGTTCAATGACCGTGGGATTACTGTGCTTGATTGGCCAGCAAACTCGCCTGACCTGAACCCCATAGAGAAAGATGAGAGACATGAGACCAAACAATGCAGAAGAGCTGAAGGCCGCTATTGAAGCATCCTGGTCTTCCATAACACCTCAGCAGTGCCACAGGCTGATAGCTTCCATGCCATGCCGCATTGAGGCAGTAATTGCTGCGAAAGGGGCCCAAACCAAGTACTGAGTACATATGCATGCTTATACTTTTCAGAGGTCCGATATTGGTCTATGTACAATTGTTGTTTTATTGATTGCATGTAATATTCTAATTTTCTGAGATTGTGGATTTGGGGTTTTCATGAACTGTAAGCCATAATCATCACAATTATGACAAATCACAGCTTGAACTATCTTGCTTTGCATGTAATGGGTATATCTCATATATTAGTTTCACCTTTTAAGTTGCATTACTGACATAAATGAACTTTTGCACGATATTCTAATTTTTTGAGTTTCACCTGTATCTTTATTTATTTTTTTAGAATTATACACCATCATTATTTTATATAACAGTTGTTATGGTCTCATGGTTTCTAAGAGCCTAGCATCCTTAACTTTATACCAAACAGGGTTTCATGATATCATGACACTATTATTCAAAATTATTAATGAAGCATTTGTACCAAGTTACTAAGAAACCCACAGAATTACAATTTGTTGTTAATTAAAGGAATTATACCAGCCCTTTTTGTTATTGTTGTTGTTATGGCAGCTGGGAATTATTTATTATTATTTATTTATTTTTATTAATGGGACTTATATGCCGCCCCATCTCCGAAGACTCGGGGCGGCTTACAAATAAAACAACAGCAACAATAAATAATTTAAAAGCAGATTAAACTAAATAAGCCCCATTACAATTACAAATACACCCATAAAAATATCCCTTAAAACTATCCCATAAAAACCATCCCGTCCCAGAAAATCACAACCCGGATTGGTTAAACAACCAGGTCTTCAAGTCATGGCGGAAGGTGCGGAGGTCAGGGGCCAGACGGAGCTCCAGGGGAAGTTGGTTCCAGAGGTCTGGGGCTGCTATAGAATAGGCTCGTCGTCGGGGACCGCCAGCCGGCATTGGCCAGCCGATGGGACCCCAAGGAGTCCTTGCCTATGCTTTCGCACAGGAGGTTGGCATTTGATGTCGGCAGGAGCCGCTCCCTTAAATATTGGGGACCCATGTCATGAAGGACTTTGTATGTTAACACTAAAACCTTGAATCTCACCCGGAGCGCAACCGGCAGCCAATGAAGGCAGCGCAGGAGGGGGATAACATGGGAGAACGGAAACTCCCATCACCACCAGCGCCGCCGATTCTGCACCAGCTGCAATCTCTGGATGGTATGCAAGGGCAGTCCTAAATAGAGAGCGTTGCAGTAGTCGAGTCTGGAGGTAACAAGGGCATGAGTAACCATGCGTAGGGCATCTCGGTCCAGAAAAGGGCGCAGCTGGCGAACCAGACGAAGCTGGGCAAAGGCCCCCCTGGCGACGGCCCCCACCTGCTCCTCCAACCGGAGCCGAGCGTCCAGGAGGACCCCAGATTCCGCCCTATCCACAGGGGTAATACCACTCCCCCTATGGCCAAAGATGGACACTCCAAACTGGGCCGAGATGCCGGTATGCATAGCCACTCAGTCTTGGCCAGGTTGAGACGAAGCATGTTTCCGTTCATCCAAATCCGCACCGCATCCAGGCATCCAGACATCAGGGAGAGGGCATCACCGATCTGGTTCGGGGTGGAAATGTACAGCTGAGTATCATCAGCGTACTGATGGAAACTCACCCCAAAACCATGGATGATCTCACCCAGCGGCTTCATGTAGATGTTAAATACAAGGTCTTAATCCAAAGGAATTCAACTCTAAACAAGTAGAGCCCTGGTCAAAGATTAATTTATGTTCCACCTCTCTTTACACCTGCAATGCTTTCCTGGTTAGGTGCCCTTTCAGTCCATAGACATTAATTCATGACAGCAAGAGTATTTGATTTCACAGTAGATGGTAGATAGTAGTTTTAGCATTTTTTTTCTCATTTGAAGTTCATCTCATCACCATAGAAACTTTCTTTTAATGCAATACTGTAATGATTTTTTTCAGGAAGACTTTTTAGATTTATGCTGAAACAGCTTGATGCAATTGTTATTATTTATTGCTGTTAGCAATGTAGACTCATTGTCTGAAATTTGTTTTTTTTCCCTAATATTTCTGAACTGATATCAAAATTGGAGCTGATGCATATTTAGTAAGTTTAACATATTTCTGTAGTTCCTTTTACTGTAAAATCATCTCTCTCTCTCTCTCTCTCTCTCTCTCACTCCACCAGGCTTGCAAAACATAAGGCTCACAATGGCAATCAAAAACTGATCAGCATTTTAAAAAAATCAATAAATTCACCACTTCTAACAAGGATCGAATTCAAAATGTCCAGGCCTGACAGAAGTTACTGCTCAGCACTATCACTAACTGCCAAACAAGGAATCAGTTAAGACCGATAATATCCAGACTATATCCAACACTAAAAGTAATCCCATCTTCTCCGATTTATATGTCCATAATCATTTCTTCAATAGTTTTTCTTCTTTCTTTCTGATATACTGTCTTACAAGATCAGACTATTCATGGTCTACTTTTAGCTATTACTGATAATTGCATTCTCAATAATAGCTACATAGAAAGCCACAGTAATTCCATGAGGACAATAAAACAGAGCCAGACTTTAAAAAAATTAATTGAAAATTACAGTAAGAGGAAAAGGAAAGAAAAGAAAGAATGTATAGTTTGGCTATTTTCTTCAGTATTTGTCTTTTGGAATTTAGATATCAATCCACTGCTGTCCCATGCTGTCCAATGAATAAATAAGTGAATAACATGCCTTCCAATAGCAAACGTATTTTGACAAAATATTATTCAAATGGTTACCATGTCAAGTATTTTTTCTCTATTTTTTACTATTCTAATTGAAATAGATGGAATGGAAACTGTTTTATGTTTTTAAGAAAAAATATCCGAAATGTTCGTGTGACTGTAGGATTTACATGAATACTCTGTCCTTCATATACCATTCATCTCTGCCATCATCTGCATTGTCCATGAATATTCTGTTTTCACTTAATTTTCAACAGAAAATGTCATGCAGAAATCACAGGTAGCTAAGGAGGTTTCAGAGTAATGAAGCAAAAGTAAAAATAAAAGTACATTTCATCACATCACAATAATAATATAGGCCAAACCAGTAATTTCTAAACCACGAAGAATTAAGTGGAGAAAAACTCATTTTCCCAAGGAAAGAAAACTTTCAATAAAGAAAATATTAACTGAAGTTATATGTCGTCCTTACTGTTTTCTTTTTAAATTTACACTGTGAATACATTAATACTTGAAGAAAGCACTTTTAAAATGGCAGGATTCAGCTGACTTTGAAATCTGGCAGGGGTGAGCTGCTACTGGTTTGCACCCGTTTGAGCAAACCGGTTATTAATTTTATGGCCAGTTCAGCGAACCAGCAAATCCCACCTCTGGCTAGCCCTGCCCACCCCCCCCCCTAGGAGTCCCTGAGCAGCCTGTTTTGGATTGCAGGTAAGTGCAGGACCCATGTGGAGGCTCAGTGAAGGTGAAAAATGGGCCTCCCAAAGCCTGGGGAGGCCATTTTCACCCTCTTGGAGGCTCGAGGAAAGCTTTTGGAGAGGAAATAATGGGGAGAGTGAAAAATGGGCATTCAGGAGTCTCAAGGAAAACCTCCAGAACCTGGGGAGGGCAAAAACGGCCCCTCCACAGCCCATTTTCACTCCCAGAACAGGATGGTGGAGGATGCTGACTAGGCCACACCTACCATGGTCACACCCACCCAGCAACCGGGCAGAGAACTGGTTGCTAAATTTTTTGAGGCCCACCCCTGGTAATCTGTCACTCAGATGTACAATTATAGGGAAATTATTCTGATAAATTAGTGGGAAATCAGAGAAGAGTGAATGCTGAGAGACAAACCATCGCTGAAGAAGGACAAGCAAAATGAAAAAAAGAGCTCACTTGACAACATGTTATTTTACGAGGTAATAATTTTGAAAGCATCTACTGTCACACTACAAGAAATTTAATAACATTATGTTTCCCTATTACTATCAGATGAAATAAAAATTTGAGAAAATGTTCTTTAAGTGTACACTCAGGGAATTAGGTTATAAATAGGTTAGTAATTTAGTGCATGAAAAAAGCAAGTCTAAGCAAAATTAAGTTTTCAGTTATGAAACATAAGCCCATAGTATCTTTAAGTGATAAAGAGAAACAAAAATTTATCTGTAATTTGTTACATGTAGATTTAAATATTAAACTATCTGTCCAAAATGCAAGAGAATAGAAGAAAAAGACAATGTAGGAAGAAAATAATATGCATATTTATCTGATTTATGGGGAAATCAAAATCATATATTGAAGAGATTATCCTCAACCATGTTGGCCTTATGTAAGAGCCTGGCTTTGCCACTGGCCTAGGAATCAACTGACATTGGTGGAGAGCCTGATAATGATTTGCGGTTATATTGTTAGAAAAATGAATGGTAATCTTCCACAGAATATGGGTTTTTAAAAATATTTTTAATAATTGCTATTATTTTAATGATTTGTGTACTCGTTTTGTTCTTTCTCTATTTGTATTTTTAACTTTGTAAGCCACCCACATTCACAGCAGCGAGGTGGCAAGTTATATAAATTTAAGAAATAAAAATAAATAATACAAATAATTTAAATATTTCAATGCAAACCTGTTTAATCACATTACAGCATTAAACTACCATTTTTATTTTGCTTGCACCATTTTATTTTGCTTGACCCAGTTACACATTCTTTCTATGATAAGGAACTGCAAGAAATTCATTCCTCAATATATTTTTTTTGCCATAACCCATAATTTATTTGCTATATATGTAATGAACAGTGGTGGGGTTCAGTCAGTTCTCACGGGTTTGCCTGAACTGTTAGTTAATTGCTTATGCATTTTGGAGAACTGTCTAAAACTAAAGTGCAAAAGGTTTTTTTTCCTGTCTCCCTTCAGTTAATAGCTCTGGGCAGACAGCCAAGAGCCGCTTAACAGTTGCAGCTGGAATGCAGCCGATACACACTGAATCAAGTCAATAAACAACAGAAACTGACAGGATTAGGCAGGGAAACCCATCAATCACCCATCTAGGGATGGGATTAACCTCAGGAAGAACAAGATTACAAACATTTTCATTATAAAGAATATTAAGTAACACTTCTGTGATCAGGTGGACTCCCTGGAGTTCCCAAGACCTATTACAGCTGCTGCAGTGTTGCCTACTTCTTGTTTCTTCCTGGGGGGGAAAGATACAAGAGGGGACAATGATGCAGCTTGATCATACAGGCTGTGAATTTAATGCATGTGTGGTCCAGCCAACTGCATTGCTTCTGCTGTGAAACACCCAATTTAGAACATAGAACACAGAATAATAGAGTTGGAAGGGTTAATGGCTTTTGGCAGTTTTCAATTAGCATGAGTGGCTGCTCTTAGTTTCTCTCTCAGCTACTGCATTTGCTTTGGGGTTGCTTTTTTTAAAAAGGGGGAATAGCTGTTTTAAGTTTTCTGCATTGTTTTAGTGGTTTCTGGCATGTCCTTTTGTGGTGTACTTCCCTCACTCCTTTTGAAAACTTCTAGTGATGGAGCAGCCACAACTTTAGCTATTCCATTGATTGATTGGTCTCACCCATAGGGAATTTTTCCTTAGTCCTAGGTTGCTTCTCTCTTTGATTAGTTTCCATCCATTGTTTCTTGTTGTGCCTTTTGGTGCTTTGGAAAATAGATTGAGTCCCTCATTTTTGTAGGAGCCCCTCAAATTTCTTGACAGAACAATTAATCAGTGGAACAACTTGCCTCCAGAAGCTGTAAATTCTCCAACACTGGAAGTTTTTAAGAAGAGATTGGATAACCATTTGTCTGAAGTGGTGTAGGGTTTCCTGTCTAAGCAGGGGGTTGGACTAGAAGACCTCTGAGGTCCTTTCCAACTCTGTTATTCTATTCTAAATATTAGAATAGTGCCATTTTATTGTGAGTTGGACTAAGGAGAAGTTCCCTAAGGGTTAGTGAGACCAATCAAGTTGCCCATGCCCTCCCAGTCACATGACCACCCAGTCATTAGGGCAGAGAACCAGTTGTTAAATTATTTGAATCCCACCACTGGTAATGAAAATGAAATTTCAAGTGCAACGGAACCATTAAAAGACACATCCATTCAATAGGCTACTACTAGTTTTACCACTGCATCATTTGAAAGTGTAGTCTTAAATCTTATAAAAACCTACCATTAAATAAACATTTTTATATGCGCAGATTTTGCACGGTTTTCAGTAAAATATGATCAGAAAATTGGAGGTTGAAGATAAAGATGGGACTAGAAATCCAGGACATTCCTAAATGATGAAAAGCAATCTCTCTCTCTCTCATATATATAAAAATTATACATACATATACATATATATATATATATACATACATACATACATACATACACACAGACACAGACACAGACACAGACACAGACACACATATATATTACAAACTACTCTAAGAATACGAGTTCCAGGTATACTTGAAAAAAGAAGAAACAGACATCCTGCGATCTCCAGAACTATATAGCGCCGTGTAACGGAGTGAGCTCCCATTACTTGTTCCAACTTCTGACAACCTAGCAGTTCAAAAGCATGTTAAAAGGCAAGTAGAAAAATAGGGACCACTTTGGTGGAAAGGTAACACCATTCCGTGCGCCTTTGGCATATAGACATGCTGGCCATGTGACCACGGAGACGTCTTCAGACAGTACTGGCTCTTCAGCTTTGTAATGGAGATAAGCATCGCCCCCTAGAGCTGGAAACAACTAACATGTATGTGCGAGGGGAACATTTACCTTTAGCTAAGGTAGAATGAATTACTGAGACTTTTCACACCAGAAGAACATTGATCTGAAATAGACAGAAAACATATTTGTGTCAACCCTGAAGCTGACCTGACCGAAGGTGGGTTATTACTTGGAACCTGGAACCCTGACAATCTCATCCCATTCCTCAGGTGGGGATAGAATTAAGTGCTCACCCTTTCTGTCAAACATCCCTGAATGTTTTTAATAGTTCCTATAATTAAGCTATATTATGTACTACTTTAGGATCATTTTTTTATTGAATAGCTTACACTCATGTCGAACACCTGTTCTATGGGTATAGCATGAATAATTAATAAATATAATCAACATAATCCACTCATTTCCTCAGAGTAAACAATAGGAATGATCATCTCTTTCACTGACTTGCAATAAATTAAAAAAAATCCTGAGAATATGCCTTCCTTTCCATAGAGACTATCTGGTAATTGTTTACTCATTACATATTCACTCCATCAACATTTTATTTCCTTGCATGATTTTTCTAGAATGGCATGTATATTTCCTACTTGAGATGATGTATTAGCCATCACTGGCAAATCAGTTGTTCCAAGGATTATTTATCCTCTAAGCTCAGCAAGTTCCCCCTTCTGTACTCCAGACCTTCTTCCTTCCATCGTGTACTGCAGTCATAATGAAGTCATTCATCCTCTTGACAACAAGGCATACTTTAACCCTCAAAAAGAAATAACAACCTTACCATTTTTGCATCTGAAATAAAGGCTTGCTTAAAAAAACACCCTGAATACTTTCAAAGGCAATACATACATCTTCTACCATGATGCTATGAAAAACACACTATAAATATCTGGATATTGTTTATACCTACATAGTGAACAGAAAATATGTATATGCTAGGTATCTGTCACAGAAAATCTAATGTTTAAAAATCAAACGTCAAAAGCCCATTTTTAAAAAAAAAATCAGACATAGGTAATTGTCCAGAAACTTGGAAGAAGAATGGGATTAAATAGAACCAAGCTAAGAAAATGTACAAATTTTAAGATTTATGATAAGAAAACTAAAATGAATGTCCTGTTATACAAATATTTAATCTGTATGTGATAAGAGCAACAGGAAAAAAAATAAGAATAAATAAATAAAGCTACAATTTTCAGTCTGACATTCTAAAGGTATCCTCAATTTCTTCCATCAAAGGCACAAACACATATTTTACACACCCACCACCAATTTACCAATGGTTTGGAAACTTGGCTCAAGGGTTTGCCTTTGAAATCTATGACATTTTACAAAGCAAAAATATATTCTGAAGTAGATTATAAAACCTAAATAAATCATTAGATATTTGTTCTTTTAAATTATAAACTAGATTTTTCTTCACAAGAAGCAATGTCAAGGTGTATACGACATTGGCCACACACTAAATCATCATCATCATCTTAAGATATAAAGAACCTTTTATTTATATAAAGAATAAAGGGTCCTCAATCAGAAAAAAAGACTTCCAAGAAGAAATAGGTCAAGGCACTTGGGCAGAAAAGGAACATTTTGATCAGATGCTCAAAAGAAAACAAGCAGATTTTTTTCAGGAAATAGTTTAGACATGACAATATGGTTACAAAGAAGCTTCTCTCAATTCCAGACAACTAAACAATTTAATCACAAATATGGATATTCAGAATACATCATGCAACACTTGTCAGGCTGAAGGTGAGATGGTGCTAGCAGCTCCAATTACAACCATGGCCACTGGACTATTATATTTTTCTGTCTTCATACTAACATCTTTCCACCAGCTTAGATAAAAAGATTACAAAATATTATATTAATAGCATATATCCATATGTCCCTTATTAAAGATTATTTGTATTAAACAAACTGTATAAGCTTTATTGATTTTTAAAATAATTGTTTATTGAATGTTAAATGTATCCATATAGAACTTGAGAATACAATCTTAAACTGCTGATTATTGAAACCATTTGAGTATATTCTATAATATTTAAAACAAACTTGCAATTCAATGTGAAAAAAGTTCACAGATGGTATTTGGGAACACTCTATTTATAATGCAAAGATTCATTTCATTTTTGTAGTAAGTACAGAAGCAAAAACATTTAGTAAAAGCAGCACTAATTTAAAAGAAAAGCATTTATACAAATTGAAGACATTTAGCGTAGAGGCCTGGCAATATGCAGATTTTGTAATAATTCAAACGTTTTGTCAGCTTTTGAAGACATTATGTGCTTGAGAAGGATGTGGAATAATATCCTGTTGTCTTTTACTGTAATTTAATTCATTTAATGAATGAATTTCCATTAACTTTGGAATTCCTTGTTGCTATCCTTTAATGTATTCCAAAAGAAATGATGGACTGTGAATCTTTTTTTTTTTAATCAAATTTCCATGTTCATTCAGAGGAAGCTTTTCATTTGTTAGAAATATAAACAATCAGCAGAAAAATAAAATGACTTTTCCCCTTGTTCTGGATATGTATCATAGTACAAGGCAAAAATCTTCAAAAGATATGATTTAGAGCTCATTGGAAAATTGGGAAATCTCTGAACTTGTTTGGAAAATTTTCAAATATTATGAAGGGACCAGTGCAAAATTGTGTTTTTTACTCCACTGAATTAGCTGAAACTTTGACAAGTTTCTTCCCTGGTATTAAGTTTTAAAATTTGGCTAAAGATGATATCACAACTTCACCTTACCCTTGTCTATGATCACTAGGAAGAGCACTGATGGACATATGAGTTATACCAATGTGTGTATGTTTGTCTGTGTGTTGATTATGGGTTGGTGTGTGTGTGTGTGTGTGTGTGTGTGTGTAAACTATGGTTTGAGAAAGGTTTTAGCTCAGTTTGAGAAGAATACTGTCCAAGGTTAAAAACAATTCAAGAACATTATAGTGCTTTTGTTTTCAATTGTTTGCTGACTCAGACACTTCTATAACACAGTGTTTCCCAAACTTTCCTTTTGATAGGCTACTTTTCAAAAAGGAACTTTTCAAAAGTAAGACTGAATAAAAACAAAAACATTACTCTGTGGTAGAATACTGATACTATAATTTATTGATAATGATTCTGCATATTCAATAACAAATGATAATGTTTATATCCACCATTAGGTTGCTTTAAGACAGGTAATATTATCATTTTAGACGAAAGGTCATTCTCACAAAATGTCTGCTATAGGAAAATTGACTATTTAAAATTAATGTCATGGTGGGCACAGTCCCAAAATAACTATCTACCAAAAAGCCAGCCAATACTCCATAGAGTCTTACCGCCATTCCGTTGGATCTTCAGGATGTTCTCTACAACCTCTGATTATTATTTTTTTTAATAGTTCTCAACTGTTGGGAAGTTGAGTTACTTAACATTTTTATTTTGTTAAAATGTCTACATTGAGAACACCAGGCTAAAAACTGGGAGATAATGAATTCTAGCCCTGCCTTCAGCATGAAGTCAACTTAGGCAACCGTCCCTCTCCTATTGTCCCCATTTATTTATACCTATTTCCTGTATTCTTACTCATGTTTATACTTATACCTATTACCTTGTAAGCGGTTGACAAATCAAATAAATAAATAAAAATAAATAAAGATAAATAAGTCTAGTCCTGCCTTTGGCATGGCTATGACCAATCATTCTGTCTCATCCCTGTCAAGCAGGCAACGACTTCCAAAAATCTTGCTAAGAAAACTGCTGGGACTAGTTTCACAGTTGCCAAGAGTCAATACTAGTTCAAGGCGACACCCCCCCAAAAAGGTGTATACAGATAGTCCTCAACTTACATCCACAATTGAGCCCAAAATTTCTGTTGCTTAGTGAAACATTTGTAAAATGAGTTTTGCCTCATTTCACAACCTTTCTTGCCAAAGTTGTTAAGTGAATCACTGCAGTTGTTAAGTTTATAACATGGTTATTAAGTGAATCTGGTTTCTCCATTGAGTTTGCTTGCCAGAAGGTTACAAAAGATGATTACATGACATGACTGCAACCACATAAATATGAGTCAGATGCCAAGCATCTGAATTTTGATCATGTCACTATATGGATGCTGCAATGGTCATAAGTATAAAAAATGGTCATAAGTCACTTATTTCAGTGCCTTTGTAACTTTGAACAGTCACTGAATGAACTGCTGTAAGTCAAGGACTATCTCTATGTATGTATGAACTCAACAGCTATCCCAGGAATGAAGAAACTAAAAGAACGTTCTTTGTTTTGTTGCATACAATCTTCCTATTCAGTGTGCTTTAACTGAAATAATGCAGTCCAAATAATGCAAGGAGTTTAGCACTCTCTAGAGAAGGTATTTTCAGGCACATTTCTGCAGGCATCATGCTGTCTTTTCCTCTTTTTAGGTATGTACAAAGTATCCCTCGTTAGCATTCTAATTTTCTACTGCATTATTAAAAATGAGAATAACATTTTATTTAAACAAAAGCTATTTAATGGGGTTTTTTTTGAAGCACTTTGGGAAGGAATGAGATAATGAAAAGTTTTTTAAATATTTTCCATTTATTGTTTAAAATGTTCAGAATTACTAGTGAAAGCATAAACTAGGCAATTAAGCATTTACTGTTAAGATATGAAATTACATAATTCAATTTAGTAATTTAAATTTTTTTTCCAAAACCAAGCATGTCAAGGGTGCATATTTAGATTTGATGAATGTGCTTCTATGGAACCTTTCAGACAATCCCATAGCCCATTGCCTTCTTTCTGCTTTCAAATTACTGTGATTGTAGTGTGCATAGAAATGACATCGCTGACAATCAGGAGATGTGGGACTGGTCATGCCCTATTGCAGGGAGAACTATGGCCCTTTTATGATTTGTGAACTTCAACTCCCGGAATTCTTGAGCCAGCATTTATGAAAGTCTCTATGGCTGGCTCAGGAATTTTGGGACTTGAAGTCTTCAAGTCAGAAAAGGACCACAGTTCCCCACCTCTGCCCTACTGGAACACATAAAATGTAAGACAGGTCTAACCCTTTGAAAACATAATGAGTGTCCTCCTTAATTCTTTTGGGAGTTTAATTCTAACCTGGACAATTATACTTTGGGTTGGAATGGTATGAAGGGATGGGTGAAGTTTATATCTCACAAAGTAAACAGTAAATGTTATAAACCCAATTTTGTTCTGCTTGCACATGTCCGTGGATTAAAAAGAAAAAATAATCCAAGTAATACTGGAAATCCTGTTCAGCAACCAGTATGATATGGAAAAATAGATAAGAGACACTTAGTAGATGAAAAGTTAGATAAAAACCATTCTACACTTTTATATAAAATTAGTGGGTGGGCATGTGTGTTGTGAGAACTGGGACAGAATATTGCAATCCTAATCCCAGAGCTGAAAATAAAATAAATGCACTACTGAAAAGTGCAAGAAGACCAAGAAAATGCATTCTTACATTCTGTCCTCAACAAAATAATCTTGTAGGACAATTAAGGCACTCACTATTCCTGAACCAGATTGGAATTTAGACCCGATTTAAGTAAAATGTTTCTTCCCAGACCTACTAAGAGTTGAGAAGTACATGGCTAACCATTAATTACTGTCAATAAGAGTAGAAAAACTATTCAAGGCCAAGCTGTATTTTCTCAGCACAAAACCATTTTGGACCTCTTTGCAGTAATGTCTGTAGGTGGGGGAGGGGCTTTCAACACTAACAAAACTGTTCATAAAAATATTTCTTTTCAGCTGTTCCCAAATGGACTACCATCAGCATTTCTATGGATATCAACACCATAATCAATTAGAACAAAGCTGACAAATTATTTTCAATTTGCTAATAATCTTATTACCTTCACAATCCTGAACAGCACTATTTTATTTAATTAGCATGCTTGTTACAAATATTTGTCACAGTTCTTCATTTGATGCAAGCTGTCTAACATAGACTGTACAGATGCCAAAGTACCAGTTATTTGGTCTCAAAGGAACTATTTGACCACTGCAGGAAAGAGCAATAAGCAAAACAATAGCATTGCAGCCCACTCTGGATGATGTACGTAGTCCATTTTTTATTGCTATAAAAGCTATGAAATGGATGTATAAGATTTGCTGCTAAAATAAAGAGATGTTTACAGCTTCGGAATACCAAACACTAGGAGTACTGGACTAAACTCTAGCAAGCTGAATATAAGAAAATGAGTTACGTGGAAAAATACATTTCGGTTTTCTTTATGGACAAATGTTTTATAAATCTCAAGAGAAAATGCACCTACTTTGCAGTGGGTTGCTGAAGCAATGCTTAATTCTGAATTTTACTCAGTAAGGTGATATAGGGACCAATTGATGTAGGAAGAGAACAAGAGTAAGAAGAAAATATTTGCCTTGTTTCAGATAGTTTATTTCTCAATTTCTGCACACAAAATCAATTTTAAGTACCTACCTAGACAAAGTTTAAAATATTTATGCCTAAATTGTTATAAAAACTCAAGGATAAGTATCAGCTTATTTTATTTGTCCAATGACAATTTTATACTACAATATGTAGGCCATTCATCCTACATCCTGAAACTTCACATAATCTAAAAAGAACCTTCAGAAAATCTTACCATGGGACTTTGTGATAGAAAGAACCAAATCAAAATTATCAAACATGTCTTATCTAGTAAATTTTAAAAGCTCTAAATCATTACTGCTGGGTTTTTTTTTGCAGATGAAACAACAATATTGCAAAAGATTGACAACAAAAACCATATTATTCCTTTTAAATTTCAATTCACAAATTATCACTCCTGGCCAAAATCCAAAACCAAACTATGCATCTTGTAGCCAGTGGATTCTGAGGCAATAAAGAGCTCTTATAATACTTGAATTTTAAACTACATATTATTATAAAAGGCTATATCAAGATTTTAGAAGTATAAAATGATTTATATAGCCTATAATTTATATAACCTAAACAGAACTAAGTGGCATAGTTTTAAGCATCTGATAAGAAGCAGTAATAGCACTTTCAGGTATAATTAAAATGAGAGTGAATTCATGATAATCTACAACAGTGATAGAGAACCTTTTTGGGTTCTGTGTTTCAAAAATTAGGAAAATGCCAAACTTCACTCTGTTGGGATCTCTCTCTCTCTCTCTCTCTCTCCCTCCCTCCCTCCCTCCCTCCCTTCTCTCTGTCTCACACACATGGAGAAAGGGACAAACAGAAGGAAACAGAGAGAGAGAAAAAGATGGAAGGAGAGAGGGAGGGAGGGAGGAACAGAGAAAATGTGTGTTCTAATAGTATATCCCTTCTATAATGGAAAAGCCACATTTACATAGTTTAGATGTTGAATGTATATAATTACTACAGGAATTGATTTGAAAATACAAGAGAAAATGTAACACTAAAGACTGCAGGAGATAAGATACCTGTGGATTTTTTTTTAAATAAAGGAATTGTTCACAGTACTGGAAACAACTGTAATCATTGGAAGCTCCTTGTTGTCTCTGGCTTTAACAGGGACATGTACATATCTATAGCCTTTTCTTTATCAATAAAGTTCAGAATGATAGAACAATAAATCAACGATATGAAGAAATGGATATTTTATTAAGATCAATGATCAGAAAACCCACAATAAAATGTAATAAACATCTATATGCTTATACCCCTAACTCTAAGTCACATGCACATCAGTTAAGTGAATAAATTTTCTGATAAAGCAAATGTTTTGCATTTGGTATATTTCAATAATAGTTTCCAACATGTACAGTGGTGGGATTCAAAAAATTTTACTACCAGTTATGTGGGTGTGGCTTGGTGGGCGTGGCAAGGGAAGGATACTGCAAAATCCCCATTCCCCCACCCCCACCCCACTAACCTGCTTTCCAGCTCCATTCTCATGTGCAGGGCAACAAAAGAAGACCCAGCCAATCAGCTGGGACTTGGGAGGCAGAGAATAGATGGGGGCAGGGCCAGTCAGAGGTTGTATTTGCCGGTTGTCCAGACTACTCAAAATTTCTGCTACTGGTTCTCCAGAACTGGTCAGAACCTGCTGAATACCACCTCTGGGTAGGAGGGGTATGTGAAAAGCACAGCACAGCCTGGATCATAGAGGATGTGAGGGGATGCACAAGAGGTGCAGCAATGGTCAGGGAGGGTGCATGAAGGTGCTGTCAAAGTCATGAGAAGTTGAGAAAGGATGCAATGTAGGTTGGGGAGGTTTATGATGCTGTGAGGGGTTTGTGCAAGAGGTACAGTGTCATGAGGAGGGTGGGGTGGGAGTGGCAAAAATTGGGGAGGGCATGTTGGGATGCGGCAGAAGTTGGGAAGTGTGTGGTAGTGCAGTGGGCACCAAGGAGGGTGTATGGGATTGAGTGAGTGGCTGGCTTGGTTTAAACATATAGTGTCAGGGAGAGGGTGTGCAGATAACAAAGTCTTGCCCCACCAGTCTGGGACCTTCCTTGCCAGCTTTTTTATTGTCATTCTAGAAAAGTTGACAAGGAAGGTTGCAAATCTCATCACCAAGGGATACTGCAACTGGTCCTAAGTGTGAACCAATTGCCAAAGATTTAAAAGTATAATTATGCTACTCATATAACTAACTGAACTTATTTCCAGGATAACAATTAAGTTGTTATTCATATGACAAGCCCTGGTAAAAGTATTATGACTGCCGCAACATAATTATATTGAGTTCCTTTAATGGTATGTATGCTAACTCTATATTAAAGCAAGATATGAATCATAGTATATCAATTACTGCATCCTTATATCTACTTTTAAGCAAATTATTATGCTGTCATACTTTTTCCAATATTGAATCAATAGTAGATATTTCTACATTAACCTCAGTTAAATCTAATTGCTGATGTCATTAAAAATGCCTTATATACACTGCTCCTTTTACTAAGAATAGCTTCCTATTGCCAATCTCTTTTCAGCTCAGTATCATCCTATATGGTATTATAAAACACTATAAATTTTTAATGAGATCACTGAGAGCATCTATTTTATTACTTACTATCCAGTCATCTCTTAGCTTTAATTGCTGTGTTACAATAACAGAAAAGTAAACATCATAAATCTCAACTTTTTTAGTTAAAGTGCATTCTATATTAAATCTGTGTGGTTTGCTAGACAATGACCTTACCGCAGCAGACGTTAGTTCAAGATTTCAACATTGAAAAACCTGACGGTCTGTTCAAAAATCACTGGCAATAAATACTTTCCCAGAAAAAGCAGAACTTGGTCAAAAGGACATACTTATAAAGGTTAAAAATAGTGCCAATTGTTTTTTTTTAACGAAAACTCATGAATTATCATTCCAATATTACTGAACATGTAAAGTAATTTTGGGATTAATGGAAAACTGAACTGAATGCTCTCTATTTGCTTCAATCTTTATTATGATTTTTCTACCTATTTATTACTACTATTTATTATGCCATCTGATTCCCAATGAATCTTCATTTTAGGTGGAGAACAGTATGATATAGTCTATGACTGGGAGTTAGTTTGTATCTACTTTGAATAGAGGTGATTATGTCCTGATCACGTTAGGCACAAGTAACCAGGAACAGGACTTGAGTTCAAAGCACCTCGAGTTTATTACATGCTGTATATACACAAGAATGTGATCTACTAATGGTCAAGGCAAATTTGTGTCTGATAGGAGTCAATGGAATTCATGGGGGGACCATACTTAGGTCTCTTGTGGGAGCACACCAACTCCAAACTGGTGACATGTTTGACCTCGTCCTTGGGCTCCACCTGGTCATGTCCTACACCTCATTTTAAAATTTCTATAGGAGAACCAATTCCCATTGCTGGCTGTCATTTTCATAATAGCACATATTCTCCCTACCAAATTGTCCATCTGTCTGTCTGTCCATCCATCCACTATCTTGTTAATTTTGAGAATTCAACAAAAGCTAAAAGAAAGCTACTGATTTTGAGTTATTTCAGTTCACTATTGAGACACATATGTACAAACATTTAAAAAATGCTATATGATGACATTTTATGAACAGTTTGCACAAGAAGTATAATGAAACAAAGGAAGAAAAGGAACTGTGGTTCTTACAGAAAAGCAAGACAGGCTATATATACTCAAACGTACAAGAAAATTACACAGGTCCACATATAAGTAAAATCCATATACATTTCTTCATGTTTATGTTTGAAGGTTTTCCCTACCTCTCTTAAAACACTATATTTCTTTCTGTCAAGTAGTTCTCATAGTCTACCTTTCAAGAATATGAACACATGCAAGTAATCTATAAATAGTTCTTCTTGAACAATATTGTTAAGTGTCTGGATATGGTACACACCAGGAGATCTGGTCCACAGCAAAAGATTTCAATGTCATTAGCACATCTCCAGAGAGAATTGAGGCAGCAAGATCTATCTTAATGGAAATGATCTGCAGGGACATGCAACATAAATAACTGCTAAAAAGTTCACAGTTTAGTTCTTGCTAAGTGGCACTGAGAAAGAACAATTTTAAACATAGAGATAGCTCTTTCTACTGTTCAAGCAAAAATAAATTATTAATTTAAATGCTTTTTAACAAAAAATAAAAGGCAGGCTTGCATTCTTCCAGTTAACTATTTATGTAAACCTAAAAGTGTAAGTGCCATTCTGTATGTATCATAGTATCAAATTCCTTTTTAGGCAATTTTGTAGGCAGTGAAATTGTAATAAATAAATAAAAATGTTCTCCAGACAAAAGATGATTCCCCCCCAAGTGATGATGTAATAGTTCATGAAAACAGGAAATGATGCAATTCCTTTCTGGATCTGGAAGTCTGTCCAGGAAATAGTGAAATGGCAGTTTCCAAGCTTTATCATCCATTATAAATATTAAGTTCAGCGCCTCAAGCTTAGTCTATCTAAGAGACACAGTCCTATGCTTTCATCCCCTATATGAGAACTGCATTTATTATGTTAATATATTGCTCCAGCAAAGCAGGCAACTTGAATACTTTAGAACTATGAAGCCTTAGTGTCCTTCAAACAAACAATTTCAGTACATGAATGAAATCTAGGAAAAAAATCCCACTCCTTTAACCTCAAACTATCCACTATTGACCTCACCCCATTCCTAAGTGTGCATAAGTGCACAATCGTGCCTACCGTCCCTGTCCTATTGTCCCCAATTATTCGTACCTATTTCCTGTATTCTTACTCATGTTTATACTTATACCTATTATCTTGTAAGCGATTGACAAATCAAACAAATAAATCTCTAAAGGAAAACCAAATTATTAAAAGGCAGTTTTGTTGTTTTTTGCTGTTTTCTCTAATCCCCAAACACACATCACATATCTTAGCAAAAACAAACAGAAAAAAATGGAAGAGAATAACAAAGTCAAAGAATGAAGATATTTCATGGTGAACAGCCTAAATTAGGCCTTACTTCTCACAAATGAAAATCTGATTGATTTAGTTTACAATTGTGCTGCAATTTCAATACATTTCCTGATAAATCCTGTTACTGCTTTAAAAAAATGAAAGGTTGTATAGCAAATTTGTTTAAAAGTGGGATTGCTATCTTTGGAACTCAGTACAGATAATCCTTGACTTACAACAGTTCATTTAGTGATCATTCAAAGTTACAATGACACTGAAAAAAGTAATACGTGTTTTTCACACTTATGACTATTGCAAGCATCCACTTGATCACATGATCAAAATTCAGATGCTTGGCAACTGACTCATATTTATGATGGTTGCAGTGCCCTGGGGTTATGTGACCCACCTTTCGTGACCTTCGGAAAAGCAAATTCAATAGGGAAGCCAGGTTCATTTAACAACTGTGTTACTAACTTAAGAATTGCAGTGATTCACTTAACAACTGGCAAGAAAGGTCACAAAATAGAGCAAAACTCACTTAACAAATGTGTCACTGAGCAACAGAAATTTAGGGATCAATTGTGGTCATAAGTCAAGGACTACCTGTATTTCTGGGCAACACTGTCCTTTAAAAAGCAATGGATAATCCAGATTTCTTAGGAAAATCATCATAAAGACTGCTGAGAAGAGCTACATGCATATATATTGTAGGATACAGTGAAGTAGAACCCAGAGTTCCATACTAAGGTGAGGTGATTTAGATTGTATCTTGATTTTTTCAGTAATTCACCTTGATTTTTTTATTTGTTAACAGAACGCATCATTTTAATTTTTAGAAAATTAAGTTATGTTTTAAAAATCAAGAAGTCATAAAGGCTTCTGGCTGGTTATGAAAGGTACCATTACTCAAATGACAAAATATTTGCCCAGGTGCATTATCCTTATTCTAAATACATGAATATCTCATGTTCCCAAATAGTGCTCATAATCGCAGATTGCAAATCTCCATAATTTCAAGATGGGTTTGCCACCTAAATTCACTTGAATTTTGATTTGTCACAACATCAAACATTTTGTCTTTTCAATAAAGCAAATTCCAAATCTAACTTCTTTTTATTTGTTGCATTTTTATCATTGCCAAGTTACTTACCAATGTTGCAAGCAAAAACTTTCAGAACTACAGCTGCTAGCATCCTATATCTTTCAGTAAAATTAAATTCATACAATCACGGCCTGCTACACACACACACACACTTTTAGTGGTAAAATGAACACGACTGTTATTAAAATCCCCAGGGGGTTCTCTGGTGCAGTTCTTCTTTATAGACTATTATGCTTTCAGTGAATTAAACCAGAATGTGAAAGCATGCAAAATAGAGAAGGAAAGGTTTCAATAATTTCCCTGTAGCTCAACACTTCTTTACACCAAAGCCTGTGGCAGTGCAAGCATATCCAACAGCAATGAGCTAAAAACAGGGTTTTCAACTTTATTTAACCGTGACTACAGTTTAAATACTGAGAGCATTTTATGGGCATGCTTATAAATGATTGCTATGATAGGTAAACCACAAAATGAGCAGAAATGAAACAAAGCATGGAACTGAAGTCACCAACGATTTAATGTTCTAAGCCTATGCCAGAAGTTTATCTGGGGTCGAAGACATAGTTGGACTTATAAATGTCTGAAACAGTTGCATAACTGTGCAGAATACCTGTTATCTATTATTTTATTTAATTATAAAAATAAAAAATAGGGCAAGGAGCTTTGTGGGCTTCGTGGAATGTTTTAGCAGAAAGAGAACGGTTATCCAGGACATAATGCTGGGGATCCAGGAATTATATAATAATCAGAATAGAGATGGAAGGGACCTTGGACATCTTCTAGTCCAACCCCTTGGTCAAGCAGGAGACCCTATCCCATTTCAGACAGGTGGCTGTCCAGTCTCTTCTTAAAAACCTCCAGTGATGAAGATCACTTCATCAGCTTCTGAAAGCAAACTGTTCCACTGGTTACTTGTCCTCACTGTTAGGAAGTTTCTCCTTAATTCCAGGTTGCTTCTCTCCTGATTACTTTCCGTCTGTTGTTTCTTGTCTTGTTTTATGGTACTTTTGAAAATAAGTTGTCCCCGTCTTCTTTGTGGCAGTATCTCAAACTGCTATCATGTCACCCTTAGTCCTTCTTTTCTCTAGGCTGACCATAGCCAATTCCTGCCACTGTTCTTCTTATGTTTTTGTCTCCAGGCCTTAATCTTCTTAGTTGCTCTTCGCTGCACTTTTTGTCAAAGTCTCAACATCTTTTTTATTTATTTTATCTATCTGGATTTGTATGCCGCCCTATCTCCAGGGGGACTCGGAGCGGCTCACACTAAGTATCGAAATACAAAACATAAATACAAGGCATTAAAATATAAAAGCCATCCAAACAAATCCCTAAAATACAATAAAACCTAATTAATTAAAAGCCTCAATCCAGGCCGGCCTGTAAAAACAGCCAAGTTTTAAGATCAGGAAGGAAGGAACGAAGGTCGGGAGCCAGCTGCAACCCCAGGGTGGGCGCCCCCACAGAGAAGGCCCTCCCCAGGGGGGACCGCCAACTGACATTGTCTGCTCGACGGCACCCCGAGGTGGCCCTGCCGGTGGGAGCGCACTGGACGATTGGAACTCGATGGCGGTAGGAAGCGCTCCTGCAAATACCCTGGACCCTGCCCATGAAGGGCTTTATAGGCTAACGCCAGCACCTTGAATCTTAACCGGAGGGCAACACTGGACCAAAACTGGATGCAGTATTCCAGTAGTGACCTTACTAAGGATTTATAAAGCAGTACTAATACTTCACCTGGTTTTGATTCTATGCCTCTGTTTGTATAACAAGGATTCTATTAGCTTTTTTGGCTGCTGCTGCACACTGCCGATTTATGCTTAAGTGATCGTCCACTAGCACTCCAAGGTCCCCCTCACAATTACTGTTTTTGAGCCAGGTTTCACCTAATATGTACTTATACATTTGGTTTTTCCTGCCTAATGTGCTTTTCTCCACATTAACTTTCATGTTGTTGGATAGAGCCCATTGTTCAGGTCTCTCAAGATCCTTTTGGATCCTGAGCTTGTCTTCTGGGGTGTGGGCTATTCTTGCCAGCTTAGTGTCATCTGCAACTTTGATGAGTTCCCCTTCAAGTCCCCCATCTAAGTCATTTATAAAGATATTGAAGAGTACATAGCCTAAGATGGAACCTGCTTACTTCTCTCCATGTAGATGTAGTACCATTAAGGACTACTCATTGAGTACGGTTTGTCAGCCAGTTATAAATCCATCTGGTTGTGATGCTGTCTATCCCACATTTTCTAGTTTACCAAGAAGAAGATTGTGGTCTACTTTGTCGAATACCTTGCTGAAGTCTAAGTATACTATGTCCACAGCATTTCACTGGTCTACTAATTTAGTCACTTTGTCAAATAATGAAATAACATTGATTTCGCATGATATGTTTTTAACAAACCTGCTGGTTATTAGTTATAACTTTATTTGTTTCTAGATGTTCACATATCTGGTTTTTTTTTTAAATTACATTTATATGCCGCCCTTCTCCAAAGACTCAGGGCGGCTTACAATTTTTTGGGATACAACCCAGTGTGCTCAGCAATAGCCTTCATTCCATTGTATATGCCTGCTTATTACTAAGCGGCATTTTTACAAAGTCAGCTTATTGCCCCCAACAATCTTAGGTCCTCAGTTTACCTACCCCGAGAGGATGGAAGGCTGAGTCAACCTTGAGCCTGGTGGGATTCGAGCCTACAGTAATTGTAGGCAGCTGGAAGTTAAGTGCAGGCATTTAACAGCCTGAGCCACCAAGGCCCTTTTTAAATTATTTTTTAATTTTTTTCCAGTATCTTCCCAAGCATTGAAGTTAGGCTGATTGGTAGATAGATACAAGGTGGAAGGTATGAACTCTGCACTAAATTTTTATGATTTGAATTTGCACTCCTCTTCTACAATATAAACTATGTACTTTAAGTATGTTTAAGAAGGCAGAAAGTTATTTATGTGAACAGAAATGAAGTTATGGAATTACTAAGTGTTTATGTGTTAAAATAAAATAGGGAAAATTAATTTGTGCTTGAAAAAAATGAGAAACATCTTGAAAATAGTACTTTCAATTTTTTAAGATGTCATGTTTAGTTACTGAATTACTATAAAGACTAATGAGAACACTTTTATGTTAATGTTATTTCTTACAATTATTTATCTTTTGAGCTAACAGTTGTTTTTTGTGCCATTATAATAATTTCTAATGTAATGCCTGAGCAATATTTATCTTTGGCAATGTCCGTTTAACTGTGTGTCTTCTGTCTTCTCCCTGCCTCCCTTCCTCCCTCTCTCACACACACACAATCGCACACACGCACATACTTTCAGATCTTTCAGTTAAAAGCTTTACTGCACTCTATTATTGTATTCAACTATATCATAGAGACAAGGTTTTATTGTACACAGGTCCTTTGTTAAAATCACAAACATTTCATAAAATCTTGTATCAGCAAATATGAACCCATCTCATACATTTTTAACAAATATTTGATCACTGCTCATATTTCCCTCTCCTCTTCCCGCTCTGCTTATAGTTCTAAAAAATACATTCTGGGGACTATGTTATTATTTCTGCTTCAGTGATCTGTAAGCATCCCTGATTAATGTTTGGCTATTTGTGTAATGGATTTCTCTGACAGAATAGCAAACTTTTATTCCTGGCATTAAGCAATATAAACAGTCTTTCAGTACTGTAGAAATAGAAAGTAGATATCTCTGTTCCTTAAAATTACTTTTTCTCTTTTCTTTTTGATTGCAGATACAATGATGATGATGATGCACTTTCTGTTTCTGAGCAGAGTAATAACAATGCTTGAAATAATTGGGTACTACTTTCATGACAAGTGGAATAGTCTTATGATTTAAAGGTTATGAAAAAATGAAGAAGACAACATTCTTTGAAAAAGAAATCACAGAAAACTAAACAGTGCTTTAGTGTTTAGCTGAAAAGTAATATGTATTTTTAAACACAATTTAACTAAGTTTCACGAATACTGGTTTTCATTTGCTTCTTAATGTTTATAAAGAACATATTTATTTATTATTTAAATTAAAACATGCAAATAGGTGAGAATAAAAATACTATGGTGAAAGTTAACATTATGGTCAGTATAGTATAATACTGTGAACTTTTCAATAGTTTAGAGATATTAGGTCTAGAGGCATTACTGTGCAATATAAATGAAGTCTTAACTTATCACCGCTAACCCTTTTTTTTAAATACGGCTTTTTCAGGGCAGGTCTGATTTCATCAAATACATGAAACATTGAAGCTCAAAAGATATCTAACATATACAATGACTGAGTAAAAAAGAAAGTGAAAAGAAAGCAATATGAGCCTCTGTAGAGAGCAAATGAGAATAAGAACTGTTTAAACAGAGACATGTCCAAAATGTACTCTCTCATCTTTTAATACATGAATAAAGCATAATGTACATAAACAACACAAAGAGTCAACTCTGTATGAAACAAGTTGGTTATTTTCAACCCTTTAACTTCAACCTGTAAAAATCAAATTGGCCAGAAAACCAGTATCTCCAAAGATGAAAGATGTCAGTTTACTTCCTTCTACATTTAGATAATTTGACTCATTTTACCTTCCTACTTCTGCAAAAAGAAACTTAATCACAAATTGTCACCAATTTACATTACAAAAATTGAAGAAATATCCATTTTGGATATCTAAGAGTTGTAAATGATTTTCCCCATCTCCCTCAGAGGGATGCTGCAGGAGGCAGAAAGAATTATTTAGGACTCACAGAGATAGAGTTTGGCAATTCTAAACTTTATTAGGATAAAACTAATAAAAGTTTCCACAACCTAGGCTTTAATTAATTCTCTCAAGAGTACTCATAATAAAGGGATTCTGGCAACTACATTCTCTTCATCTCTGTCACTAGATGAACTTCTTAGAGTCAAGGGGGAAAAAAGGAATAGGCTTTATCCTCATGCTGAAGACTTTTTAAAATAGCAGTTCCAAGTATTGATATCTGCTCAATTATGGTGGGAAAATCACAATCTTTACCCATGGATGCAAGCCACAAGGACTTTGGCTCCTTGGAAATGAAGATATTTTTTCTGTAATGTCCAATCTGGCCAGGAATTCCAGAGTTGCCTTCTCCCATCCTATAAACACTGAGAGCACACCCCAGCACAAAAATGCTCTGCTTTCCATTTGCTGAAGAAATGCCCTCATTATATTACCTCTAAGGTATTATATATTCTGCTATTAAGTAGCCTGAAGATGGCTTTAGTTGTCTTTGCATCAAAATAGTGTTTACTATTTTGTGCTAGCTAGGGGTGGTTCGAAAAGACATGGTCTGTATGTTCTTTTTCTATTACACCATTAATTTTTCTTTGCCTTGCTTTTCTTTTTAACTTTTCTTTTTTTCCACTATTCTGTATTTTATTAGTTTTGGAAGTTTAAGAAAGTTATATTAAAAAAAGGTTGACCTATAATATACGGATTGTCTGGGAAAAAAATTGTGAGGTTTTTTTTCAGTACTGTTTCTTTTAAAGAGGCAGAAATACACCCCATCTTCTCTTTAAGCTTGCAGAATTCACCAATTTCATCATACATGGAAGATAAGACAAAGAGGTGGTGACCCTCTCTCAAGTTTCCAAGGCAGTGTGGTCCATTAGGAATTGCAGTACAACACATCTTAAAAGTACCAGTATTCTGTCCTCTTACTTTCGGGAGTCCAAATTAACAGTCTTTATACTAAGGGCATCCAGATAAGCATCATCCTTTTACTTGTCTTGGGAATTCGAAGATATAACAATCCTTTTACTATTCTGTCCTCTATAATTACTGGCTGAATGTATAAAGGCAGATAGATAACTCCACAAAACATCCATACAAAGTCTTTTTATTGGTTCATCAAGCATCCTCAATATAACTTACAGTTACATCGAGATTCATCCAACTCTCTGCATAGCTGACTTTCTGGTGTAAAACGGTTGTGATCTTTCATCCCATAGTAGTGGAGCAAAAGGGAGAGATGCCAGCATGCTGCTGGGGTCCGAGGAAGAGTGAAGGAACCTTCCCCAACCCACCAAGGGTCAATTCAGTGACCAATCAGGGTTACAGATGTAGCCACATGACATGGACTACATTTCCCAGGATACCTTAACTACATTTACCATGATGCATTCCCTTAATCCCAATGTCTGGACAGCACAACCAGAGTTGTATTATGTAGATAAAATCATGAAAAATAAACCACTATTTCCCATGTTGAAATGTAGAGAAAGTGAAGCAAAAAAAACATTGCAAACAACCAATAGGATAGCTTGCCTTCAGAAGCATCGTAGCATCATAGAATAACAGAGTTGGAAGGGATCTTGGAGGTCATCTAGTCCAACCACCTGCTGGAGCAGGAGAGTCTATTCCAAATATTAGCCTCTACCTAGGATCAAACTCACAGCCTCCAGATTGTGAGGCCAGAGCTCCACCTCTAGGCCACAGGAGACTCATTGGAGACTGGACAACCATTAGTGTGAAATAGTATAGGTCTTCCTGCTTGAGCAAAGGATTGGGCTAGAACAGGGGTCTCCAACCTTGGCAACTTTAAGCCTGGAGGACTTCAACTTCCAGAATTATGTGAGTTGAAGTTCTCCAGGCTTAAAGTTGCCAAGGTTGGAGACCCCTGGACTAGAAGACCTGTGAGGTCCCTTCCAACTCTATAATTCTACATTCTAATATCTAAGCAAAGATGGAACATCAAAGTGCAATAAGAAGCTCTACTTCTTTCAAGTTAATTCTTTTCTGGCTGTCTCAGCATCAGCATATTAACTTTGATGACTGTCCAAACTTTGGCAAGTAATAACATTTATATGAATGCTGTTTATTCTACATTAATGAGATGTAAGAACAGTTATGTTTTATAAAGGATAATATAAATCATTTTTTTCATAAAGAAGAAAAACTTAGTAAGCTAATTTATTAGAAGAACTTTATGTCTGAGAAAAAGTAAAAAAACAAGACACTTCTATTTGTGACCTAGCCATTAACTATCAACAATCATCTTTAAATGGCCATCAGCATTAATATTTATATCTGAGATTTTTTGGGTGTGTGTGTAAATCTATATGGGATTATTTAGATTCATCCAAATTTAAGATGAATTTTAATTCATATATATTATTAGTATTATTAGCAATATCATACATGTTGTAATATATTATTAGTGAATCAATTTTAAAGAATTATATGCAGCTCTTACATAATATATTACACAGTATAGGCCAGAGGTCTCCAAACTTGGCAACTTTAAGACTTGTGGACTTCAACTCCCAGAATTCAAATCTCAGCTATTCTGGCTGCAGAATTCTGGGAGTTGAAGTCCACAAGTCTTAAAGTTGCCAAGTTTGGGGACCCCTGGTATAGGCAGTCCCAGAGTTACAACTACAATTGAACCCAAAATTTATATTGCTAAGTGAAACATTTCTTAAGTGTGTTTGCCTCATTTTGCAACTTTTCTTGCCACAGTTGTTAAGTGAATCATTGCATTTGTTAAGTTAGTAACATGGTTGTTAAGTGAATCTGGATTTCCCCATTGACTTTGCTTGTCAAAAGATCAAAAAGCTGGTCAAATGGGCCTAGGACACTGCAGACATCATAAATATGAACCAGTTGCCCAGCATCTGAATTTGATCACTTGGTCATGGGAATACTGCAAAGGTCGCGTGAAAAACGGTCATAGTTCACTTTTTCAGTGGCGCTGTAACTTTGAATGAAATGAAGTGTAAATGAGGTATTGTAAATTGAGGACTGTGTATTTTAGGCAATCCATTTATTTTGCTATGTAATGTCATTTAATCATAAAACAAGTGAGGAGCTTTTTACAATACACATCAATGCGTGAAAGTTGAATAGTTCAGTGGAGGGAGGAAACATTTTCCATGTTGATAGGAAGGGATCGAAGATACCAATTACCCAATTAATGAGGTATTTCGAACAAAAAGTCAGAAACCAGATTACATAGACATACCTTCGTTAGAATCAAAACTCAAGACATTTTTCCAGCCTCTCAAACAATGACTATACATCTGGGGTTCCCAGTTGGGGGTACGAGACGATATTCCAGGAGATATGAAAACTTGGGTTTAGAAGTTTCAAAATTATAGTGTATATGCATGATTATATGCATATAATTATTTACTTTTGTAAGGGTTATGAGAATATATCAGAAGCGTTCTAGGGGTGCGGGGTATAGAAAAGGTTGGGAACCCATGCTATACATGCTTGAAGTGATAAATAGGCTGTTGATTAAAATTTTGCTTTTTATTACAACAATATTTTGAATATTTTTACTGGGCCTTAACCCAATTTAATTCTCAGAGATATGGAAATAAATCTAATATCATGCAAACAAAATTGTATTGTCACAATGGGATTTTCTCCCTTATTGCAACCATTACTTTGTTCTCTGCTTCAATTTTGTTCCAGTACAACTTTCTAAAATAGAATTTTATTCAAGATAAAATATGCATATTTGTGTATTTGTCTATGTGTATTGCTCTGCACATTCAGTGATAGAAGAAAATAAGCAGAAACAGAACTCTGGATTTCATCCACAGATTTTGAAGCATAACTTATTTTAAACAAATAGCAAACATTCCAGAAAAGAGAGTAGTAATAAGACTGTTGCAACATTATCACTTTTTCAAACATGTTTGACAACTTTAATATCTAATATAAAGTTATAACAACATTCAATCTTTGATAAATTAATCAGAAATTTTGCATTCTGACCTTCAAGTGAGGCATTAGACATTTGCAGCCAAACTGAAATCTTAAAAAAAAATCTGAATCTCCAGCATCACAGAAGAGTTTAAATTCTCCAGATACACAGTAGTAGCTGGCTGATCAAACTGATTTACTAATAACTCAGTCTGGGCAGCAAAACTATACAAGTAGGAAATTCTCCAGTCACCAAGATAGCTATCTGGTACAGCTCCTCTTTAGGATTCTGTCATAGCTGTGTTCTCAAACTCTTGTCTGTCCTTATTTGATGCAAGACAGTTTTCAAGCTGATATAACCATTAGCTGACAACAACTACCGTGTTTCCCCGAAAATAAGACACTGTCTTATATTTTTTTGGCTCCCAAAACACACTAGGTCTTATTTTCGGGGTAGGTCTTATATATTTATGGTGCCAAATAGTGGGTGTGAGTGTGTAGGGGGTGTTTCGGGTGCACGGTTGCTCCCTGAAAAGTCTTCCTGGAACTGGAGATTTACACTAGGTCTTATTTTCGGGGTAGGTCTTATTTTCGGGAAACACGGTACTGAATCCATCACTAAAACTGAACTTTTTAATCTAGTCATGTATTGGCACATGTCCATGAAAGAATATATCAAAATAAGGTAAAATAATACTGAAATTGAAAAAAGTTATTCAGTAGTTTGTGATAATGATCCAGTCCAAGATATTGTGCTGCTTATACAGATGACAACCCAATAATAGGTTATTTACAAGGATGTTCAAAATATTTTTAAATCCAAATCATAGTTTTAGAAATGTTTCTTTCCACCAAGAAAAATATGACAACTAATTAACCGTATAACTAATTGAATAACTAACTGAGGCAGATGCTTTTCTTCACACAAAGCAGACTTATTTCTCTTGTCCAAATATAGTATACTTTTACCATAGCTTGAAATAGAGACTTTCATAAATGCTTATTTTAATTTTAGTAATGTTGAACAACAAAACATACAAGTATAATAACCAGGGGTGGGATTCTACCAGTTCTATCCGGTTCTATAGAACCACTTGTTAACTTTTTAAGCCATTTGGAGAACCAGTAATTAGAAGCAATCTCCTTTTGTTTTTTTTTCCACCCTTATTAACATTCTTGGCAGACAGCCTAGACTTACTGTCTCTGGAACTTTTGGGGCTTGGCTTTCTTAAGGGGAAGGGTTGTTTTAAGATTTTTACAAAGCTGTTGGGAGACAACAGCTCCCAACTTTCCTGTACTTCCCTGGACAATCAGCACTTTGAAGAAATCATTGAATAATGAAGCAAAGCTTTTAGTGACAGGGAACCAAGATGAGTGACATTCAGCAAGGCTTCTTGGCTAGCTAGAAAGATTGACATTCAAACGTGAGTTTACATACTCTTTCTGAGTTATGGTCTAAAACTGGTTTTTGGTGAAGGTTAATTCTGTGCTTGGTGAAGTTTAATCCTGTGTTTATTGATGGGATAATTTTCCCTATTCAGCTTCAACAAGCAACAGCTACTGTTGTGATTTAGTTATTTGTATTGTGTTTGAATTTTTTCTTGCCTCATGGTTTCTTTTTCTATCTTGGGAGGGGGTCTTCCTCACTGCTTTAGTACTATCTGGCACTGTCCTTTTGGGGTATACTTCCAAGAGGCAGGATGCAAGCTTGGCACTGATTTTTTTTACTGCCTCTCTGGGGGGCATTTGACCTTTCCTTAAATCTGGATGATTTCCTTAGGATATCTTGTGAGGTGAGTAAGACCAGCTGGTATTTTTAAGTAGTGCAAATGGATCTAAGGATTGCTTTTCCTGGGTGTGCTTTTTCTGGAGAGCTTAAATGACCACTCTGCTTTATGAGCAAGAATTGGCTGCTTGATAGTTATCACTGCATTTTAAATATTTTCATTCCTCAAGGTGCTCTGGCACCCTGCCTGATTTGTAACTCCGGCTTGCAGGTATTTTTAATCTAATGATTGGTATTTAGGGCAGCTTTTTGCAAGCAAAGAAGCTTTTTGTATTTTTGTACAATCCTTGACTTACAACAGTTCATTTAGTGACCATTCAAAGTTACAATGGCACTGAAAAAAGTGACTTATGACCATTTTTCACACTTATGACCAGTGCAGCATCCCCACTGTCATGAGGCCAGGCTAGAAGAAGCGGCCCTTGACATGAGTGATGTTAAGTTGGCCACACCCACCCAGTCACATGACCACCAAGCAACACCCACCAACTAAGCCATGCCCACAGAAGCCGTTGTTAAAAAACCTGAATCCCACCCCTGATAATAACCCTTATTTAAATAAGTCCTGGACACATGTGCCTTATGGCAACAGAATTTACTAAACAGGTGTTTTATTTTCCTTAAAAATAAATTTGAATATGATTTAGAGAATGGTTGCTTTTAAAATACATCTGCATTTTGTACTTTTATGGCCAATTTATTTGGTTACTTTAAAATGCAAGATGCCAATGTATTGCTAAAATGTAGAAAATAGTAAAATATTTAATGAACAACTATTTACATCCACTATTAATTACTTCAGGCGCAAAGCATTGCATTAATGTTTTAAGATTTGGATTAGTGTACAAGGTAAGTTAGGTTTTTATTAGTTTTACTATTTCCATTCATCCTACTTTTAGAGAATATACAGCTGTTATTGAACTCATCCATTTAAATCTACTTTGCTAATCCAAAACAAGTAAAACTAAATGAATTCCTTCAGCCATCAAAAGATAGATAATGGCATATGCTTTGAATGATTATTGTCTCTAATGTTGTTATTAATTTGGACTCTTGAATCCCATGCATTGTATTCATTACTGTTTTCATTAATGACTATCTGATTCATCAAATATACATCCTTAATCATAACCATCTTTGTTTTAAAATAGGGTTGGGCTATGGCCCTTTTATGACTTATAGACTTGTAGACTTGTATACTTCAATTCTCAGAATTCCTGAGCCAGCCATAGAGAAATGCTGGCTCAGGAATTCTGGAAGTTGAAGTCCACAGGTCACAAAGGGTCCATAGGTCTCCACCTCTGTTTTAAAAAGACAAATACTCTGGATCGTTTCAGGAAGGTATACTTCTTGAAGTTTCTCAGGTCTTTTCTGTAAATAGCTGGAAAGGATTTAGGCCTGTTTTATTTATAGATATTATTTCATCAAGCAGAATTTGATTCTTTTTCTTTGTTTTCTTTTTTAAAAATAATAATCTTAGAATAATAATCTTTTGCTAAATTCCATTTTTTCTGTACAACTCTTATTATTTATAATTTCAAAAAGTAATTCTTCTAATTCTGATACCCCAAATAATCAGAGGTGAACTGAAACAGAGTAGTTGGATGTCGTCTTGCATTTAGTGAAGACCAAAAGATACTCTTAAATACAAACAGGTGGAAAGTACAAGTAATTTGTAAGCATAATTCCTGAAAGTACTGAAGATCATCTATATGTTCAGATGAACTACTTTAATCTTACTCTCCCTTGTCTTCTTCCTCTCCCTTCAGTTGCTTTTCTCCTCACTTCATTTCTATTTAGTTTTGTTCCATCAATCCTCTTTTCTTAGCTAAGTTACTTTTAATTCCATCTCCAACCTTTCACCACCACTTCCTCCTCTCTGTCCTCCTTTTGTTATTTCAGTATGAAGAAGGGCAAGGAAAATACCATATGGGTCTATGTGTTATTCAGTGCTTTAAACATATGATTTGGCTGGGAGACAGATGGGGACTCAATTAATTTTATAATAGAGTGTCATATTTTACAGACAATTAATTTTAATTAATTTTAACATAAAATTTTAATTAATATTTGTATTGGCCCTGCCATTTTCAAAGTATGGCTCTCAAAAGTACACGTACACACACACACACATACACACACACGTATACATATAAATATATCATATACCTACTGACACATATTTATTGGGGAAAGAATTCCTGGAATTGGACCATTTAAATTTGGCAAATACAGTTGACAAGTTATAAAAGTAGAGCACTGCATCAGATGTTTCCCTAAGAAATTATATAAAGTACTTACATTCATAATCTATCTTTCCTTTTATAAACAGGAATCTGGAAGAGCACTGCAGCAGTTTGAAATCAAAAGTACATTCCAACTCGTACCTTTAAAAGATTGTAGCTAAAATACCAGAGTTTTGCCTGTGAATATATTTAATTGGAGAATGTGAATGATGACACCCAGCCCATGAACGTGTTCAATTGGAGAATCTGGTTTATGAGACACCCAGGGGGGATGGGGGGAAAAGGGTAACAGGTAAATTACATATGCCAGAGTTGGCTTCATACAGGGTGTGCCAGTATGTCGCCTTTAATAAATCCTTTGAAGTTTTTTGAAGTTTGGCTCGAGAATCATGATTTAATTAGGGTGATTGCTGGAATCCTGACAATATGAATGGGTTAGATCTATTTGTGTGTGTACCTGTTTATGACCTTCCCTTGTATTCTATCTGCATCTGCATTAATGCAATGTGAGTTTGTTCCATATGGTTCATTCTGAATGAATCGAAGGCATTTGCCCAACTGCCTCTCCCCCTTAAAGACGTGTTGGGAGGAAATTTTTCTGTAATATTTTTCTTTGCAGCTTTCAGCCTCATTTTAACTCAGTCTTTCTCTTTCTTTCTTTCTGTTCCATACCAGATTGGCCCTATTTATTTTCCAAACTTCAGTGAATTGGAAGAAATAAACTTAACTTTAATAAATGGTAAGTGGATGATACTGTCCTGCTAATAGGAAAATCATTTCATATTAGCTGAATATGTTTTCATGTTGGAAGCGGTTAAATCAATAAGATAGCAAATGATTCATCTTTCATTATTTACAAATTAAATGCCTCATTCATAAATTGGCTAAAGGGCAGAGTAGTGTTTATTAATTAACTATTTTCAAAGAAAGTAACAAAGGCTTCAAGGACAAGGGAATTATTATCATACATTTATCAAATCATATTGATCTCTTTTACAAACATAAATGGTTTTGTTAATTTGTAGATAACAAAGGACAAATAATGCACCATGTCATTATTATCTAAGTGGAGAATATATATGTTTACTCAGAAACAAGTGGGTGTTTAATGGAGTTTGCTTCCAAGTTATTTGATTGCAACCTTTGGTAAGAAATGGAAGATGTTGTCTCATGTTAGTAGAAGGAAAATGTACATTTAAATACAAATGTACAGGGACTGATATTTTTTTTACATATATATTTTTACCCATGTAGTATAATTGTATTACTCTTAAGTTGTGGGTGGTCTAACACTGGAGGTGTTTAAGAAGAGATTAGATAACCATTTGTCTGAAATGGCATATCATTTCCTGTCTGAGCACAGTGTTGGACTAGAAAGCCTCCAAGATCCCTTCTAACTCTGTTATTCTGTTATTCTGTTATACTGACATGATCAATTAGGGAGGTGTCTCTTATCAGCTAGGCCTGCTGGCTGAACTGCTCGGTTCTTATCAGAACCTGGAAACTGGCAGATTCCTCATCATGCTCCTGAGGACCAAGCAATTAAGACAAGGGTGTCAAACTCAATTTCATTGAGAGCCATGTCAGGGTTGTGTTTGACCTCAGAGGGCCAGGATGAACATGGCCAGGGGTGGGCATGGTCAGCTCAACATCACTTCTATTGGGGGCACCTGTGGTGGCCAAGTGCTAAGGCAGGACTTCCCTGAGACCCTCCCTCACTCTCATTATAATCTCCTTCCTTCCTTCCTTGCTTTTCTTTCCCCTTCATTCTCCTTTCTTCTTCCTTCCCCTTTCCTTATTTTTCCTTCCTTGCTTTCTTCCCATCTTTCCTTCTGTTTCTTTGTCTTTCCTCTTTCCCTTTCTCCTTTCCTGTCCCTTCTTGCATGCTCAAATGCAAAAGGGGAAACATTTCTCTTTTTGTTTTGCTTTTAGTTTGTTTTGATAGCCCTCTGTGAAAACAGCACTTGGTGGGGCACATGGACCCCCGCACCTCATTTTTGGCTGCAACAGCCTCCTGCAGCCCTCTGCCAGCAAAAGCAGAACTAGGTGGATGCACACGCCCCCCTCCCCACAAGCTCTGTTTTCACAAGCAGAGTCACTGCAGTCCGGTCATTTGCTATTTCCAGGCCAGCCCCGCGGGCCAGATTCAGCCCACAGGCGGATGCAGCCTGTGGGCCTTGAGTTTGACACCCCTAAATTAAAAGGTAAGCTTTTAATCGTATTGGGGGAAAACTATGAATGGGGTTAGGCACTATTTGGCAAATAAAAAGGAGAACCTCTTCAAAATTTGGCAAATATTGCCAAATAAAAAGGAGAAGCTCTTCAAAATTGCCCAATTTATTTTGGACATACGATTGTTTCTCAAGAGCACTAAAATTAAAAATATGAAAGAAATCTCAAGTACATATATTCTATCTTTTAATTCCTGTCTTCAAATATTAAAACCACAATATATATCATAATTATTAAATAATGGATTGGAAAACAAACTATGCTGCATTAAAAGTACTTTTCCTTTGAAAAGTAAATGCATTCAAAAAAGGAAAAATAGCTTTTGTGCAATTTATTATTGTTTTATTTTACACATTTTGAATATTGTTGTATTCCAGCATAACTGCCAGTGATTTCCAAATAAACCATGCAACAATTAAAACAATATTTAGTAAATGTTTTGTAAAAAGAAAGAAAAACAATTGAGTACATAACAGCATCTGCTTACTAAAGCCCAATATGATGGCACTATCCAGTCTAATTCTATTATATTTCTAGACTGTAAAATTATATACCTCCCCATTACTAAATTCTTCTCACATTTTAAGGCCATATTTTATTTTCACTAAACATTTTGATTGGACTTAGCTGCTTTGATTGCACCAGACTGGCTAATATCTTCATGCCACTCTTCATTTGTTGAATTTTCAAAGAATAATTATTAGAAAAAAAGAGGAAATTATAAAGAACTGATACCTACATGGTCATTCATCTTCTACTATAAAAAATATTAAAACTGAATTTGCATGATATGCAAAGCTTATAACTCTTTCAATTAATAACTTTCCAGTATAAATCTAAAATTTTGAGACCAATTTGTTTACTTTTCTTGAGAGGTGATTTCTCATTTTACAAATTACTAGACAAAGAATAAATCCTGTAACTAGTCAAGGGAAGGAACAGCAAATGAAGTCTAACAGTGAATGATTGATAGTCCCTTCAATATTTATTCTGTTAACAGTGTTAATGCATTATTTTAAAAAATCTAATGTTGTATCCCCTTTTAATTTAAAATAATTTGTATTAATATTCAGAAACAACCAAAAAAGATAAAAGAAAACCAGCAACAAAGAGAAAGGGGAATAAGAAAAAAAATTACTTATATCATTCACAAATAGCATATAGACACATGAACAACATAATACACAAGTAGATATTAAATTTGAACAACTCTAATTTATTGAATAAACTGTCTCTCTAGAGATGTAATATATGTCTAAAATCCAGGATGCACTTGTAAGTAATGATGATCCGTGCAATTTGTTTTGGCAAAAGTCTCTTACACCAGTTTCTCACTCACTTCTTTGAAGATTCTTCCTTTTTGGCCAGACATCTAATCTCTTCCTCTCAGCTTTTCCTCCAACCAAAAACCCAAGCAAGTGAAAGTTCTCATATTCTACATTGGTCAAACTGCCAAGTGATTCATGCTGCCAAGCAATTCAAGATGCTCTGGACTGCTTTTCAAAAAGTCTAATGCCTTTGCTCCTTTACATCTCTTTCTCACAAGCAGTTGTTTTTTTCTGCCCAAACAAAACTGTGGTGTGTTTGTGTTGTGTGTGTGTGTGCGCACGCACCTACTATTTTCAGACAACTCAGAAATCTTTTTTTTCTTATCTTCTGCTTCTCTGTTCTTTTTCCCCATATCCAATACTGGGGTCATACGAGAAACATCTACCACAAGTGGGGGGGAAACAAAACAAGATGGCAATGCAAAAAAAAATGGACAGGCACAGACACAGGAAACATCAGAAACAGAAGAGAAAAGTGGAGATAATGGAATCTATATGCTTCTAAACTTACATGCTTCTGAGCTCTTGAGTTTCTCTGCAAAACTAGGTCTTCTGTCACTCTACATTCTACATTCTACTTGAAGACCTTTAGGGGCTGCAGCAAGGCAAACTATTACTTTGAGGCACCAAGTCATAGATGAGTTTAATTATCTCTTGCAAAAAAATCTGTTTCTCTAGTTCTCTGTCATAGCTGAGGATCTTGTTTCCTATAACTTACAATGTAGTTATGTACCTTAAGTACATTAAAATTTCCAACAATAATAACAATAACAACTGAAGTACCACTTAAACACCCTTGGCATTGACAAAATCACAAAAATCATGGTCAATTGCGAAAGGCAGCTTTGCTCGGAACAGCTTACATTCTACAAGACCACCAAACAACATCAAAATCTGCCTATCTGAGGTCCTTGGTAAGACTTGATAGGTGGAAAATGATGGCAAATCCAGTCTAAACATCTGGCTGATTGTACAGCCATCCACAGCTACTCGACTTTCAACAACTGTGGCCAACTATCTTATACCAACTGCCATGTTGCATTTTATTCATTAAAAATCATTAAAAATTTCAAACAAGAAAAAAAATCAACAATCAATACCTGTCTTATTATTCAATTGGATTGTCTTAGAGACCAGGAGCTGTTTCTATTAACATAAATATAAATTGTGTTATTTCTTAACAAGAGAAAGGTACAGCCACATAAACAGTTTGGCCTTGCTTTTTGTCAAATGAGCCCATGAATAGAGCAGCCATTTCTACAGCTATTCTACATTCTGTAACTCCTCCTTTAACTTATCCATATAATTTTACTTGTAAACTCTTTCCACTAATATAATATCAAAATTTATTGTAAAATATGTTCCTGGACTATCTGAGCCTCGGTGGCGCAGTGGTTAAAGTGAAGTACTGCAAACTACTGCTGCTGACAGCCAGCTGCCTGCAATTTGGCAGATCGAATCCCACCAGGCTCAAAGTTGACTCAGCTTTTCATTCTTCTGAAGTAGGTAAAATGAGGACCCAGATTGTTGGGGGCAATATGCTGACTCTGTAAAATTGCTTAAAATTGCTGTAAAGCACTATAAAGCGGTATATAAGCCTAAGTGCTATTGATATTGCTATTTATGTAAAGCAAAATTATTATTTATTTATTTATTTATTCGACTTACATGCCGCCCCCTCTCCCAAAGAACTTGGGGCGGCTCACAGCTAAAAACACAATACTAACAATAAATTACCTAAAAAATATATTAAACAAATTGTAAGGCGAATTAACATTAAAACCCCAAAATTAAAATAAACAGCCCAAAGAGTCAGCACAGCCCAGATTGCAAAAACAGCCAGGTTTTTAACTTGTGGCGGATGGTGCGGAGATCAGGAGCCAGCCAGAGCTCCAGTGGAAGAAGATTCTATAAAGTGGGGGCCGCCACAGAGTAGGCCCTCCCCCGGGTCCCCACCAGGCGACATTGAGTCGCAGACAGCACCCCGAGGAGACCCCGTCTGTGTGCCTGTACAGGGCGGTTGGTACTTGATGCTGGGAGGAGTCGTTCTCATAAATTATGACAGTTATAACATCCAAAACCGAATATAGTGAAATGTTGGTGAAAAGTGATCAAACCAAATTGTTAGCAGTTTCTATTTTTAATTCAATCTCAAGAAATGTTTTACATGCGAACAAAAAAATATATAACAGTTTAAGAAAACATTCTATATATTGAGATAAACTATTCCAAGATATTATTCATTTTCTTGATATGAGATATGCACATGAGTAAAGAATATTATTTGCTTTTCTAAACAGAGATTCATCTCCTGTTTAAGAATATTCTAGGAACCCATTAATTTACAAATCGCTTTAGTTGTATCTATTACCTACTGTATGTGATGTTCTATCTTCATAAATCAAAGCCAGTACAGGTAAAATGTTGTACTGACACTGGGGAAACTTTTATAGTCCACCCTTACCTAGAAAAGCTCACTTGGTGAACCTTGGCCAATACTCTCAGCGCAATATAGCTGACAGGAATATGAGAAAAATGTGAAGAGATAGCACATGTACTGCATGCTGCATTGAACTCCTGACCAGAAAGTTAGAATATATATTTAACAAAGTAGCAAATACATAAATATTGCGACAAACTGCCCTATGGTTTTTATAGGGTTGCTTTAGCTCTATTCTGTCTCTTTATTTTTATACACCATAGCTGATTATTTAAATATATAGTATTGCTAAGGAATAGGAATGTTTGTATAATTCCCACAATGGAAAGTTTTATATGTGTATCAGGCAAACATTTTATAGCTGGGACTATGGGCCAAGATGCCATGTTTAATCAGGAATATGCTACATTTTCATAAAATATTCAACTTTCAGTTTATTATGAATATTATTAGTCTGATAAAGGTCCAGGAGATTATTTAGTAAATAGCAGCAGCCTCAGCTTAGGTTTCAATGTTGTCTCAATTCTAACTGGTATTTAATCCAATTTTAATTCGATTCATAGAAAAAAAGTCCGTTATAAAAAGTTCTACAGAGAATCATTAAAACTGCCCAGAATATCATTGGGCTCCAGCTACCAGCCCTGGATGACATCTTCGCATCTCACTGTTTGAGGAAATTGCACAACATTCTCAGAGACTCTTCCCATCCTGCTTACAATCTTTATGAACTGTTGCCTTCTGGCTGAAGATATAGAACAATTAAAATTCGAACCACATGTTTTCTGAATAGTTTTTATCCCAGGCTATAATTGCACTTAACAATGAACTTAAGGACCACCATCAGTGAGCTGTTGTACAGTATTACTTGGTCTGTTGTGTGGATGCTTGTGTGTTTTTAGGAGGTGGGGAATTTTGGTGGTGGGGAGGTGTTTGTCATGTGTGTGTGTGCATGTTGAGTCTGGTCTCTGGGTGTTATGTGAATTTCACTGTATGTATACTGTGTATATATGTACAATGACAATAAAGAATTCAATTCAATTCAGTTCAAGTTATTTAAGTAAAAAGTTCCAGCATTTTAAAATGCCTTTCCAAAACAGTACCTACCCAGCTTAGAGGTCCAATTTTCTATATTTTATTTTATTTTTAAAAATTTTGCTTTTCTCCCCTTGGTTCCTTTTTTTCGGGTCTGAAATTTTTCTCTGAATAATTGTTTGCCACTTAACAAATAGTTCTGTCTTTCTTTGATATTTTTTCCTTTTAGGGTTAAATTTCAGGTAGCAAAAAAATCATCTCACCCAGTTCCAATCAGTGTTCATTTACACTGCTCCTGTACTTTCTTTGTTGCTTTGGCTGTCCCAGCTTCACATCTTCTCGTGGAGAGTGAGAGGGAAGAGCCCTGAATCAGGCAGGAGAGTTGTGACTCCCCAATGACCTGCAGAGTGCCCCTCTTTTCTTCACCACCCCTTCAGGGTGGCTTTAGCTTCTTTTGGAACCCTCCAATGGGGAAAATTCAGTGCAAGAACACAGTGATCCGCTCCTTGCCATGATGTCAGCTGGAAGTTCTACTCAGAACAAGTAGGAAGTGAAAAAGTCTCTATCCTAATATATATTTAGGGGATAAATTAGTTCCGTATAATTATTCAGATTTAGACTTATTACTTAAAGCCTTGTTTCCTTATCTCTTCCAGTTCAACAAGTCATCAACTTTGTGAGAATCTTGTTTTAGGTCTGAGGCTGATGCTAAAACATAGCAATAGAATGATGATGTTACCTAAAGAGGTTACATGTTCTTACAACAAAAAAGAGGTTACATGTTCTTAAAACAATTATATTTTTAAAATTTGTCCGTTTGTTTTTCTGTTTCATCTTGAAATTTTGAATTGACTTTCATGGACATGAAACCACCAAGTTCTGAGAATAATTATTTAGGATGGCACACTATTTGGTTTCACATTCCTTTAAGTCCTTAATCCCCTGCATATTCTTTGAACTCTACAATATTCAACTGAAGTGAATGTATCCTTTTTTTCTTTTAATTTTTTATTTATTTTTATTTATTTATTTTTAATTACATTTATATGCCGCCCTTCTCCGGAGACTCAGGGCAGCTTACAATTTTTGGGATACAACCCAGTGTGCTCAGCAATAGCCTCCATTCCATTGTATATGCCTGCTTATTACTAAGCGGCATTTTTACAAGGTCAGCTAATTGCCCCCAACAATCTTGGGTCCTCAATTTACCTACCCCGAGAGGATGGAAGGCTGAGTCAACCTTGAGCCTGGTGGGATTCGAGCCTACAGCAGTTGTAGGCAGCTGGAACTTTTAATGAAAATGGTCTTATTCCTGCTATGTTAGCACTGACTTAAAAAATCACACTGTTTCAGGGCTTTAACCAAACCATTTTACATTCACTCAACATGTTTTTCTTTTTCTTGTCCAAACTTAAGTAACCACGAAGGATATTTCTGCTTAATATAAAGTTTCAGGGATTTATTAGTTGAAGAGATACAGAACATGAAATTACATGTAGGAATTTGCAAATTTAGAACCTCTATCTCCCTAGTTTGACCTTTTCCCTCGTTCAAACAATTATTTTTGACATATCAGTCTTTGTCCAATTTGACTCTCACTATTGGATGAACTTACACTGGGTCTGAGTAAAGACAGAAAAGGAAGCACCACTGGTGAGAATAGTGAATTTAGACTCAAGGCTTGTGAAAAAAATTATCCAGTTAATAGGAAGACTTTTTTTTGCTGTTGGCAAAAACAAAAATATAAAGTAGCAAATCCTAAGGGACATTCTGTCTCTGGAGAGAGTTTTATGTTTGGAAAATGTGAATTTGGAAGGCAAATCAGACGTTAGAAAAATAAGCATTTAATATCTTGATTTAGTTTCAGTAAGTAGTTCTCTCTCTAATTTTATACAGCAGTGGGATTTGGGATTTTTCACACTGGAAAAAAATGGCAGATCAGGATCCAAGTCCCACCCTTTTAATATATTCATCAACTTTGAATGCACATAGAATTCTTTCCTGGCAATTTCAAGGAGCCTCAAAAGGGAGGGAGGGAGATTTCAGATGTTTCAAATTCTCAAAATACAAGAGCACAATGAGTTCTGTTTAAGCTTATCCTTTAGGAATAGTGTTTGGCAACTTGAACATGTGTGGCAGAGGTGGTATTCAGCAGGTTCTGACCAGTTCTGGAGAACCAGTAGCGGAAAATTTGAGTAGTTCAGAGAACCGGCAAATACCACCCCTGACTGGAGATTTTACAGTATCCTTCCCCTGCCACGCCCACCAAGCCACGCCCATCAAACCATGCCCACAGAACTGGTAGTAAAAAATCCTTGAATTCCACAGTAAATTCTAAGAGCTGAAGTCCATTCATCTTCAACTTGCAAAGTTGAGGAAATTCTGGTTTAGAATAATAGTAAGTGATTGGATTACATTAATTCCTTTTTAAAAAAAATCTTGTACTTCTTGTAGTGACATTTGTTAAGTATTATAGTAAATATTCCTAAAGATTCTTAATCACTGAAGACTGTCTTAGAAGGTTGAGAGCAGAAGATCACTTTAAGATAGACCTCTTAGCTCTCATTTGTTATCCATTCCATCTGTGATATTACTATGTAACTCTTGTCTAAACATTATAATTACATACTTATTATATAACATAAACATGAGCAACATATAGTCTTCAAAATATTAATCATCATCAAATATATCATCTCATTCAATCAGGCAGGGAAGTATTCTTCAGATCCCATTAGTCAAAGAACTTGACTGGCAAGCTCAACTGGCAGGATCTAGAAAGAAAGCCTTCTCTGCCACTGCCCCTGTTTTGTGGAACATATTTCTCCCAGAGGTGAGGAAAGTTCCCAATCTGCAGCCCTCCATGTGAGGCATAAAAGATCACCCAACCGTGGGCTGACTACTCCCTTGAGAGACCCCCCACCTGTTATAATCCAACACTACGTCACCATCTTAGGACTTTTGCCACCTTTTGATATTGAATTGTCATTATTTTGTTATAACCCTAATTTAATTTTTAAGTTCCAATGTTAATTTGTCTATATTGCTTTATTTATGAGTTATATTGTATTGTACACTGCCCAGAGCCCCTCTTTGAAGAAGATGGACAGTTCAGAAACATACATGAATGAATGAATGAATGAATGAATGAATGAATGAATGAATGAATCAGCAAGCGAAGGGAGCGAGCAAGCAAGCAATTAATTCAGATGCACTGTAGGAGATGTTCAATAGCATGTGACATCTATGTCTTCTGACATGGCAATATACAGTATCTTTTATTACATCTATTTCTCACAATTCTGTATGTTATAGCTGCATATCAGTGGTGGGATTCAAAAAAATTTACTACCAGTTCTATGGGCAAGGCTTGGTGGGCGTGGCATGGCTTGTGGGCGTGGCAGGGGAAGGATACTGTAAAATCTCCATTCCCTCTCCACCCCACTAACCTGCTTTCCAGCTTTGTTCTCCTGTGTAGGGAAACAAAGACCCCGCCGATCAGCTGGGACTTGGGAGGCAGAGAATAGATGGGGGTGGGGCCAGTCAGAGGTGGTATTTGCCAGTTCTCCAAACTACTCAAAATTTCCGCTACCAGTTTTCCAGAACTGGTCAGAACCTGGTGAATACCACCTCTGCTGCACATCCATATTGATTTTCAGCTACAGTAATCATGTTGAACATGTAAATATCATATATTACATGCCAAGAATTCCCATTTAATTTTGTACAATTTTTGATCTCTTATACAGCATGCAATCTACCCTATATTCAAAAACAGTAATATAATAATGTCAGCTGTAAAAATATACCAAATTCTTTCTTCAAACAAATCTTGTCTTTTGACTGAGGTCTTAGCAGATATACTACAAACATAATATTTCATTTTCTCTTTCTTGTACTCATTTTCAGCTATTTCAGATATCATTATTTTGTAAGTTTATATAAATCAGTTTCCTTCATGAAAATCACTAATCTCAAACATCTTTGAGAAAATGGACTGAGGAAGTGTCTGACCTTTCAAATGATTAAATTAGGATAGTTTTCATACTGTTAAGTAACCATTGTTTACTTAATAGTGTTTACTTCATAAGCCTGAGTGCTAAAAGCTACTCCAAATTGCATTTCCTCTCTTTCCTTGGACACAAAAAAAGCTAAGATTTTTTTTAACGTTGCACTTTGCCTAAAGGCTTTGACTAAAATTTAATTTTCTTTGTACATTGATTTTTCCATTACACGTTGTACTATCTCATAAGGATTTTCAAAGTTGATGTATCTGTAACAAAGTAATGACTTAGAAATGATAACTGCAACTTTCTGATTATTTCATCCTTGTTTTCATAAGATATATCTATTTCTGTAACATATCCTTTTATATTATAGCATGTTTAGAAATGCTATAACAGCTACAAATAAAAACATGGATATATTATTTAATCAAAAAGAAATTTCAACAACTATGATTCAAAATTATTGCAGGCTCGAATCCCACCAGGCTCAAGGTTGACTCAGCCTTCCATCCTCTCGGGGTAGGTAAACTGAGGAACCAAGATTGTTGGGGGCAATAAGCTGACTTTGTAAAAATGCCGCTTAGTAATAAACAAGCATATACAATGGAATGAAGGCTATTGCTGAGCACACTGGGTTGTATCCCAAAATTGTAAGCAGCCTGAGTCTTCGGAGAAGGGTGACATATAAATGTAATTTTAAAAAAAAAGACTAAACTCTGTTCAAGTGTGAAATACAATGAACGGTGTAATTAAGAATTACTAAAACAACTTTATTGAAAGCCAGTAAATGTGATAATTTCATGTATACTTCAGTTACATTATTATGATTACATTTTATTTTTGATATGACATGAATCAGAATTTTATGGCTTGGATTAAAAAATTCATTAAACAGAATTTCCCCTTTTTAAGGACTTTTTTTCAGCAATGATTTTGCAAAGTATTTTTTTATTAAAACAATGTTGAGGACAACATAACACATAAAGGTACCATATGGATTGTATGTAAAGGATATGTCCTAGTCATTTTTATGTCAGCGGTCATTACACAGGTTGATAGAAATAAAAAGTATAGCTTTGCTGCCACAGATTTACTAACCCATATATGTTAGTACAAATATGTTAATTTGTAAATTTATCATAGCAATTTGATTAATAAATTTTGGATACCAGTATCGTAATTATAAATATTATCAAAGTGTATTTTTATAAGCGGTGTTATAAATGAAATTGGCTAGGATGGTTAGTAGCAATAATAAAGTTTACTACATTTTTTTCTACTTTCTATTTCTTAGTGATTTAATACAACCCATTTCATGGGGCAGAACAGAATTTATTAGATTAAATTATCCAACAGTTATCTATGACAAATGGTTAGTCTATGACTCATTGGTGAATATAGACCACATCCTGCTAATTTTCTGGATCAAATTCAGTAACATATTACTTGCAGGTTTGCTTTTGAAGTTTGGTGCAGTTTTTATAGAATGCAATTTTACATGATGAGGATGATTATGATGTAGTAGTAAAAGAAATAATAACAGTATTATAAAATTGGAAGGGGGAATTTAGGTCATCAAGACCCAAATCATGTTCTGTGCAGCAGTCCAAATTAAACATCTATGACAAATGGCTTTCTGGCCTTGGCTTCAACAAATATAGGGAAGGAGAATTCATCACTTCCCAAAGTAATTATTTTCAGTGTCAAACTTTTCTACTATTAGGTAGGTTTTCTAAAATAAAATGTGTATTTCTATACAAGTATTTATCCTTTAACAACTGCAATTAAGCTTGGCATTTCCATCATCAGTTGTTGCAGTCACTATGTACGTTAACTAGATTTTATGACTTTATGCTTGCAAAACAAGTTGCTGTGGTTATTAATTGAATCACAAGGTTGTTAAGTGAATTTATTCTCCCAAATGGGCATTTTTTTTCCAGCAAGGAACACCAGAAACCAGCCAAAGATGTCAGAAATTGCAATCACGTAACTGCAGAATGCTGCAGCCAGACATAAATGAGAGTTGATTATTAAGCACCTGAAATGTCATCATGTGACTGTAGGGGCAGAAATCATAATTCTGAGGAAGAAACCTAAGTAACTTTTTTAAGGTCGTAACTTTGAACTTCGTTAGGTGATCAGTTGTTAAGTGACAACTATTTACCATTAAATGGTGTTTCGAGATCTGGAATATCAGAGAATAGTTCTATGTATCATGCTTTTCTGAAGAGTGCTGCTGTATCAATCTTCTTTTTTCTAAGTGAAGTGTCTCCAGTTCCTTTTGTCTCTTTGTATACAGCCTTGGTTTCTAATTCCTTCATCCTCCCTGTTACCTTTTTAAAAATCTGTCCCAGTTTAAATGAGTCCTTCCTAACATAGGGTATCTGGAAATGTACACAATATTAGGGTGGGTCTTTCGCTTTACATTATAATCTTTTAGACAAAAAAGTAATGTTAAATAGCTACATAATCTGGTTTCATTCGATTTATTTGGGTTATACAGTTATTCTTCCAACTAAGTGTATACTTTTTGATACTGTAGTTTACTTAGGATAGCCACTATATCTAACAATTAACTAATTATATTTGAAATGTTAATAGATTTTTTTCCTTTCCACAAATGCATAATTTTGAGTCTAAAATTATTATTTTTATTCATGCACAGCCAATGCTATTCTAGTTGCTTTTGCAAATATTGGCAAATAGTATTCTGGAAGAAAAGGTTTAGAAAATCACAGAAGATAACTTTTATTGTCCCAGCAGACATATTTATCTGAAGTGGGAGGAAGCAGTGGTGGGATTCAAAAATGTTTACTACCAGTTCTGTGGGTGTGGCTTGGTGGGCATGGCAGGGGAAGGATACTGTAAAATATCCATTCCCACCCTACTCCAGGGGAAGGATACTACAAATCTCCATTCCCTCCCTACTCCTGGGGAAAGGTCACTGCAAAATCCCATTCCCTCCCCACCACACTAACCTGCTTGCCAGCTCCCTTATCCTGTGCAGGCAACAAAAGAAGACCCAGCTTATCAACTGGGACTTGGGAGGCAGAGAATACATGGGGCGGGGCCAGTCAGAGGTGGCATTTGCCGGTTCTCTGAACTACTCAAAATTTCTGCTACCGGTTCTCCAGAACTGGTCAGAACCTGTTGAATACCACCTCTGGGAGGAAGCATGACAAAACATGCATAATACTAATGACATCAAACCCACAACTTACAACACCTAACATGCAAACACATAAGGGAGAAGTTTGCACCTTATTGACACTTTTCACATGCTGTCAATTTAATGTGGTTATGGTTTTGCTGCAGGCATTGAAGCCAGTGTAACCAATCCCCCCTTAAAAGTCAATACACATGATTTAGCCAGTAATCCAAATAAAAGGGGTATTTAAGATCATGCCAAATTGTTGTTAATAATCATATAAAATTTGATATGAAGCACTTTTTTGTTTCTACCTCTCTCTAATGCAGTACTTGGGCATAGATTTATTTAATTTCAATATGGAAGAATTAAACAATTGATTATCTAGTGGATTTTACTTGACGTCAGTGTTAATATGTCTTATCCTTCACCCCTGTTAAAAGGTGACAACAATATACAGTACCATAAATATTGTGTTGTCATTTTATTATAATTATAAAAGCCAAATCTGTTTATTCCAGCATTTTTTAATAGAGATGTACTTTTTCTCATTAAAATCACAACATTGTCATTGTGTTTAGATCTGGAGCAGTTTAGGACATAGTTAGCAGTAAACTGGTTATAAATTTAAGCATATATTAATGCTTCAGTCTGATATTCTCTTACAAAAGTGCAGTTTCTCATGGATATTAAGTTATTTAAATATTTAATTTTACGTCAGTGAACCCCAGCATATGGATCATGCAGCATATGGATCATGCAGAAACAAGTTAACCTGTTCGTCTAACCATATAATCTGACTGAACAAGGGATTTTGTTATACAACAAACATACAAAAGAAAAATGCATATTTACACCTAATTTTTCCTACTATTAGGTTATCTGTTAGATCTGAGCATATCTATTTTTGCCTTGCACATTGAATACCACTTTGCAAGTATAACTTTTCATTTCCCTTTTTCACAGATTGTTACCTCCCACTCTCAGTATGCATTATATTGGCTATATTTGAACTATAGTTTCTCTGAATTGAATAGGAAATATAATGTCATTTTGCATATGCATGTGAAAGATTTAACAGATTAAATCTGTTTTTTATTTTAATTTTTAAAAACACTGATTACTTTTAAAATAATGAATACATTTGGGAAATGATATATATCCTTTATTTACACATTCAATGTTTACGCTTTGACAGTAGTCGAAGAATTTGGCTCATATCCAAAGCAAGTATAATTTTCTCTTGCCCTAAAATTTAATCAACTTGACTGAAGCCTTACATTCTGAAATTATTATTTCAATTATTTTGTAGAATAATTTTAATTCTTATATAATTGTCAATTTAGTATGAATAACTATACAAAATACCTAATTTCTCTTAGGAGTTAAGAACATGAACTGGAAGTTTCCAGTATAAACTGAAGCTCGGTTATGTGCTTATTTGCAGTCTTTCAGAAACTGCTATCTCTCACCTTCAGTTCTTCCTCTTTAACACTGCAATTTTAATGCTATATTTTTATTATAATTATTCTTTGGTCCCATGACATGCTCTCCTTGCCAAAGTTAAGCAGGTCATCCTGAACAGAATGCCATCAAGTCAAAGAATGAAAAATAAATCTCAGACCATGTCACAATTTCACTCTACCGTGTTTCCCCGAAAATAAGACCTACCCTGAAAGTAATACCTAGCACTATTTTCTAAACCTGCCCTAATATAAGACCTACCCTGAAAATAAGACCTAGTGTAAATCTCCAGTTCCAAGAAGACTTTTCAGGGAGCAACCGTGCACCCACGAAACACCCCCCCCTACACACTCACACCCACTATTTGGCACCATAAATATATAAGACCTGCCCCGAAAATAAGACCTAGTGTGTTTTTGGGAGCCAAAAAAAATATAAGACAGTGTCTTATTTTCGGGGAAACACGGTATATTTCTAGGAGATATAGGAGACATTTCTTCAGAAACATGTCATATTTTTAATTTAGTTTTTTTCTCCTGTTTGGGAAATCATTCCATAGCCTTGTTCAATCTTCAGAATCTATACACAGTCTTACTTATGAAAAAAGAATATGCAAATTTAATTAGCAACTGAATGAATACATTTGCATATAAAATTAAACCAGCATTTTCTAACCATGGTTGCTTAAACAAGGTATATACCTTCTGCTTATATAATATTAAGCAATACTGAGTCATATGCCACAGAATGTATCAAATCAAATCAAAACTGTGTGAATCACAAAACTGTGTGAACTCTTTATCAACTTTAGAATACAGACAGAATAACCTATGAAATCTGAGTGATTGTTTACATTCAGAGCTCTTCCAGTCGCAAGATACATATGATAACTGTTGTAGGATCCAAGTAATATACAATTGAACCACTAAATATAGCTTTTTAATAATCACATTGAAATTCAATGCTTTGTTAATTCCTGAATTTGTGATGCTATCATCCTTCATATGTATATACATATGTAAAATTATGTAGTCAATTTCAGTTTGATTTTTATGTTTACTAAAGTAAGAGTTTAGTCAAAATTATGTGTGGAAAACCACAGTGTTGATTTCTAGATGCTAATTGGAATGTAGATACCAACCAGAAGCAAGTTCAAAAAGCCCAGTTGAAGATGGAGCTAATCTTTACTAGCTCCAGTATTAATCTAGTGAAATTGCTGTTCCAATGATTCTGAACACAATGCAAACTTAATAATGGTACCTCAAAATGTGGTTCACTAATTAGGGTAACAAAACTAATGAAAGTAGTTACAGAATCTCATCTATTTCTAAGACCATTGCTACACGTGAAAAAGTAGTTACTGTATAATACAGATACCATGTTTTAACTATTTAATTCAAGGATTATGCTTTCTATCAAGAAAAAAAGGCCTAAAGAAATGGAACAGTTTAATATATAACTCCCAGTTAGAATATTCAAATAAAAAGATATTTTAAAATTTAAACTTACACAAGTTTGTCAGATTTTATCTATTTCAGAAAGTCTCATCCTGCCCTGTCCTACCCTTTTCTATCTTGTATTGATTTTTGCTTTGTTTTATGGATATTTTCCACATTTTATTGCTGAAATTCAGCCTCACACTACAAGATCATTGAACCAATGTACATCTATTTTTTTAAGAGAAAGGGGGAGGACTTGTATATTCATTTAGTGAATCTTCTAAGTCATCTAAACAATTCCCACACAAAACAGAACAATGAAGATTTTGTTCTCTTCACAAACCACATTACTGAGTCATGTCCATAATCATTGTGACCTGTAACCTCTACTATTACTGGTTTATTGTTAAATAGATAATTGCTGTACAGTATTTGATAAATAAGAGCAGCAAATATTGAAGGATATAAATACTTTTATTCATTACCATAGCTATCTGGGTCAAAAGTAGTATGACAAGGGATTCAAAGCTTAACTAAATGCTCAATAATTGAATATTAAATAAAATACACTCTAAAATTAGTTGTATTTTGAAATTAACTTTTTCAGGTAAGCAAAAACTGTCTTCTAAATATCCTGATGTGGAAAAAATACCAAGGTAATAGCAAAGAATGTGGTATAATTCATTATGGTAACATTTACTAAAGACTATTGACACAGTCATTAAAGTTGTAGGAAGTCTATTCTTGTCTGTATTTTGCCAGGCAGCTTACACATATTATAGAAATGTAATAAAGCCAAAGAGTTGTTAGAAAAACAATCATGGTCCCACTGCCTATTCATTGATTAGATCTATTTGTAGTGATGTACAAACACAGATTAATCTTAGCAATTTACTTAAGAAATGCATTTTGCTTTAGGCAAAAATCTTACACGTCTAGTGAGACACCAGTCACAACTGAGTTTTAATAGAGTCTAGTCTCAAATATACGGGTTTAAGAATGCTGTATCCTCATTTTTCTATTTAGTCCAGTTCAGTTCTTTCCAGCAATAAACCTCAACAAAATTAATCATGAAATTTTTGAAAGTTAAATCACTGAGTTGCAGCAATCGTGACTATTTTAATTAATATGAAAAAGATAATTGTTTTATATATGCACTGATGTAGAACGCACACACTACAAAGTTGCATTGGAAATTACTATTTATTCTCCAATATTAGAGCTGTATAAATACAAACAAATCATATCCAGGCTACAAAAAAAATATCAGAGGATTATTAGGTTTTGCAAAGAGTAAGAAATTTCTGTATCTCCGTCATCAACCTGCTTTTTTGCTGAGGCAATTCAGTGGTCTGAAAATCAGGAAGTAGTGGATACAATAGCTTCATTGCTCTCTTCAGGACTATTAGTACTGAAATGATTGGTGAAACTTTTTTGTGTTTCACTTTTCTCTTGTCTAATAAATATTGACACAAATTCACTAGGAGAAGCCATCCCAAATTTTTGAGTGTGAAATTATCCCTGTTCAGTTGACACTTAGCTCCAATTCATCTTCAGCCTCATTCAGGAGGGACTTTATAGATGCTTGACAGATGCTGAGATCAACTAGATTGAACCGAAGCCAAAAAACAAACAAACCTTAACTAAACCTAGGTCAGATGAAAGTGCTGTGGAGAGATAGTCCATAGGCTTAGGAATCAGGAAAGTGGTCAATTCTAGTTGAGATAGCACAAAAGAACAGGGGTGGGATTCAGCCAGCTCGGGCTGGTTTGGGTGAACCGGATGTTAATTTTACATCCAGTTTGGTGAACCAGTAGTTCCCACCCCAGCCTGACCCTCCCAGGAGTCCCCATGAGGCCCGTCTGGCTCCCAGTAAAGTATAGGGAAAGCTCTTGAAAGCAAAAATGGGGCACAGGGGGAATGCAATGGAACCCCCTGCACGCTGTTTTGGCTTCCAGGAGGCTCCAGGGAGCCTTCAAGGGAGAAGGTAAGCCTTCAAGGGAGAAAGAAAGGAAGGAAGGAAGATAATGAAAGGAAGAAAGAGAAAGAAAGAGGGAGGGAAGGAAGAGAGAGAGAAAGAAAGAAAGAAAGAAAGAAAGAAAGAAAGAAAGAGAAAGAAAGAGAAAGGAGAGAGGGAAGGAAGGGAAGGGAAAGTGAATGATATGGACAGATGGAGGGATGGATAGAGAGAAAGAAAGAAAGAAAAGGAGAGAAAGAAAGAAAAAGAAAGAAAGAAAAAATAGGAAGAAAGAAAGAGCAAGAAAGAAAGGAAGAGAGAAAGAGAAAGAAAGAAAAACAAATGGGAAGAAAGAAGAAAGAAAAAAGAAAGAAAGAAAAAGAAACAGGAAGGAGAGAGAGAAAGAAAAAAACTCTGTGCTATTATTTTTAATTATTCCATTACTTATCATATATATTTACATTTTTCAATGTCCTACACCTAGAGTGATTTTACTGCCTTTCTTTTGCCCAGGTATTTTTCAGGGTTTACATGTCTATAGTCCAGAGCATAAATACATGTGTGTTTAACAGAGCTGAAAGGGATTATGGAGGTCTTCTAGTCCTACCCCCTACTCAGGCAGGAAAACGGAGGATGCCAAACTCTGAGTAGAGTTCCTGGGAAAGGTGTTAGAATAACAGAATAACACTTAGAAGGGACCTTGGGGGGAACCCTATACCATTTCAGAGAAATGGCTGCCCAGTCTTTTCTTAAAAACCTCCAGTGTTGGAGCACCCAGAACTTCTGGTGGCAAGCAGTTCCACTGGTTAATTGTTCTCACTGTCAGGAAGTTTCTCCTTAAATTTAGGTTGCTTCTCTCTTTGTTCAGTTTCCATCATTGCTTCTTGTTTGCCTTCTGGTGCTTTGGAAAATACATTGCCCCCCTCTTTCTGGCAGCTCCTTAGAAGCCTGTTGCCTATCACACTCTTGGGCAAACCATGTGAGCCATTTCCTCCTTTCAGTGGTCCATGAAAATACATCTATAGTATCTAGATAATAAAATCAAAAAAAGGTGAACATTTTTACAGAACTATAGATACAGTACGTTGAGGCTGGGTGTGACAAGGAATGGGTGGGTGGAGGGGGCCAGGTGAGTGACCACAGACCCACACCCAGTTGCATGACCACCCAGTCACATGACCACAGAACTGGTAGTAAAATTTCTTGAATCCCACCACTGCATTTAATGTATAGATTGCAAAAACATAAATGGCTTAGAATTCAGGCATGTACAAGATCATCTTACACAACACCACTTAGTTGTTTCTTTAAAACCAGCAAAAAAACCCTGCTTGTCATTCCATCAGTACATCTGGCTTAAGGAATATTGGACCTTTTCAAAATATTGTAAGCAAATGAAAGAAAGTACAAGTGGCCTCTGATTGTTCCTGGTCAGGTAGCCTTTTTAGACTTTTTTCCCTACAGAAAAATTATCTTAATTATTGTACTCCTGTTGTTTTTATTTTATCTTAGAATGGGTGATTTTATTGATAATTGTTTAATTGATTATTCTTATAAATGCTATTTATATATTTTACACCATGGTTATCCAAACTTTTGCCCACAATAAGTGAAGAATAATTGCCTTGCGCCACACATAATATATAAAATATAGATAACAAATATAAATGTCAAACTTACTTTATTTTTCTATATTTTTATTATCTTGTAGGACCACTTTACGAACTGACCAGGGTTGCATGCAGCCCATAAGCTGCAATTTGGACACACCTGTTATGCACTGTTCTAATAATCTTCTAAAGATAGTACAGTATAAAATAAAGTAAGAACAGGGAACAGGCTTTCTTGGAAATAGGTTCCAACTAAATGCGAAAATGCTGGTCCAATACAAATAAGAAAAGGCATTCAGAAAATGTTTGCTATGAGTTCAAGACAATCTACAACAGTTGCCAATTTATAAGGGACCAACTTTTTTACAATGAAAAGGAGGACACAAATAAATTGAAAAAAAAAAAATGCAAAACTGCAAAAGCCAGCGCATTACATGCAGCGTACAGTGCACTCTTGTGTGTGGCACACTCTTGCATTCAGTGCACTCTTCGTGCACATCAAAACAATTCTTCTGTGTGGGCGATGTGTCTCACATCATGCGTCTTGCTGCACTGTACTGAGCCTTGCGAATGTCATGTCAAATACAAATCGTCATCACACACACTGGTCGGATGGGCATCGATCAAATAAGGAGAGATTAGATGTCTTCAAATATACAAAGGAGGAGGATGTAGGAGGACACTTTTTGAGGGAAGTGGAACAAAGGACTAATTCTCCTAATGATTTGTCATCTTACAATTTAGAACGGTTTGTATCGGTTTGCCTGAAAATAAGACCTACCTGAAAGTAAGACCTTATTTTCACAAACCTGCCTAATATAAGACCTACCCCAAAATAAGACCTGACAAATCTCAGTTCCAGGAAGACTTTTCAGGGAGCAACACACCATGAACTCACCCCCCCTCACACCCACTATTTGGCACCATAAATATATAAGACCTACCCGAAAATAAGACCTAGTGTGTTTTGGGAACAAAAAAAAATATACAGTGTCTTATTTTAGGCTCATACTTAGGACACTAAACATTCTTAGTTTGCCCTTCTATACATAGGATTTTAATTTTTTTCACAACTAAAATAATATTAAGGTTGAAAACCAAAGTTAAACTAGTTCCTTTTTCAATAATATAATCTGTATGTCAGGTGAAAGAAGATAAAAACATTTTTTCAAAGTATTTTCTAGAGACATCTTTACAACAGCTTCTGCTGTCTCTTACTTTTTATAACTGACCTAGATTGCTAAAATTGCTGATGATATAAAATTGGGAAGAATACTGCACACATTGCAGGCAGTAAGTCAAATGTAAATGAATTCTGTTCTTCTGTGTAACTAGACTGAAACTAGAACCAAAAATTTAGTGTTAGAAAATGTATCAAAATAGAAATTAAATACAAAAATTATAACCGGAAATATTACGAATATGAATAAAAATTATGAATAAACAAGAAGAGTAAGCTTTCTGCATAGGTTCAATCAATCTTAAACAGATAATAAAAACATTAGTTTTATAGTTATTGTATCAGATTTAGGAGGAATGTTACTTTCAATTTATGAACTACTATTTTTGGTAGAAATTTTGTGTACAGATTTCCTTTTTATTTGGATTACAGTAACCAATTAAATGTTTCCTTATCCTTCTGAACATTTATTTCTATCGTCTTCAGAACAACCAGCAAAATATAGGACAAATGATAGTTGTTCAAAATCCTTATTTTATTGTTAATAGAAGCTGAACAACAAAAGTTTAGAATCATTTTTAAAACTACAAAACTGCAATTAAAATATTAGCATGAATGCACAAAGAACAATTGAAATCATACAAACTTTGTTAAAAAGATAAAAGTGTCTTCAGTGAAACAAAAACAGAGGGGAGGCCAGATGGAACTCACTAAGTATAGCACACAACAAAGAACTGTTCAATTTTCTGGCAAATCTTTCTGAATACCTTCCAATAGGAAAAATTAAAGTAAGCACAATATCTGACCCCCTAGTTAGTAGATATATATCTGTGTGGGATTTTTCACAACCCTTTGTGAAATCTGAACCAATCATCATTCCTTGATAATGTAGTATTGGCGTTAAAATTGACTTTTGTCAAAGGATCCCCACCTCTCCTATTATGGTAGACAGTGATTTTTGATGTTGAAGGGCTGTATTTTTTGTGTTTTATTTTGGTTTTGATCAAAAATGGTTCAGAGCATATAGTGCAGCTCTTTCTGGATTTTACTAGATAAGAACTGTTATCAAAAAAAATGTGAGGCTATGAATATGATTGACACAAAGAATATTCTCTACATATAGAGTATATTAGATTCAAATGGTGAATCTAATATACATATAAATTTTAAAATAAAAAAATTAAGCATATTCGTTCTCTTCCTTAAAAACCAACAAGAGTTGAAGTGCTTGATTTTGGATAGTAGCCAATATTTCGAACGTTCGAATTTTTTTTTTAATTCACATTTTTTTTATAATAAAGGTTTTATTTTTCCAAAAAAACAAACGTTAACAAATTCACATTTTAAATTCACATTTTAAAGAACAATGGCAGCCGTTACATACTAAATAATTTGCATTTTAAGAAAAAGGACATGATGGAAGATTTCACTGTAATGTTGTCATAGAGAAAAAACCATCTAGACATGCAAATATCTCAATGCACATATGAGACTTTGATTTAATTACTTAAATTCTAAACTATTTTATCATGTTTAATTAAACCATATGTTAACATCAACTTTCAGTCTTCTCAAGCATTATTAAGCTATACTGTACTTACCCTGAAATGCTAGAACAAGGTACTTTTTCAGAATGCTGAGAGTTTGAGGTCAAATAAATCTCTTAATTAACACCTTAGATACTATAAATAAAATTCACTAAGATATGATATGTGGTGTTAAACCGAATACCTTCTAACCTTTAAGTTGTTAATTAACAAATTAATGATGGATAGTGTGTTAACAATAAAAATAGACATAAGCTAATGAAAAATGCTTGATAGCTAAGTTCAAAAAGCATGTGATTTACTAATATATTTTTCAACCTTTAATAGATCTTTGTTGTTTCTTACCTTCTATTACTTTCTTTTTAAATATTCTACCCAATTTAAACCTAAAGTAATGGCTTATTCTACTGAAGGTTTTCGCAGATGATAATTAATTAGTATAATCACATATATTCTATGTCTATATATATTAATGCACCTGTCTTGTAAAAATTAAACCGTCATTAAATACCATCAAAGAATTAGAATATTTTCTGTCTTTTTGTAGCATAAACTGAATTTTACATCCAAGACCTGTTATTCTATGAATAAGGATACAATAAACACGTCACAATATATTGTCCAAGAGCTACCTTATTTAGATCAAAAAGTAGTATCTGTTTAAAATGGGTATTAATACTAAGTTGGGATAGTTAACAATGTTGTTCGTTGGTATATTTATGTCTTCAACAACACCAAATACAATGATGGCTCAGTTGTATTTGCATAGTTAGTTGCTGTCTGAGTATAGAAACTGTTAAGTTTGCATGAAGAGACAGACGCGGAGTGCTTCAAGCTCTTTAGTTTATTAGTGACTACAGCTCAGAACGACCCGACTGGTTGGGCTGCGCTGCTACTATATACAGCAGCGCAGTTGACAGCCAATCAGAGTGCAGGGTTTTCCCGCACTTTTAAACCAATCATTTCTAACATTTTACAAGAACAGTTCAAACTAAACCAATGACTTTAAACCTACATACATAACACACACCCCCACTAGGTTCAGTCCATACTCAAACCCCATCTATCTAATGTATTCTTTAAATAGGTGGGGCTCTTACGCAATGCTGAGACCTACGTGGTTCAGATGTTTTGTTCTCACCTTGTGAGAGGAAATGTGTCTGTTGACATTTCCTTACTTGGACTTCTAGTAATGGTAGAACCTGTTTGGTTACTACAACCTGGTCTCTCCTCCCAATCCCTCTCCAACCCAATGTCAGCACCTAAATCAGGTAGTGATGTGCAATCTTCCATTTGTGAAAATGGTTGTTGGTATTGTGACAGGTTTTGGGATGGTTGTCGCCAACACATGGGGTTGATTCTGCTTGCTGATTCTCATAATCCTCCCCTTCCCCTAGAAGAGGCAGTAGGTATGGGAACCAGAGAGGAGCAAGGCGATGCTCCTGAGGTAATCTGGATCTTAACTGATCAATGTGCCTGCTCCAGAGGACACCATCCTCCGTTTGTACCCTGTAAGACCTGGGGCCTGTGATTTGGGTTATCTCAGCAGGAATCCATAATGGTTCACCCATAAGGTTCTTAGCATAAACAGAATCACCCACAGTGAAAGTGCGACTAGTGGAATCTAGTGGTGCGTTGGGTGTGTAAGTGGGATGAAGGCGTCAAGGGGAGACCTGAGTTTCCTACCCATCAACAATTCAGCTGGGGTTAAATTAGTTGAGGGGTTGGGAGTGATATGCTGAACACTGAGAAGTTTTTCAACTCTCTCAGTGATATCCCTGACCCAATTGCTGAAGTTTTTCCTTGGTAAATCATACCATACGTTCAGCCCGCCGTTAGCTGAAGGATGCCCAGGGGCTGTCAGGGCATGTCTGATACCCTGTTGTGCTAGATATGATTCAAAAGGTTGGATGTAAATTGAGGGCCATTGTCAGAAACAAGCACATCAGGTAACCCGTGAGTTACAAAAGCTTTTAAGCTGTTTGATGACAGCTTCAGTTGTGGTGGATGCCATAGGGATAACCTCTAGCCATTTGGAATATGCATCTACTATAATAAGGAAAGTGTGCCCTCTGGTAGGGCCAGCAAAATCAATGTGAATCCTGGACCATGGCCCCTAGGACATTCCCATTCCTGTGTGGGGGTGAGAGGTGGGCAGGCCTGACTACCTGACAGTTGGGACAAGATGCAACCCAGTTTTCAACCATTTTGTCAATACCTGTGGACCATGAGGTCCCTAGGACATTCCCATTCCTGTGTGGGGGAGGTGAGGTGGGGCAGGCCTGACTACCTGACAGTTGGGACAAGATGCAACCCAGTTTTCAACCATTTTGTCAATACCTGGCCACCATACATAACTCCTGGCCAATCCCTTCATCCTTACAATACCGGATGACCCTCATGTAACATTTCCAAAACCTCTTTTTGTAGTTTTTCAGGAATAACCACCCTGTTACCCCACAAAATACATCCTCTTAATACAGATAATTCAGTTTGCCTGGATTTAAAAGGTTGAAGCGAGTTGAGGTAGATCTTGAAGTGGCCAACCTTTCTTAATCCAACCTATGACAGAGCCAATAAAGTGTCTTTGGCAGTCTCTCTGGCAATTTGAGCAGCATGGTATGAATAAGCAGCAAGAAATTCAGTCCATCTCAGCATTCTTGGTGATAGGCGCTGGTTTGTCTCCCTGCCACAATGCCTAAAAGAGGTTTGTGATCTGTGACAACAGTAAATGTTCTCCATATAGATACTCATGGAATTTCTTGACAGCTGCTACAATTGCCAAAGCTTCCTTGTCCAGTTGGCTGTAACTTCTCTGCTTTAGTCATAGATACTCATGGAATTTCTTGACAGCTGCTACAATTGCCAAAGCTTCCTTGTCAGTTGGCTGTAGTTCCTCTCTGCTTTAGTCAAGGTCGAGTAAAATGCAATAAGGCCCTTCGCTGAAACATGGCTCGCCCAAACCCCAAAAGGGAGGCATCACAAGTCAGAACAACAGGAAAGTTCTCAGAGACTGTATCAACACAGCATCAGACGTGATTTGTCTCTTGATATTGTTAAATGCAGCTTGTTCCTTCCTCCCCAGTTAAACAGATTTTGTCCAGCAACCTATGTGGGGTTCTGCAATGGTTGCCTTCTGAGTAGAAACATATGATAGAAGTTAATGAGTCCCAAGAATGCTTGTAAATCTGTTTTGCATTTGGGGCTTCTTTGATTGCCCTGAACCTTTGCCTCTGTGGGGTGGATGCCATGTTTATCAATCATGTAACCCAAAATTCCACTTTATCTGTTCTAAGTGTGCATTTTTCTTCTTTGACTTTTAACCCCTTTTTGAATCTAGTTAAGACTTGGAGTCTCTCATGTAACTGAGTGTCATTTTCAGCAGAAATTAAAACGTCATCAAAATAGGGCACCACCCTTGTTGTATTTCTTTCCATAAGGCTTTGGAAGATGCCTGGTGCCACGCTTACTCAAATGCAACCTTTTGCATTTGAAAGCACCTCTATGGGTTACAATGGTTTGGGCTTCAGCAGTGGCATCATCAACTGTTAATTGTTGATATGCCTGTGCCAGGTCCAACTTGGCAAAACTGTGCCCCCTCCAGAGATGTAATAAATGATGCACTACTGGAACTGGATATGGCTCTGTTGTAGCGCATGGTTCAATGTCCCCTTGTAGTCTCCACAGATTCTCACAGACCCATCAGCCTTGACTGGTGTGACTATGGGTGTCCCACCTGGAGTGATCAGTGGGCTCTAAAACCCTTGGGCTATTAGTTTATCTAATTGTGCATCAATTTTTTTTTCCTGCAAATTGGACCCTTCTGGGTTTAAAGCGGATTGGTTGTACCTTGGGATCTAGGTTAAGGAGATAGGGTCCCAAGTACTTGCCTAATCATCGCTGAAGACCTCTGGATACTCAGACTTGGCCTCTTCCCAGTGTTGCTCCGTGATTGATGCCAGTCACCTCGATGCCCAGCAGGTTGAACCACTCAAGGCCCAGCAGACTTGGGCGGTCCTTGTCCGATGGTCAGTGGTAGGCGTTTGGTGTGGCCTTGAAATTTCATGTTGAATTCTCTTGTTCCAACTACTGGAATCTTGTTCCTTGGTAGTCTTTAGAGTCAATGCCTGCTTGAAGTGCTTCTTCTGGATGTTGGGAGAAGACTGTGAATAGTGTCCCATGACACCATAGATAGGTATGCCTGAGTTCACTTCCATTTGGCAAGGCCTTCCTTCAATAAGTACCTTGACATGCACTTTTCTACTTCTTAAAGGAATGAATGACCAATGGTGACTGTTTGATGAGTTTCATTCTTCCCATTTGCTTCTGTGCTGCACATTTTCTCACTGAGATTGTTGGGCCTGAATTCTTTGTCTTTGCTTGTAGCAAACTTTCTTCTGTTGGTGGAGTTCTGGATGATTTGCAGACTCTTGCTAGTGTCCTCTTTTATCACAATGGAGGCAAATGGTGTCTAAAACTTGCATTCAGTCAGGGGTGGCTTCCACCAACCTCTGCAGTGAAATCTTGCCTCTTTCTTCCCAGGTCTTTCTTTCCGCTCCATTCTGAGTCTGTAAATTCTTCCTCCACCTCACTACAGTCTGACTCAGAATCTATTTCTCACATGAGTTGTTGTGGACTTTTCACATCAGGATGGCTTGTGGCCTTGTTAATTTTCTTCATGGCTGCTGCTGGACTTGGTAGCTTCTGCTGAAGAGGCTTCTTCTATTGCTTCCTTCAGCATTGATCTTAGGTTTCAATAATACTTGCTCTACTAGACCTTGTCTTTAAGCCCAGAACAAATCGATCGGCATGGCCTCTTCTAAACTGTTAAGTTTGCATGCACCCCAATGTCTCTAAACTTGCCATGAAGTCATTCGTTTAAGCTTTCTCCCCTTGATTACGACGGTGAAACTATGTCTCTTAATGAGCCGATACTTGTAGGGGTAATGGGCTCTTAACAGCTTTTCTAAGTCAGGCCAGTCCATTACCTTCGTCTGCAGCTCCCGCCAATGCCAGCCATCTTGAAAACTGCGGACCGCGTGGAAAACCGCCCTCTTCCGCTTCTCGAAATGTCGACAAGATCGTTTCCTCAAATACATTTGGAAATGATCTGCCACGACTCCCCAGTCTTCTGCCGGATCGAGGGCCAGTGGGGGTTAAGTTCAGCGAGACAGACGGATGCTTCAAGCTCTTTAGCTTTCTTAGTGACTACAGCTCAGAACGGACCCAATTTGGCTGGCGCGCTGCTACCTATAGCCAGCAGCCGCAGTTGACAGCCAATCAGAGTGCAGGGTTTTCCCGCACTTTTAAACCAATCATATTTGACATTTTACAAGAACAGTTCAAACTAAACCAATGACTTTAAACCTACATACATAACAGAAACAACAAAAAAAACAACTTTTTCTTGAAAAAATAAAAAATGCTAGGATAATTTAGACAAGATCAAGTTACAGCAGGGAACCTAGAGCAAAATCCCCATTTTTCATTCCTGATTTAAGTAATCCAAATACCAGAAGTATGGCCTGAAGTTAAGGCTATTTAATTTGGAACAGAGAAACAACCAAGCGTTTTGAAGTTAGTTCCTACAAACTCAGTTAGCATGGTCAGTAATTTTATTTTACTGGAGGTTTAAATCCAAAGTATATAAAAGCTAACAGATCATTTTAATTTCCAAACTAAGATGAAAACCTCAGCTTCCAAAATTTCAATTATTTCAATTAAAATAGCATTCAATTTTTTAAACTTAATTTTTGGTATCTCCTTCTAAGCCACTTTTTATTCTTTGCAATCTTCAGTCTGAGAAAAAGAATTTTCTTATACAAAGCATAAAACAGTCTAGCAGTTCTATAATGGTCCCTAGTGGTCATGTTTGCATCTGAGAGCCACTTCGTCTGGCACTTTCTACAAGTTCAGATTTCTCATTTACAACTAAATACACATTGAAGTAACTCCGCAGGCAACCAAAAGACCTTAGGGACAAAGACAGACACATTAGAGGTTTGGAAGGAAAATAATCCAATTAACACTTACGATACTATTCGCTAATGATTACATGTACAGAATTCACACTTGAAATTATGTGAGTATACCATGCATCATATTTATAAAAAATATGTCTAATATTAATAGATACACATTTCTCATTGGTATTGATTTGTTTTTCAAATTACAACGGTAAAGAATCCTTTGCAATTCTGGATTTATTTCAACCCTGTACTGGGGAAAAGCAGAAAAACAGCAAGTCATGAGAAAACAATAACATTCTAAGATACTTTCCCTTTCATGCTAATAGTAGAGAGCGCTCTATTGACTAATTATCATTGAAAACCTATCAGAGGTAGTGTTTTAAATAGCAGATGATATGCCGGTAGTTTCTTATGCTCTATTTTATCTTTAATTTGAAGTCTTCATGAGCAAACCCACCCAAAATAACTAAATTAGCAGATATTGATGTATCCAAGGATGCCTGAGTTTTCTGGCTGAATGATAACTTTACTCATGTTGAATGTTTATATCTGATTTCTTAGTACATAAAAGTAAAATTTGAATTTATACCCACAGTTATAATACAGACCAGTATTCAGACTTAAGGATTTACAGTCTCTTTATGCAGTGCATTATAGAGTTACAAAAATTAAACCCATCTGGCACATTCCCAAGGCATTTTCCAGAATTCTTGATTGGGGATATGTACCCTTTCAAAATGTCCTTGAAACAGTGGTGCAATGCTGCCAGTTCGGCCCGGTTCAGCCAAACTGGTAGCAAAAATTGCAGTAGTAAAAAAAAACCATCTGATGATCAGCTGAGAGGAAAAGGAAGAGAAAAGCACAGGATTGGCCTTCCCACCCACCCCTGCACTTTTCTGTTCTTTAGCCTCTCAGCTGATTGGCACGGCACAGCCTCAGCTGGTGTTTGGAAAACTGGCAGAATCCCACCACTGCCTTAAAAGGTAACAGATTGATAAAAACTCGGTTACACGATTTGTCAAAAGGGGAAGTTGAAGTACCGTATTTGTTCTTTTTTTCAACATTTAATATGCTATTAGTGAACCACAATAAATGTTTATCCTGGCTAATTAAAGCTTAATAATTTAAAGCTCTGCTGAACCTCTCAAAAGCCTTTGATACCATTGACCATAGCATACCTCAGCAACGGCTCCAGGGATTGGGGCTGATCAGCACTGTACAGGATCCAGAAAGTCTATCCTATCCATAATGCTAACTGCTAATTGAGCAAGAGTTCCAGATTGTTCATGGAGTCTATTGGGGCAGTGCTACCCCCTCCAATCTCAAAGATGGTAAATTCCCAAACCCTGAAGGCCCTCAAAACCACAGTCACTCATTCTTAACATGACGGAGCTGAACCTAGAAAATAATTTTATACAAGCAAATCTAGAATGTCAAGGAAAAAAAACCAAAAGATAAGAATCTGTGTAAAAAACAAGCATAGACTTATACTTTTTACAGAGCTATTCTTTGTGAGGCATGGTTCTCTCCTTTTCCTTCTAGTATAAAATGCTTTTGAATTCTATGGGTACTGCATCTTTCTATAAACTAATGCTCAAATTCATTAAAAAAACACTGCAACATCTAGTTAATTTGTTCACTTCTCCTGCCAATTATTGTGATGTATCTTCTTCATTTTTTATGGGATATAGACCAAGTGACAAAAAAATACCCCTTGCTGTGTTATTCTTGACCAATTCTCTGAATCTTTTATTCTGGCAGAGCTCACTCTTAATACACAACAAATACTCTGCATATCCTCATATCCCAATTTAGGGATCTACTGCTCACATTCCCATAATTATAAATAACAACCCTGGAGAATGTGGGTGAAGTGCCAATCATTTACAATGCTGACTTCTTGTACCACAAGAGAGAAATAGCAGTGCTATAAAATGCTTAATGGGAAAAAAGGAATGCCTTTAATGTGTTTACTTATGTTTATGCCAACTTTCCCAAAGGCATTTTGTTTATTAACAAGAATACTTCTGAAATTATATGCAAACTGCAGCTTTAACTGTAAGATATTGTATAGAAGCCTCAGAATAAGGCAAATAATAACGTAAGCAATAATTTTGAGAGAGGACTCACTAAGTGAACAACATATTGTTTGATATTTATTTATTTGTTATTAGTATCCTCAAATACATGACTCTGGATGTTTTTCAGCAATTAAAAACAATATAAAAAACAAAAAACAAGATAGAAAATATATAGAAACCATTATATATATATATAGATTTTGGATCACAATGTTTAAAACTGAAGAAAACAAAGAAAGGAAAAGCGAATAGCATTAGGGATAAACAAAGGTGCCTTAAGATATTATTTGTTCATTAGAATAATGCCTCCAATACAGAACTGATCAAAGATAACATTTCAAATAAGATATTTCCATTATTTCTAAGCAATAATCACCATTAGTTTAGCAAGTAATTGTAATGAATTATTTCCAAATTTTTAATGATGCAATGGAAGTAGAATATTAGAATGAAAATCCTTCCTCTTTCAGTGAAATTTTAGGAACATAAAAAGTTGTCTTATTTTAAGTGTGTAAGACACTGTTCTATCACTTGTTAGGTATTTTAAAAATTACAGAAAATTATTTTGTTTTTGGCAAATATTTATGGTTTTGTTATTATTTTTGGTATAGCTTTTAATACGTTGCTAGCTATTCAATTGTATTTGTAAAATGTGTAACCATACCAATCAATAAACCAATCTAATAAATATTTCACTCACAATATTATAGTCATATTTCCAAGCATACCAGCTTCCAATACTGACTTTACTTTCAAGAATGTTTACCATAAGTTTAAAAGAAAATAAAAATGATGGAGAGTTACAATCCTGTGCCTTGCAAAATTTTACCAGATTACAATTTTTAATGCTATTGAAGAGTTTCTGAATGTGGAAACTGTTAATTGTACTTAATGGTAACTCTGACACTTGACATGAAGGTATTAATTACTTTTGATATGAATTCAGTTTAAAAAGTAAATGAAATAAAACTGTTTAATTTTTCCAAAAGCTCCATAAAAAAGTTGTGTTGCACAAAAGTTGTTCATCCTTACTATATCTACATGTGTCAGACAAAATGCAATAGAAACATTTTACAATATGTGCTTTGCACTGAAGATAGCTTCAGTTTCTCATCATCCTATACCACACATTGTATAGTCATCTTTATAAATGCTTAGATTTTGTCTTGGGGGATGGCCCTGTAGTTCCATCCTCGGACTAACATTTCAATGTACAAACTCCACATAAGGAATCTTGTGTGTTGATGTCTCTTGGACTGGGTGCTATAATAAATTCAATAAAATCAATCAGTAAAATATACTAGATTTCAAAGTCCTAACTAAATAGAGCAGAAGAATCAACATATTTTAAAACAGCTGCAGTCTTTATATGTAAAGGTTCATTTTCCTAGCTTTCATAGTGTTATGTATGTAGGTTTGAATGTCATTGGTTTAGTTTGAATTGTTCTTGTAAAATGTCAAATATGATTGGTTTGAAAAGTGTGGGAAAACCCTGCACTCTGATTGGCTGGCAACTGTGGCTGCTGGCTATAAGTAGCAGCCGTAGCCCAGCCAAGACGGGTCCATTCGAGCTGTAGTCACTAATAAACTTTTCACTGAAGCTCTTCGCGTCTGACTCTTCATGCAAACTTAACACATAGGACTACTATGGATTGCTAAACTATATAAAGAGATTTCTTCCCAACCTCTGTCAAGACAAATATATTTATAGGGAAATTATTAGAAACATATGTCAGGCACAAAAGACCAGGTCCACTCATGAACTATTTTCTTACTGAAAGGCTACCCACAGGAATCTTCTCAACTAACGGTCGGCACACAAACTAGAATCTTATTCACCTTAAACCACCTGCAACAACTTCCTGAAATGTGTAAGCCCTCCTCAACTCTTACTTTATTGTATTACTCATTCTATTCCAGATCATCTATAGATTACACATATTATTTGCAACATTTCCTATAACAAAAAATCTTGAAATGGTATCAAATCAAACTCACCTACAATATTAAATGAAAATCAGTTATAATGCAAATAGATGGATTGATTTATTTGGATTCATCTAGATTCAAGTGGATTTTCCTGATACGTACAGTTAATGTGTTGATAATATATTAATAATCAAATTTTAAAAATATTTTTACTTGACTTGAAGGAAACTTTGTTAAAGCCACTGATTTTTCAAGTAAAAATCTGTGTGTAGATTATCTGAAGTAATAGGGGAAAGACAGCACAGCAGCACAGATAAAGAAAATAACTAACTAAAATGAAAAAAAGAGACCCAGTTTGGTGTTGTGGTTAAGGCATCAGTTATAAACCAGAGAATTCTAGTTCTGCTTTAGATACAAACCGATTTTGGGCCAGTCACTCTTGTTCAACACAGAGTGTTGCAACTACTTCCAAAAAATTGTGTCAAGAAAATCAACATTAGTCCAGTCCACCACCACCACCATCATCATCATTATGTAATGATAAATAATTTAAGTAATACAGTACAAGCATTTCACAATTTATCTTACACCTAATCATCAACTAAGTACAGAATTATTATTCTAACGCATAACTAGGTGCCGGGTATATTATTTATTTAATATCATAAATTGAAAAAAGTTAAAGTACAACTGCTAGAAATATTTGTATTTTGTATGTACATGTATACATGTATAAAGGCGAGCATAATGATAACATGGAAACAAGATTCACCATGACCTGTATTCCAAACATTTTCAATGCATGGAGAGTATTTCATAATTAATCTTGTTCCTAGTGTATGCAAACTACTGTTCACTTAACTGTCAAGAAAATATACTTCACCAAAATCATTTTGATCCACTGATGTATTAACTATTTATTTACCTTTAACGTGACTGCATTTACTCTAATTCTTCTATAACAGCACAGGGAAAACTTATGTAATCAACAGAGGATGTCTCAGGCTACAGTCATGTGTAAAAGTATATCCCTGTGTAAAGATCTTTTTCTTTTTTTAACCTATGTGGTTGTATCAATTTTTTGTCTTCATTCAAACAACATTTAAAGTGATGTAAAGCTGATGTAAATTAATATAATCTATGAAGACTCAACTTGGCAATCATTTATTCAACAACAAATTAATAAATATTTCTGTATAAAAATAATTGGGCTTGGCTCTAGATATCAATATCTATTGATATTGCTCACTTTGGCAGATACAACCTCAAGAAATATTTCTTATAACTGTCTACTAGTTTCTGACATTGTGAGATTATTTCACCTCCACACACACCTCCCATCCACCTTTTTTGCAGCTGAGTAATATTTGAGGGGTTTCTTGTATGCACAGCCTTTTTTCAAATCAGTCTCAGCATCTCAGTTGGGATTTAGATCTGGGCTTTAACATAACCATTCCAGAATCCTGCATATATAGCCATATGTTTAGGGTTATTGTCATGAGCAGTGTAGTGGCCTAGTGGTGAAGATACTTGCCTCCCACTTGGAAGGTTGAGAGATCAAACCTAGGTAGTGGCAGATGTTTCTCTCCATAGGCACAAAGAAAAAATATCTGCTGTAAATGCCAAATGGAATCAGGCAGGGCATCTGGTTAGTAAACGCTCAGCTCCATCCAGTCATCCCTGGCTCTATCCCTAATTAAGGAATTACAGAGACATAAACAGGGAGACTGTCATTGTCAGTCTGGAAGGTTTAATCCTTCAATTTTCTGATCTTATAATATCCTCAAACAGCCTTCGGTGCAATGAAGAATTCCTAGCAGATCCTATTATGATGATCTCTCCAGTTCCTGATTCAGCAAAGCAACCTCAAACCATAATGTTTCCATTACTAAATTTTGCAGTTCATATAAGGTTCTTTTGGTCGAGTGGTACAGTGACTCTTGCCTCACAATCAGGAGGCTATGAGTTTGATCCTAGGTAGAGTCAGGTTTTTTCTCTGGGCATTGAGAATAAATCTGCTGAAAAAAGCTCTACACTGGCACCAGGAAGGACAACCGGCAGTAAACCCTCAGCTCCATTCAGCTGCCTAGACTTCACCCTGCAAGGGATTATGGGGTCATTAAAATAGGGTGATGTAAGATTCTTTTACAGTTTGCAGTATGCCTTCTGCTACTGTCATCAACTAACCCTATATTTGCCTTATCCATCCACAGCATATGGTTCCAGAAGTCCTGGCTTTGCCTAAGTGTTCATGAGTGAAATTTAGTCTTGCCCTGTTGTTCCTTCTGAACAGCAAAGATTTCTCCTATATAAATCTAATGCGTTTAGCTTCTTTCTAATGCTAGACTCATGAACTTTGACATTAATAGAGGCAAGAGCTACCTGTAAATCACATTATGAAATTATGGGGTTCTTAAGAGATTCTTTCAGCATCTTGCATTCTGCTTTTGGGCTAAACTTTCTTGAACAGGCCTGGACAAGTTGGCAGCTGTTTGAAATATTCTCTACTTGTAGGTGATTTTCCAAACAGTAGAATGATTGATGTACAAATGTTTGACAATCTTTTAAAATCCCTTTCCAGACTCATAGACATCTCTAACCTTCTTTCTGAATGCCTCAGAGAGCTCTTTTGATCTGGGCATAGTGATATCATGCATTTCAACAACAAAGAACAAATCGGACTAAATGTCAAAGGTTAAAATAAGATAAGGCTCCTCCCAAATTTTCTCTATTGATACTGTAATCTTATGCATCTGATCTGATGCAGCTGATTCTAATTGTATGTATTTCAGGCAGTGATAATATAGTAAAATATATGTACAGTATATTGAACTGTGTTGAAAAAAATCAAACATTTCAACACAGTGTACTTACTTTTTCAGACAATTATATATTTTCAACCATAAGTTTGAATATGTATCATTAAGGATCACAGATACTAATTCTTAAAATGCTACTGAAACTATTTATGCTAAAATGTAATATACTTATATGTACTGTACATTATAGAACAATTCTAATATATGTGCATTATGGAATATTATTAAATTTCCAGCGCCAGTTATAAAATTTAGGTAATTTGAGCAGCATTATAATCTTACATGATGAAAAGATGTGTGCCGCTGATTATGGATTCACAGAAACACTACCATTGGAAAGAAATTACAAAAATTAGATGTGTGCTTCAAGGGGTAGAAGATGAAACATAAAATGTATTGATTCTGAATAAGGCAACGCTTTTTTTACATTAGTTCTAGTCAAAAGCCCTATATGTTTTTTTCTTTCTTAGCCACAAATATCTAGTGACCTAATATTATTCTTTCAAGATGTACTTAAAATATCAGTTTGCAATTACAACTGTAATTTAATTTGCTGGAGAAATAAAATCACCACACAAGTATGATATGCTTATATTTTGCAACTATTGAACAATACATTTAACATGTTTCTACCAAAGAAGAAATCATTGTTCTATATATTCCTATTTCATTTCTCCAGAAATAAACCAAAATGCTATGAAAGCAATAAGATATAACAAAATCAAAATAAGCATAGTTCTTGATCACTCAAATCTTCTGCTTAAATGGAAAGACAACCACTGTATTATCAGTCAAAATAAACTGCATATAATCTTTTCTTAGTGTTTTTCTGACAGGAAAGAAGCAGTGGGATAACTCAGCAGGTCATTCTGTGAAAGAGGTAGATCATTGCCCAATAAAAGCAGTAACTGGAAACCTATGCTAATTTATAAAGAACACTCTCATTGTCTTCAGCAGCACAAAATTTCCACCTGTTTTTTGAAGATATACATAGTTTGTCACTGTCCATTCTTGAGCACAAATTATAGGGAATATTCTTTGCAACCAAACTCAGTTCTTCTGAACTGCTGTGAATATCCTGAAATACTCTTTGTTTACCTTTTAAGAACAAAGACAAAGATTCTACATCTGGTAAAATGTTTCATATTATTATAGCTATGGAGGGTTTTTTTTGCCTTTGAACCAATTTGCTATTGCAAGACAAAGAAAGAAAGCAGGTGATAGGTCATGTTTGAGGAAATCTATAATCTTTCATTAAACAGAAAGAGATTTTCAAATAGCTATTTCCCTGGAAGCCACATATACAGATATCACTGTTTTCCTGGGCTTCAGAGAAACTGTATTTTACTTGTAATGTCACACATAATTATACTAATCCTATTCTTTCATATCAGACCTATCTCCATGCCCAGAAACCAGATCTACACTACAGAAAGAGATACATCTTCTCACAGCAAAGTGGAAAAAGAGTGTTAGTTAGCCGACATCACAGAGTTAAAAATCTTTCATACAGTTCCCTTTATTAATAAATCTTGCCATAGGGATGGACCACAACTATACAGATATTTAATGGGGGGAATGGGATACAAAGCAACAAGCAAGAACTAAAAAAAATAGACTTCAGAAACCTACTCACATACTTTATTGACTACAGTCTGTATTGGCGCAGTGGTTAGAATGCATTATTCCAAATTAACTGCCAGGATTTCAATCCTGACAGGCTCAAGGTTGACTCAGATTGTTGGGGCAATGCACTAACATTTGTAAACAACTTATAGAACATTTTAAGGCACTATCAAGCTATATAAGTGCTATTGCTGTTCTTATACATATAAGATATATATACAAGTATGTGTGTGCAAACTGTATATGCCCCAGGAAGGTTATCTGGCCAGTAAATGCTCAGCTCCATTCAGTCACCCAAACTTCACTCTGATAAAAGGAATCACAGGTTCGTTAAAAAGAAAAAAAATCTCTGTGTGTGTGAGCACGTGTGCGAGCACATGTTCCATATATACCGTACTGTGCAAAAGTTTTAGATAGTTTAGGCAAAAATGCTGTAAATTAAGAATATGCCCAGAAATACGTGTTGTTAATTTATTTCTTTACACTTGTACAAACTCAGGAATTTTGTAGGATTAGAATCAGGTATATGATTAACCAATTATACCAAGTAGGGGTTAATGATCCTCAATTTCATATGTTGGTTGAAACACAGACATTAACTGAAAGAGAAACAGCTGTGTAGGATGTTTAAAGCTGAGTGAGGCACAGCCAGACTCTGCTACTAAGGTAAGGTTGTGGAAGACAGTTTCATGTCACAGGTGATATACCATGGCAAAGCTGAGAACAGGAAGAAGACAAAAGGTAGTTATCCTGCATCAGCAAACATTTCAAAGCAGACTGAGATTTCAAGATGTGCTGTTCAAGCTCTTTTGAAGAAGCACAAAGAAACAGGTAACATGGAAGACCACAGATGCAGTGGTTGGTCAAGGAAACTTAAGCAACAGATGAAAGACATGTCATGCTGACTTTCCTTCAGTATCTGAAGATATCCAGCAGTGCCATCATCACAGAACTGGCAGAAACCTGTGGGACCCAGGTAACCCATCCACTGTCCAGAGGAGTCTGGCCAGAAGTGGTCTTCATGGAAGATTTGTGGCCAAAAACCCATACCTCTAATGTGGAAACAAGGCTGAACGACTCAATTGTGCACAAAAACATTAGAACTGGGATGTAGGAAAATGGCAGCAGATGCTCTGGACTGATGAGTCAAAACATGAAATATTTGGCTGTAGCAGGAAACATTTTGTTCACAAAAGGGCTAGAAAATATACAATAATGAGTGTCTGCAGGCAACAGTAAAGAATGGTGGAGGTTCCTTGCCAGTTTGCGACTGCATTTCTGCAAATGGAGTTAAGAGATTTGAGCAAGATCAATGATGTCCTCAATGCTGAGAAATACAAACATATATTATCCATCATATTATACCACCAGGGAGGTATGTGATTGGCTCCAAATTTATTCTGCAGCAGGACAACAACTCCAAACATAGAGCCAATGTCATTCAGAACTATCTTCAGTGTAAAAACAAAACAAAACAAGGAGTCCTGAAGTGATGGTTTAGCCCCCACAGAGTCCTGATCTCAATATCATCAAATCTGTTTAGGATTACATGAAGAGACAGAAGGACTTGAGGCAGCCTACATCCACAGATTTGTGGTTAGCCCTTCAAGATGTTTGGAACAACCTTGAAGGAACCTTGCCAAGTTCCTTCAAAAACTGTGTGTAAGTGTATCTAGAAAAATAGATGCTATTTTGAAGGTAGTCACCAAACCGTAGTAACACTGGTTGAATCCCACCCCTGCACTTGACCCAGACATGATCTATACTCAGGTGGCATGCACAGCCATTTGTGCTGGCACGCGAGCTGCAGGCTAACTTACTTCACTGCACATGTGCGTGCCTCACAGCTGATTTTTGGCTTACCCCCATTTTGTCACAGGAAGTGACAAAATGGGGGTAGATTTTGGCCTACAAAGCTTGTAGAAGCCTGAAGAAACCTTCCTCAAGCCTTTGGGAGGCTGAAAAAGCCCTCAAAGCAGCTGAAAATCAGCCATGAGGCGCAGTGCAGGTAAGGGGGCAGTGGGGGTGGGGTGGGATTGTGTGCGCATGTGTAGGGGTAGGGGGGCACACACTGCCTTCTGGGTGCTGGCACGCAAGCACGAGTGTGCAAGCATGTGCACAATTTTTGGCACAGGAGCCCAAAAAGGTTCTGATCTATACCTACTGGCTAAAGAAACTAACAGCAGTGCACGAGTACCCAACAGTACAGATTAACCAGGTGCTAGTAGCAGGTTCCCATTCAGACTGGCTAATGCAAGGAAGAACAGTACTAATCATAAAAGACCCTTTATAAGAAAACATGACCAGCCACCTCCAGCCAAAACCCTGCATCCCCACAATATGGAAAATCCTATCAGGAATCATAGTCACCAAGATACAGGACCATGTAGACCAGTGCATGAGCAGAACTCAGAAAAGTCCTGGAACAACAACAGAGATTCAAAATACTAGTTGCTCCATCAGTAAAGTAGTCACCCAAGACTCCAGGTCTAGATCAGGGGTCTTCAAACTTGACAGCTTAAAACTTATGGACTTCAACTCCCAGAATTCATGGGAGTCATGTTAGCTCAGGAATTCTGGGGGTTGAAGTCCACTTGCCAAGATTGAAGATCCTTGGTCTAGATAGACCAATTTAAGTACAACCTGACAACAGGAATGTCTAAAATTCAATGCCACACACATGGAACTGTGAATGCTTGGTGCTATACTAAATCAACAGGATACTAGAACTTCTTCAAGAACTTGATGTACTGTGGAAGACAACAATGAAAGTCAACTCAAGACAGCTCACATATTTGGTATCAAGGACAGCATATACTATGATGATTCATTATCCCTGCTGCTGTTCTGCATAGGCTTGAACTCCATTGGCCAGATAATCATAAGGATAATCACAAGTTCAAGGCAGCACTGATCACAGCAGCAGAAGAGCAGGCATTGAGCACCATATCCATAGAAGCAGGAGTCTACCACATTAGACAGGATCTAAGCTGTGGGCTATGTAGAGAGGCCTTAGAGACAGTAGGCAGTATGCAGGCAGAAACAACATATACTGAACTACACAATCAAGCAGCTTGTATTGTATTTAGGAACATCTGCATGGTGTATGGGCTAGACTCTCTCAAGTCCATATGAGAAATTCCACAGAAGTTTGAGGAGAATAAAAGGGCTAAGATCTTGTTGGACTTCCTGATCCAGATAGAAAGGCAGGTACTGGCCAATCGATCAGATATCATGTTTGTAGATAAGAATCAAACAATAGTGATGATACAGTAGATTAATGGTGCCTAGTGACAGCAACGTCAGGAAGAAGGATAAACAAAAAATTGGAGAAGTATCATGACCTGAAGGAGGAATAAAGAGAATGGATATAGAAAATAAGCCACAGTGGTCTCAGTGTTGGTAATCAGCATTTGGGACTGTGATTCCTAAGCTGGGAGAATGGTTCCAACAGATCCCAGAAACATCAGAGCTCTCTGTCCAGAAGTATGCAGTGCTAGAAATAGCTAAGATAATACATAAAACCCTTAAACTCTCAGGCTTCTGATAGGGGGCCTGAGATTGAATGAAACGCATGCCACCTATTGGGTGCAAAGGAAATTTTCTTTTAAACTATGTGTCCTAATACACCCTTTGTACTTTATATTTGAACCACTTAAGGAATATTGAAATAATCAAGTCCTGGTGTAAGATTGAGCAATATTTAAGGGTATGATTTGTTTTAAAGTAAAACAAATGGCAAGGGCTCTCCATATTATCAGGGGAGATTATTTTATAGTGGTTAATTACAGAAAACAATTTGGAAAAAAATCATTCACTACAGTTTGGACTCATTAAGCTTTGGTATTCTCCCACTTGAATAAATGCTCCCATTCTCAAAGGAGAGACTCTACTTTCAGTAAGAATTCTGAGGTTGAATCTATTATACAAAATGACCTAAAATAAGTTAAAATATACTTAAAATGAAAAAAAAATGTTGATTTGCAAAGAGATTATCTTGGAAAAGGGAGACAAAGATTGCAAATAATGAACAACAGAAATATTTAGCATAATTAATATGCTTGGTAAACAACACTGTCAATTTTTCCTTGCACGTCCACCCAGTTTATATTGCTTGTCAATGGCATGACAGTACTTGCTACCAAGAATACTTTGCTTATACCTAAACAGTAATTTGAACAATTAGAAAAGAATTGGAAGCATTTTGCCATATGAAAAGGTGTCCTTTCAAATTAGCTGCTTTGTACATCAGAAGGCATGAGTTTGTACTATAACTGCTATTTAAGCAACCCATTAAGTCAATCTGCAAGCTTGAGAAAAATATTCTTACAAGACAGACAAAATTATAAGAAAGGGACAATCAAATGAATGAGCAATAAGTTCACTCTGCTGCAGAGGTTATCCCACTAATGAAAAATATAGGGACTACGAACGTTGACATAAAGTAACCTTTTTCATAGGCCTATAAACTGTTTTTCCTTATATACAGTGAAGCAGGTAGAGATGAAAAAATATAAAAATAAACTACGCAGGCATCTGTCAATATTCCTCAACTGCACTTAAATCTGATTAACTTTTCACCTCAAAATGAGGTACCTTAGAATACTTCCTAACACTTATTCTATGGGCCTTACTGAGTTGCAAATAGCTTTGTCTTATATTTGCATTCAATTATTCTTAAAACCTTTATGTGGACTACATAACACTGCCAGTCCAGTGTTGAAAATAATTAAGCTTCGATATGTGCTTTTACAGCTGACAGCATAAAGGCCATTACAACTCAAGGGCCTTGGTGGCTCAGGCTGTTAAATGCCTGCATTTAAGTTCCAGCTGCCTACAATTACTGTAGGCTCGAATCCCACCAGGCTCAAGGTTGACTCAGCCTTCCATCCTCTCGGGGTAGGTAAATTGAGGACCCAAGATTGTTGGGGGCAATAAGCTGACTTTGTAAAAATGCCGCTTAGTAATAAGCAGGCATATACAATGGAAGGAAGGCTATTGCTGAGCACACTGGGTTGTATCCCAAAAATTGTAAGCCGCCCTGAGTCTTTGGAGAAGGGCGGCATATAAATGTAATTTAAAAAGAAAAAGATATAATGAAGACAATGAAATACATGCAATGGCAATATCACTATGAGGTTCTGTCATCATTAAATATTTACATACTAAATAGGAAGAAAATTTCACATATGTACTAAATAGGAAGCAATGGAACCATTATCTACTAGATAAACCTTCACGTAGCTTGTTATTAATTTCATGAAAATTCATTATTTGATACTAGGCAAAGCAAATGAGGAAAATACCTTTAGACTGATAAAAATGATGCAAACACAGATAAATGTATAATATATAAATCTATAATATCTCTCTCTTAAACTGGCTTGATGGGCAGCTTTTCAAGTGTTATTTTTTTAAGGTTTACTAAATAAAGACTTTAAAAAAATCAGATACCCTTCCCTAACCTAGATTTAATCCTACTACAAGTTCTCAGCGTTATGGCCTTTGGCATGACAGTCTACTTGAAAATATAAGTGGTTTTTGTTTTCCTTCAATAGAATAATAAACCAGATCACACTCAAAAGAGAAAAGAGGAAAATACACATATGTCTGTGTATATGTGTGTTTGTGTGTATTATCTCAGAAACATTAAGAATGCAAAATTAGGTTATCAATTCTGTGCATATTTATTTAGAACTTCATGTCCAAAGAAATATGTTGCTCAATTAGCCTGAGTAAAATTGTGAATCCATATCACATTATTGAAGCCTATATTATAAATATATATTGCTTCTTATTTAATATTTTTTTACATGGAACTTGGAATAAAAGACAAGGGCAAAAATATTGTTGTTTCACCCAATGCCCATAGATAACTTTTTCACACTTTGTATTAAATGAGATAGAAAAACTAAATTACACACAGCCATCAAATATTTCAATATGATACTTGAATATGGCTCTACATCCTGAACTATATTATAATTTTATGGTATATTCATTTCTTTTACTAAATTACACTGATAAAACATTTGAAGTTTTATATAGTTCATTATTTCAAATAATTACTGGAAATTATATTGTAAAAGTAATAAATGGTTATATTTCTTCATATTTTATTGATGTAATGTCAATCACATTGCTATCATTTATTTTCTAATATGTACTGGTTTGTTCTTTCAAAAAAATATGATATGATGTAAAAATTATACTACTTCAATGTTATCAATTCATTGTTAGTTCTGATTTATAGTAGTTGTGTCAGTTACTGTTCATTATTTTTTATTATTGTACAATACCTGAATACTAACTAACATCTAGGTAATTCTAGAAAGTAGAATAGAGTTCACAGAGTGATTATCAATGGAAAATATATAGCTAACATGCACTCTACACATAGATGCATTTAATGATTTATCCATCTTGAATATTGTATCTTATATATAAGGACTTTTGCATTAATTTCAGAAAGATCCCTTTTTAAGGTCCATTGTAAATATTTCTAAGACAACATCAAGCTGATAAACTATCACATAAAATTCAATTATCCTGGTTTATATATGTAGAAATTATATTAATGGAACAGGGTTTTCTCCCAATTTTAATTTTCAAGATGCAAAACATAGGCAAATACTTTTAAAAGGTTTAATAGGTGAATTTAACTTAGTAAAGACCAAATATTTTGTTGAAACTAAACATTTGCACAACAGTCTAAACTACACTACTCAGCTCTATACCTAAATCTGGAAATTACACACTGGTAAATAAAAACTTGAACTTCACATTTTAAAATATTGTCTATATATAGCATACATATAGCATGCATATTCACATACAATATAAAATAACATTTTATGATAGCATTACTTAGTAGATAGCAGATAACTACTCAATATATTGTATGTAGCTTCTTATATTTTTCTGGTCTTGTTCTCTTTAAGTATTTATATTAATTAGTTGGTTTTGGCATGAAAATTTAGATAATTGTGTAATACATAAAGAAATACAATTCCTTTTCTTCAAGTTCTAGCAAGTCGGCCAATATATGCTATTTCTGGGCAGAACAAAAATATTTTATTCCTTCTGTTATAAAAAAATGCTTTTTGTGGAGAAGCATATTCTAAAAGCTATGTCAAGATAATTTTTGACAAACTTTATTAAGATTATTTTTTATCATTTGAATAGTCATACAAATTTAAATAGCTCTTTATTCACTGTATTCTTAGTCTTTCTTAAAAAAAATATCCCAGAGCACGGGTTGGGGAGATGAAGGGATATATTCTCAATCTGGCTTTCTATTATTAACCAGTTCTAAGAACTGGTAATTATAACAAAACTGTCTCTGCATGTATTATTATTTTCATTGTCAGTTTGGTGAACTGTATTATTTTACTTCATTTGAACATTATTTAGAGATTTATTCTAAGAATACATTAAACTAATGAATTTAAACTATATGTAATAACTTTAATACATTTAAATCTTTGAAAGTATTTAAAATGTGGAAATATGCTTTGTGATGTTGTTGGGGAGGATTTAAAAATTACTAGTAGATAAAATTGAAATGCAACTAAACTACCCCTAACTGTAAGTAATCACTGCACATTCTAAGATTAATAATGTATGTGCTGTGCCATATTCACAACTGAGCATCATGCTGGCTTGCTTTTTGCTCTTTATTGAGAGTGGGTAGAAGTTAATGAATCGGTCAACCAGCATTACTCTGTTGCTTTGGTGAATTAAGTCCAAATTATTGAGTTTGTAAATCTCAGTTTTAAAAAAAAAGCTTGTGTGCTATATAACAAGTTAAGAAAACAGTTTTTCCACCACTAATTGCAACTGTAAGCAAGAACCGGTAGACGGTGCTTTATTAATCAGAAGTCCTATAGTAAGCACACGTTAGAGAAATTAATCATTCATTCCCTGCTGACTGCTTATGTATTTCATCAGGCCATTATCTGATCTGAATAACAAGAACAATTGCATAATGAAATGCATTACTGCTGACACCAGCAACTTTATCCACTCCAAAACAGTAAGTACTTCCCTAGCACAAAAGAGAAAAGTTTTTCCTGACTGCAAATCTATTCCTTTTTCACTATCCCACAATGCATTTTATTATTCACTAATTTCATATATTTTACATAATTATCAAAAGAGGGCCTTAAACATGATTGAAGTATACATTCTAGGGAAATTATATCAAGTCTTTTCCAGAGCATCAAAATCATTTTCAGAAACAGAGTTCACTATTCCCATTACAGAGTAAACCAAAAAGTTAGCACAGAAAATTTCAGATGACTCATAACATATCTTTACCTATCCACCAATGTTTACACTTAAACAAATGAAATTACCTTGCTCAATATTATGCAAATTGCCCAAGCATTTTTACTGGGGATATTTGGAAACCTGATATTTTCATCTAATCTATGAAAATCTTCTGGAAAGTTACTTTCATTGAGGCAATAATTCTGCTACTGGATATAAATAGAGCTCTGCTCTGTAGGCCCCAAAGCAAACCTCCCAAATGAAGCTTTCCAATACTGAGAGACCAGAAGAGTCTAAGAAACCTGTCAAGCCGGGCTGTGACAATTGAAGGCAAGACAGAAAGATAAAGAGGGTATATGAAATTGAAGGCAAAACAGATAAAGAGGGTATGCAAAAAGATGGATATATAGTATCAAAGAGCTGGATTTATATATCTCTTTGCATATACTGTTTCCCTTCATTCATTAACAATCAGGATGGAGGATGAAAGTGAGAAAAGGAAGAGAATAGGAAGCAGCAATCACCAGGGCACACCCCCAAGGCCTACAAGAGATTTATTTTCAGGACATGTTTATGCTGAGTCAATGGCTGACTCATCAATAACAGTAGAGAAGGAGCATGGTAGCAGCAACTGAGTAGTGGCCCTTCCTTCCTTCCTCCCTCCCTGCCCTCCCTCCCTCCCTCCCCACTCTTCCAGTACATCTTTTTCTGGGACCCAATGTCTGTGCTGCAAAAATCCAGATGATCCACAGAGTAGCAAAGACATGTGTCTTTTTGCTATTCTGATCATTCAGATATTTGAAACTCTAACCAAGTAGCCCTATCCTGTTCACCAAGGCTTCTTGAAGACCTGGGTTAAAGGAGATCCCACTGGGGTTCTCCATGTCTGGGCCCTCATAATGGCTGTTTCCTCTGCCTTCATTATATTTAAGGCACTGATCTATTACATTTTGAACACTGTTAAATAACAATTACAAGTACTGCTGTTTAAGCCTGTTCAGCCACAAATGTCAAAATTGATTCCTCCTTCTTAGAACTTGCAACCTATCCCAACACTATATTTATGGGAGCCAGAAGCCATTATCCCAACTAATGTTTCTAATATTAATATGTTAAGCCAATTTTAATGGGAGTAAGCACAGTATAAATAAATCTGATCACAAGTGCTAGTAAAATAGCTGATCTTGCAAGAAATACTTCCATATTTCAATATAGCAATTGACATGATTTGAGAAAAAGAATCCATAATAAGATATTAGACAGCCATATTTATTGGCAGTTTAGGAACTACACACTTTTAAATACAGGTTCCCAATATATAACAAAAAATGAAATCTGAGTAACTTTGAACAATGAAGCTATGAGATTATTAATCACACCAATTGCTTATGTTGCATCAGTCTTCATCTGAATTTCAGTTCTAACTTATAGATGGAAACATAGTTGAATTTATGACTTATATACTCTTGAAAGCTCCAGTATACAGTATATCAAACGTATACCCAAGAGAATAATGGGAGAATATTAAAATCAAAATCCATTTGGCAATAAGAAATAACACTGAGACATTATTGACTCAATCAATACATTCAAAACATACTGATTGTATCTACCAGCAAAGGTTTATTACAATTTGAAATGCAGAGTGATGGGTTTGGGTTTTTTTGTGTGTTTATTTGTTTGATTTGTTTGTTTTTGGAGTGGTTATTTATTCATTTATTTGGATTGACTATTTTGTTTATTTCTTATCATCAGAGATTTACTTCAATCTCTGATGATAAGAAATAAACAAGTACTGGTAACAGCATTCTTGTCCAAAGAATAATAATGCCCTTATAACTTTTTTGTATGTACAGATCCTGATTAGGTTTTTATATGTTGCATCTTTTGACTTTACATTATGTCAATAAGTAGTTCATAATATTCATGGCCTAATCCCAATTCAGATTTCTCACAGAGTGTGCTCTCTGTCTTCCTCTTTATATGTGCACTCATACATACATACATTCCTCTTTATATGTGCACTCATATATATATACACATACGCATATGTACATACAGAACCATGTGTGCATACATTCTGTAAGAATCTACTTGCATTTTGTGCATGCACTGTGTCATCAATATATTGTTTAGATAGAGAAAACAATGACAGCAAAAAGGCATTATCCTTTCAGAGAAGATTAGAGAATAGGGCTGAAATTAAAGCAACTAAACCAAGCAGGAAATCCACACTAATATTACTACTGTATATTATTCTGGCAGGCTGAAATGACAGCTAGTGCTACCTTTCCATTTTAAATCCTCTAGGTGTCTACTGAAGAACAGTTTTGTGTAGCAAAGGAGAATCATTCTTCAATACATCCCAACTCTTAACAGACTTCCACAACAGAAACAGTACTCTCCTCAACTCTTCTACTCTAAAACGCCCAGCATATTAAAAAAAATGCTAAAAGAAACTAATGCACCACAGAGCACACATACATACACGTCTCTCTCTCTCTCTCTCCCTCCCTCCTCTCTCTCTCTCATATACCCCCAAACAGAGCTTTTAGGTTAAACACGGTTAAAGGTAGCCCTTGTCTTTATCCCACGTCTGTTAAAATTATAAGAGGAATGGATTTTGCAGCTTATGGGACGGACAGAAAGAAGCAGACTCTTCGGATTCAATAACAGTCTCGCAGAGCCAAAATCGACTTACTAAATGCAGCCAGCTCGGACCTCTCTGGGAATCTTAAGGAGTCTTCGCTTTCCGCTCCTGCCGGCCACGATCAAGAACAGTCCTCCTATTCCATAAAAGGCCACGAATGAACTGCAAAGAAAGACAACCACATGTCATAGATCCAGCAGGTTTGTTTTGGTGCCGAAGGAAGGTTGCAGACTGGGTGGGAGGGGGTGAAAGAAGGCGGCCAGCACGGCGATGTTTAAAAGTGCTCTCCCTCCCTCCCTCTCTCTCCTCCTCCTCCTCCTCTTCTTCTTCTCCTCCTCGGTCCTCTCCAAATTGAAAGGTGGGTGGGAGCGTTATCTCTTTGCCTCCCCACCCGCTAATAATAAATAACTCAGTGGGTCTCGCGCGCCATGCCCAATCGCGGCTCTATAGGGCTGAAGACGGTACCTGCAACTCTCCGACGCTGAGGCTGCCAGAGAGGAAAGTGTGCGGTGAGGAAGATAGAAGATTAACACAATTTAAAATAAAAATAAAAAGAAAGGAAAGAAAGCGAAGAGGAATAAAAGAACTAAGCGGGTTGTGGAAGGTTGTGGCAGTCGGACTCCTCGGTTTAACAACGGAATAATAACTAAAGAGCGATCGCTGGGGATCCGAGGGAGAGCGAGGGATCGGCGGCGGCGGCGCTATCAAAGCGAACCTCCACGAACACGCACGCCCCTCCCGCTGGCGAGGCGAGTGGGAAGCGAGGCGGTGGCAGCAAAAAAAAAAAAAGTCTCCCTCCTGCAAGCGCAAACACTAGTCTCCGTGTTGCTCTCTCGGGCTCATCCCCACCAGCACCGAGCGCCGACAGCAGGAGCTTGCTGGAGACGGAGCTCTTCACACTCACCTGCATTTCCTTAACGAGCCACTTGATGGCTGGCAGTGCCCAAGCCGCTCTTTTTCTTTTTTGCGCGCGGGCGCTTTGCTTTGCCTTGCCTGGCCAAAACCCGCAGGGGAAAGGGAAGGGAAGAGAAGGGAGGGAGGGAGTAGTGGGGGGAAGACGCCGTATAAAATGTGAGCGAGAAGAACGTATCGAGCGAGAAAGAGGGAGGCGGGAGCCAGTTCGGGAATACAAGGGGACCTTTCTGGTGGCGCTTCAACTCTTTTTTAAGAAAACGGATGAAAAGGAGCGTTTAAGGGTGGAGATGGCTTGAAAGAAGAAGACCGGAGGAGCCCTCAGATGCCGTCTCCACAAGGCGGATTGTCTTCTTTGTGTCACCTCAGACGCCACTTTCAGTTCGCTCCTGTCAGGTCCGGCCGGACCACCAGTCATGTTTTGTTTTGTTTTTTTCTTTTTAATTTGCCGCTCACAGGACCCTGAATTTGGACTGGGGAGTTTATGATGCACCCATCACGAAGGCGTGAGGGAGGACCAAAACAAAAACCCACACCACGATCTTTATCAACTTTCTTCCTAACCCGCCCACCACCGCCTTCCTCGTGGAGTGTGGATTTCACGGCGCGCGCCACTCAAAATTGTGACAGGGACAGGGGAAAAAAAAGAGAGGGAGAGAATGCTTCTAATCTCTGTGAGGTTCTCATCCCATCCCCACCCCCCTTTTCGCGTATGTGTGTTTGTGGAGAGAGACCTCGAATAGGGGGCGTGCATAAACGCACCAACGTGCCTACCGTCCCTGTCCTATTGTTTCTTTTTTTATATGTATCCATTTCATGTATTCATAACTATGTTTATACTCATTCTGTTATAATCGCTTGACAAAATAAAATAAATAAAAATAAATAAATTCCGGGTTACGTTTAAACCTCCAACCAAAGCCCGCCAGTGTTTCTCCTTTACTCTGCATTTCCCCTCACGTTTTCCTCAATGGGGAGGGTTGGGTGTTTGTGTGTGCAGGAATTAACCATATTTAACGAATAAGCGCCTTATTCTAGGCACACAAGCCACCGGTTCAGAGCTGTCTTGCTTTAAAATGGTGCCTCACGGCTTCCCCCTCCTTTTTCTGTCGTCGTCGTCGTCGTCGTGCACCCCCCCCCAAACACACACACACTATCGCTTCCAAGTGTAAGTACAAGGGATTCCCGGCCTCTCGCCGAAGAGCTGCCTCCACGGGAGATAAAAAAAGCGTGCGTGGGGAGAGGAGAAGTACAGTAGCCGGGGCTCTCGAGGAGCTTTCAGGGAGAAAGGTCTCCTCTCGCCAAGCAGGCGCTCCTTTGCCTTTTCGGCCTCTTGCACTCCGCGGCCGGGTCCAGGGAAGTGAAACCAGCCCACCCACCCCGCGTTTCCTCTTCCATCTCCTGTTCCCCCGGCGCTACTTGGTGCCTTTTAAATAAAGATTTCACTCTGCCAACCCGCAGGAAGCTTTTAACAAGATGCAGCTGAGCGCGTCGATAGCAGTTCTCCGCCTTTCCCCTCCCCCCCAACACACACACATACACACAACATCCCCAACTCATCCTCTCCGTCTTTTCCCCGCCCCGCCACCACCCTCCGGCTGAATAAGCGGCTGAGGGAGACTGCTAAACGCCGTCGCTCGGAAGCCACTTAAGCCAGCTTTTTTCATCCTTCCCTCTGAAGTCTACCAGGCTTTGCCTGGAAGAAACAGACGAACTATTGCTGACCTGACGGCTGGGTGGGTGGTGCGCGTGTGTTTTCCCCCTGCTCGGAGACGAAGATAGCCCGAAGGAAACGGTTTATGGGTGCAGAAATGCTGAGGGAGGGAGAGCGAAAACGCTTCTCCTCGCTACCGCCAATTTGGAACCTTAGGAAAACCCGTTTTTATCTTTCTGAAGGACGCCAAAGAGATCTATCTTTTTAAGAATGTTTTCTTCAACAGTGAGCGCCCAGCCTTCTAACACTCTCCAATCTAATCTGAAACCCCTGGGAGAGGTGATAGATTTCTTCAGGCAATAGAGTACAACAATATTAAGGCTTCAGGATCATTTCTAAGTATAGGAAGGGAAGAGATCCTTATGCTAGCATTTCTCTTCTTGAACACCAATTTCCAAATCCGAAATTTCTAATGCTTTCTTTGGACCTGTGACTATAAGGTCAAGATGTGATTCTAAAGCAGGGGTGTCCAACCTTGGCAAATTTAAGATGTATGGACTTCAAGTCCCAGGATTCCCCAGCCAGCTGTGCTATGGCTATGCTGCCTACAGAATTCTGGGACTTGAAGTCCACAAGTCTTAAACATTTTCAAAGTTAGACACCCCTGCTCTAAAGTATTGTTGGTCTTCACCAGGAATAATAACTGGGTCACAAAATGCCTCTTAATGTTTAGGTTATATGCTAAGTGTTTTATGACTATTTGAACGTTAATACATTTAAAACCTAGTGTATGAAATGAACTGTAATGTACTCCAGTTCGTGCTATAATAAACATTTTGGTCTTTAACTTGCCACAAGGGTGCTGCACATGCCACAGAAGAAATATTTATTCTTTGGAAAAGTGTTTATAAAGGATAATTAATTTTTCATTGAAATGTATAAAGTCTGCCATTATACAAATTGGGATCAAATTGGCAAGGTTTTGATTTTTTTCAATGTATTTTATTAAAAAAAACTAAAACTATATCAGGCATAAAATTAAACAAATTGAATCTTGGTTTAACCAGCCCTTTCAGACTAAAAGTCTCTTGTCCAGTGATTTGGCTTTCAACTGCATGGTCAGCGAGATTCTTCTTTGCTCCCAGTTAGTTAAGTTCCATTAAAGAGCTTGAAATCAAAAGTTTTAGAAACAATTCAGCAGACTTTCACAATTTACATACTGTATTTTTCCATCTATAAGACGCCCCCATGTATAGGATGCCCCTCCTTTTCTTACTCAAAATTCAAAAATCAATATTTTAACTTGTTTCCCTGACACAACAGTGAGAAACGGGACAGAGCTGGAAATCAGGTAAGAAATGTTTGGGGGAAGCTAAGGAATCTGGGCGATGGTGGTGGGGAAAGCTCCATGGTGCAGCACTGCACTGCAGTGAAGAAACGGGTAATGGAACAGCCACGGGGGAAGGCCGCTTTCCCTCTTTCTTCTCCCTGCTCTTCCCTCATGCTAGCCATTCCATTTCCCGTTTCTGCATTGCAGCGCAGCGCCCAGGATCCACTTTGATGGGAGGGAGGTGGTAATTTAACAACCGGTTCAGCCAGGGTCAGGTTGGCTATCACAGGAGGCTCGTCCCACATGTGTGGCAGAGCTGGAGGATGGGGATGGACTATGCCTCCCATGGCTAACCTGACTCTGGGCAAACTGGTTGTTCAGTTATTTGAATCTCACCACTGCTCACCACTGCTCTGACATTACTGCTCCCTATTGCATCTGGGCACTGGCTATATGCTCTCTGTAGCATCAGCTGACATCAGTTACATAAGACTCATGATTGGAGGAAACCTGTTAGCTTGTCTCTGCAATCTGAAGGTTCCCTCATGAGGCTAGTTTGCAGGGATATGGTATTGGCAGTTTCGCAGCCACAGTTCTCTTCTCAGCCCCCCCGCGTATAAGACACCCCTCCATTTTTAGGTAAATATTTTAAAGAAAAAGTATCATACCCGGAAAAATACGGTAAGTCTGATATTTATGTACATTGAGATATTTATCTTGTTTTCTTTTTAAACTAGAAAAGTTAATATGGCAAGTCAAACATATTGTCTTCATAAAGAAATAAGAAATATTTCCCTGCTTTTTTCACTCTTAGGCGGCAATATCCCCAGTCATGTTTTCTTGTAAACTAATATATTAGACCTATAACAGAGTTCTTAGGGACATAAAGCTATTAGTTATTTATGTGCTTGTAAATGTTTGTAGGTGTATATAGACTTTTGATTATGCATGTAATTTCCAAGATCTTCTTTAAAGCGTGTTTGCATTGTTCAGTCTAGATTTATTATATAGGGATCATGTTTTTTCAGTTCTTATTTATAAAGTCTTCTTTGATGAATCATTGATTCAGACAATGTTATCCAAATTCTATATGGAAAACACTAATAAATACACAAAATAAGAATTATGTTTGCAAAATCCTAATATGTTTAACAATGTACAGCTGAGTGGGATTCCATTATTTATGTTTAATAAATTTCTACATCACTCATCTCATCCAAATGACTCTGGGTAGTTTACAACATAATGAAACCATATAAATACATGAAGAAAAGCATAAATTAAAAACAATTAAAAACAGTTTAAAACTTTCAAGTAAAGATAAAAATCAAGTTTAAAAATTTAACAAGGTTAGGAAGGTGGGGGGCAGGGGGATCTGCTGGGGATTCGCAGGGGTTCAGGAGATCCCCTAGCTTAGATTCTGTGCAGTTCGGAGAACCCCCAAATTCCACAGATAACAGATAATCAGAATTGGATGGACCTTGTAGGTCATCTAGTCCAACCCCCTGCCCAAGCAGAAGACCCTACACTATTTTTGACAGATGGGAGTCCAATCTCTCTTGAAAGTTTCAAGTGATGGTGCTCCCATAACTTCTGAGTGCAAGCTGTTCCATTGGTTGATTGTTCTCACTGTCAGAAAGTTTATCCTTAGTTCCAGGTTAAATCTCTCCTTGTTCAGTTTCCATCCATTATTCCTTATCTGGCCTTCGGGTGCTTTAGAAAATAGCTTGACCCCTTTGTCTCTGTGACAGTCCCTCAAATATTGGAACACTGCTATCCTGTCTCCCCTGGTCCTTTTCTTCACCACTCCTTGCTGGCCCCACCCACCCCGCCCCTCTCAGGAGTCCCCACGTGGCTCATTTTAGATGTAGGTAAGTGCAGGGTGTGCATGGAGGCTCAGGGAAAGCAAAAAACGGGCCTCCCAGAAGTTCAGGAAGGTTGGAAATGGGCTCATTTCCAGTTTCCAGAGAGCCTCCGGAGTCCGGGGAGGCCGTTTTCACCCTCCCAAAGGCTCGAGAAAAGCCTCCAGAGCCCTGGGAGGGCAAAAACTTCCCTGCTATGGTGCAGGAGTCTGACTAGGCCATGCCCACCATTGCCATGCCCACCCAGCAACCGGGCAGAGCATCCTTTGCTAAAATTTTTGAAGCCCACCCCTGGTGGGGGGGCTTTGGGTGTCCTCAGGCCACCAGCCATCTCCCGGGCTGCATCATACTTTTAGACCTCCATGTTAACACTGGGGTCTGAAACACAGACTTAACACTCTTCCAAAAGATTGGGTGTTCTCCTTGCTTCTGAGGGTAAGATGCTTCATAGGGCAGGGCAGCTCTGAGAAGGTCCTCTTCCTAGATCTTGCCAGTCAAAACTCCTTCATGGACAGGTATGAAGCATCCTCTCTCTGCTTGACCAAGTAAGATGGGTCAATCAATTGCAATGAGATAATTCCACAGGTATCTTGGTCCCATACCATGCATGGGCTTTAAAGTTATTGACTCATACATACCTTGAATTAGATCCAGAACCAAACTAGCGCCAGTGCAGCTTGAGTAACTAAGGTTGTACTACTGTAGGGATGCCCAAAACAAAATATTCATGTCACTGCATTCTGCATCAGTTGCAACTTCAGATACTCTTCAAGAGTGGTCCCATGTACATATAAAAAGGTAAATATAACTGATAGTACAGATGATAGCAAGAGAAAACCAGAAGTCCCAGAAGAACCCATGGACATCAGAATCACAAGAAGCGCTAAATATAGGATCCAATAAAAATGCAAACCTATCTGACCTTATCTCTTGGAATATAAATGGATTAAACTCACCAGTAAAAGGAAAAAGGTTTTTAAGCACTTACAAACTCAAAAGCAGACATTATAGCACTACAAGAAGTCCATATCACCCAAAACAGAAACATCTATTAGAGAATAAAAATTAGGTAATATGTTTGCGGCTTTAGATCAAAAAAAAAAAAAGGAGTAGTACTTTATATAAAAGATAAAATTCTGCTTCACTAATATACTCTGACAAAGACGGTAGGTTACTTATGGTAGAAGTTGAACTTGGACAAATTAAATGCTTATTAGCGGTAATTTATGCACCAAATGGCCCCAAGAATTCTTCTTTCAGAAATTATATGATAAACTCAAAGAATTGCAATATCAACAGTTATTTATTACAGGAGATTTTAATGCAGTCGTAAATAAACTATTAGATTATAAAGGAAATAATACCAATCTAGAAAAGAAAAAAATTACCAAAAATATTTTTGATCTCATGAAGGAATTTAATATTAGTGATGTCTGGAGAGAGGAACATGAACAAAAACAGTTTACTCATTACTCTAACCGTCACATGTCCTGGTCAAGACTTGACATGGTTTGGGCGACCAAAAAACTAAACTCAGGAATTTTAGACATAACAATGGAACCAACTACACTAGCAGACCATAATATGATTAGGCTTAGATGGGAAGGGCAACAACCACAATCAAACAATTGGATGCTCCAGAGATCGATTCTAAAAGATGAAGTTTTAATAAAATATTGACAAGAGAATTAGAATTTTTTTCAAGAAAATAACCCTCATGACACCTCCCTTCAAAACAATTGGGATACTGCTAAAGCAGTGATGAGAGGAGTGTCTATTAAATATATGGCCAGGAAAATAGAAAAAAGACAAAAGAAAATAAAACTACAGCAGGAATATGATGAATGGCACGAAGATTACAAGCCACCCCACAAGACGAGCAAATCAAATCTCAATTGAATAAGATTAAACATAAAATAAATTTAACTGAGAAAGAAGAACTAGCCCAGAAACTAAAGAGGACAAAACAATACCAATTTGAAAATGCAAATAAACCAGGACGTTGGTTAGCCTCTAAGCTTAAAAACAGAATGAAAAAGATGGATTACTAAATTAAGAAATGAACAAGGGGATATATGTTATAAAGAGGAGGATAAAAGGCAGATTACTCAAAATACTATAAAGATTTATACACAGAGACAAGTTATGTTACAGAAGACCAAATTTTAAAATACTTAAAAATGCAGATCTCACACAAATTTCAGAAGAAGATCAAAAGCGTTAAACCATTCTATAACCCTTCAAGAAATTTATGTGGCAATTAACAAACAAAAATAGATAAAGTCCCAGGTCCAGATGGCTTACCAGCAGAGATTTATAAAACACAACAAGAAATTTTAGGAAAAGAAATGGTAAAATTTTCAATGAAGTTTTAGATAAAGGAATTGTCCTCAATCATGGCAAGAAGCTAAAATATCTATCATTCCTAAATCAGGCTCGATCTAACAGAACCAGGGAACTATAGGCCAATCTCTCTCCTTAATGTAGATTACAAAATCTTTATGACGATCCTGGCAGAGATTAAAAAAATACTCAATAAACTCATATCCCGGACCAAAATGGCTTTCTCCCTCAGAGACATCTCAGAAACAATATCAGAGTAGCGTTGGACATATTAGAGTACTATGAGGATCGGAGCGCAGAACAAGCTGCATTGCTATTATTAGATGCCCAAAAGGCGTTTGATAATGTGAAATGGGACTTTATTTTACAGCAGAGTGAATATTTGAAGTTAGGACCCAAATTTTCTAATATAATTAAGGCTATCTATCAAAAACAATATGCTACAATTTTAATTAACGGGGAATTTACAGAAAAGTTTCAAATACAAAAAGGAACGAGACAAGGCTGTCCATTGTCACCACTGTTGTTCATTATGACATTAGAGGCTTTAATTAGAACAATCAAAAAGACAATGATATAAAAGGATTAAAAGTAAAAGGAAGAATTTAAATTACAGGCATTTGCAGATGACCTTCTTTTCATTCTGGAAGAACCTCAATCTTCAGGACCTAAACTTTTACAAAAATTGGATGAATTTGGTTTAGTAGCAGGATTAAAAATAAATAAAAAGAAAACAAAAATGATTACTAAAAACATGACAAGTAAACAGAAAGAATTATTGACCTTAACAATGGGCATTGAAATTGTCAAAAAATTAAATATTTAGGAATTATTATATCCCCAGATATAGCACACTCAAGAAAGACAATTATGACCCACTTATTAAACAAATAAGGGAAGATTTAATAAGATGGGATAATTTAAAATTATCCTTTATGGGCAGGATAGCTACGATTAAAATGAATATCTTACCAAAATTCTATTTCTCTTTCAAAATGCTCCATAAAATTAAAAATCCTTTTTGATGAATTAAATAGACTGACATCAAATTTTATTTGGCAAAGAAGGAGACCAAGGATAAAATTAAAATTATTACAAGATGCAACTGAAAGAGGGGATTTGGTCTACGGATTGGGAGCTGTATTATAGTGCTGCAATTATGACTTGGATAAAAGACTGGATAAACCACACAAATACAAGGATACTAACATTAGAAGGCTATAATCTCCAGACAGGATGGCACTCTTTTCTTAGACAAGATAGTTTAAAGGGACACAGCTATGTTTTGAAACACAAAGTAAGACAAACACTTCTACACACCTGGTTCAAAATTAAGAAACAAATGTATATTCAAATACCAATCTGGATATCAACATTAGAGGCTTTGATGCATCCACACTTGCTAAGATATGATAAAATCATTACTTATGAAGAACTGTTAGACGAAAAAGGAGATTTGCAAACTAGACAGCGGTTGAATGAACAGGAATAGAATTGGAATGGTGGGCCTATCTACAACTCCAAGCTAAACAGAAGAAGACAAAAAGGAATTGGGTATTAGGACGGAATTAGATGAAATCTTGTTAGGGCCAGATGTAAAAATGATTAAAAAAACATATCAAGTATTACTACAAACTAAGTTGGAAGAAGAAATTGTTAAAGAAACAATGATACATTGGATGAGAGATTTTGGTCATAGTATTGCCCTGAACGATTGGCAAAATATTTGGACCAGAAATAAAAAAATAACTCTTGCAATTCCATTTAAAGAAAACCTGTATAAATTATTTTACAGATGGCATATAACACCAGCAAGACTATCTAAAATGAACAATAAATTTTCCTCTCTTTGTTGGAAGTGCAATAAGGAAAGAGGTACATACTATCACATATGGTGGAGTTGTGGAAAGGCCCAAGAATATTGGAAAGGAATACATCAATGCTGAGAAATTTGTGATGTAGAGTTTAATTTTAAACCAGAATTTTTTTACTGGGAATCACCAATGAGACATATCCGAAGAAATCTTCTATTTAATGATTCATATTATCACAGCGGCAAGGATGGCCTTTGCACAGAAATGGAAAAACACTGAAACTCCAACAGAAGCTTATGAAGAAAATAATGGAGTCGCAAGAAATGGACAAACTGACATTGGAAATTAAAAATAAGGAAGAAACGGACTATTACAGAACTTGGAATAACCTCTATGGATGGTTAGACAAGAAAAAGACTTAACTGACTTTTTGAATTGGACTTAACAAATGACGGACAATGAATGTCATGAGCCTAGCCGTACTTGGTTCGACTATAGTATATGTTTTACATTTTGTTTATGTCAGTGTTTATTTGTTTGGTTATGTTTAATTACTAAATAAAATCAATTAAAAAATTTTTTAAAAAAAAGAGTGGTCCCATGTAAAAAACACATTTCAGTAATCCACTTGAACTAGAGGGCCATGAATTAAGATTTGGATGGTATGGTAAAGGTAAAGTTAATGTTGATTTTAATAACCATTTTGTTAGACATGCCAGAATAAGAGTTTGGAATAAATACAAAACAAGGCTGATGGCAAAGCCAGACTGGTTGACATACAGTAAATTTTTATCTTTTAACTTGGGTGACCCTGTCACTGTGTTTTTTTGGGGGGGGGAGGTTTGTCTGCCAAGCTCCTAAGCTAATATTATAGCAAGCAGGTGTCTGCTAGCCAGCACTGTGTTATCTTGTCTCCATAGTAATGAGATAAGAAAGTCTTGTGATGTCTGAGTTTACTACGCATGTCTTAAAAAGTTTTTTACTTAACTTCCTTTGTAACTTCCTTTGCATTTTTTCTTTTCCTATATGCCTGTATGAGATTAGGATGCCGGTATGGAGCTTCGTTGGGTTTTCTTATTTTTTATAAATAAAAATGTTTCTTAGATTACTTTCCGGATCTAATTGTCTCAGCGTTGACAGCAAAGTAAAGCACGGTCTATCACCTCTAATTAGCAGGGATGTTTGGAAGATTTTTACTCCCTGACAAAAGGTTTTTTCAAGCCTTGACAAATGGTAGCAGAGTTTGGCTTTTTCAAAGCTTCAAAGCTTCAAGATTAATTATGTTTTTCTTTGCTCGTTATGCTGATAAGGCTTATTAGTTAGGGTTAGGGTGAGGGTGAGGGTTAGGGTTAGTTCACCAGATCTGAGGAATTGGTGTTTAACTGCAAGATATGCCTCGAAAAAAAGCAAAGATGAAAAAAAGAAGGGCTCAGTCTGAGGATGATTTTTGGCAGTCACTCCCACATGCTTCTGCTATGAGTCTGGAAGAAGCTGCTGTGGAAGGACAACAAGAGATCAGGTCTGTAATCTCTCCTTTTTATGATGCATGCTTTCAAGCTCAGTCTGAAAAAGCATATGCTCAAGATTATGAATTACTTGGAGCAAAGCCTAAAGTTCTACAGTCAGCTGAACATTTTTCACCCAAAGAGAAAGGTGAAATACTTTATTCTCCAATGACTCCAAAGCAGACAATGAGGCAGAAAGCTGTGCAAGAGTATTTGCAATCAATTGATTTTTTAGAACAGTGTAAAGCAAGCCAAGGCCTTTGCATCATCCCTTCACCCAGATATGGGTGTTGTTCAAGTTCCTGAGCCCTCCATCTTGCCTTCTTCATTGAAGCCAAAGGACCACCCACAAGTTGGTCACATGTGTGTGGTGTCAGACCAATCAGAGCAGAGAGCTTTGCCTACATCACAATGGGGATTGTCTTGTGATCTGGAAATAGCAAGAGTTCCTGTGTTTTCTAATGTTGTAGCACCATCTGCTGATGAATTGCATGCACTACATGAACATGAAAAAAATTTACAGAAATCTTTTCTGAGATGTCAATGATGGAGTCTATTTTACAAGATATTATATCTCCAGCTGTTGCTCCCGTTCTGCAAATGCCTCCTGTGGCTACCCAAATTGCACCAGCTCGGCTTCCTGATATAGCTGCTAGTAAAATGCCTCAGATGCAGATGCCAGCACCTCCAGCAGGCCAAATTGGTGTTGCTCAAATACCAATAGCAGCTCAACAGCAACGAGTCCACATGCAGCCACAGGTTCGACCAGCAATGGCATAGCCACAAATGCCTTTAGCAGGTCAACTAGTGCCAGCACCAGTGCCAGCTCCAGCGCCCCCTGGTGGCCAAGCAGGTATTGCTCAGCGCACAGTTGATCATGTATGCAGAATTTTAACTGAAGAAGCACTCATGCAAGCCACGCCACATTTGAGAGGACCACCTGCATCAAGAGCTCCAGCGAAGCGTCCCGAGGAAGAGCCTTTGTTCCAAGGATGCCAAGATGCTATATCTGTGATCATGTGGGACATGCCACCCGGGATTGTCCCCAACAATCTCCAGCACCCGCCAGGTACCAGCCCAGAGGAACAGATTCCAGAAGCAGAGGCAGAGGTGGAGGACAAGGTCGTTGCGGTCCCAGGCGTGATCTACAAGCTCCACACATCACAGTGGTGTTAACCAATGATCCACATCCAGAGTATGACAGATGACTTCTCTGGACTTTAGACAGTGGAGCAGCAGTGCATGTTACCTACAGAAGAGATCTTTACACAGAAATGCACGAGCCTGAACCTGACATGCGTGTACTGTACACTTTTTCAAATTATCCTGTTCAGGTCAGGGGAAAAGGAACTATTTATATTGAAGAGCTCAATGCACTGATTCCTGATGTTTATTATATACCAACAGCAACCTGTAGTTTGCTTAGTCAAAGTCATTTGTTGAGAGTGACCAAGTACCAGCTACACCATTTTGAAAAAGCAAGTAATGTGGTTAAAGAGGGTAATTTTGTTGCTGAAACCATATTAACTGGTGGTGTTTATTACCTAAAGCCAAAGTCTAACTCGCAAGCACAGGCAAGTATACAATATCCAAAAAAGAAGAGCACAGGCCCAGAGAGAGATATTTCAGAGAGAAATCCTGTAGCTACTCCAAAGGCTCCTAAAGCCTACAAAAAGAAAAATAAGAAACAGTTTGCTCAAAGCAGGCCTGAGGTTCCTAATAAAATGTTGAAAATTCACTAACAGGTAAACCTTTGCATTCCAGGTGTATCCATAAGTGGCATAGACGATTGGGGCATTCCAGTTTTCGTGTTCTTAGAATGATGCCAGAATTTGTGAAAGGTTTGGATCTGAAGGAGTGTAAGGTGTTTTTGGATTGTGCTGTCTGCAAGAAAGCCAAATCCAAAGCAGCAGCTGTTCCAAAACACGCTACACACCTATCAACATGCATTTTTGATTTGGTACACACTGACACTTGCACCAACACTTGGTGGCAGAAAATATTTCTTAACAATTGTTGATAATTATTCTAGATATGGATTTGTATTTCTTATGAAAGAAAAATCAGAGACCTTTCAGATCTTTAAAGACTTTGCAACTTATGTTAATACCCAACACAATGTTTGCATCACTAGAATTCAAAGTGATCATGGTGCTGAATTCATGTCTCAGTTTTTTCATGACTGAATGCGTAAGAATGGAATTCTGCATCAGACCTCAGCCCCTTATGTTCCTGCTAAAAATGGAGTGGCGGAATGGAGGAATGGCGTTCTACAAACCATGATGCGTTGTCTCCTAGAAGATGCTAATCTCAGTCTCCCATACTGGGGTGAAGCTATTAAATATGCAAATTACATTATTAACCGCATCTGGAGTAGTGTAATAAATCAGACACCTTTCTTCAAGTTATATGGATATAGACCTGATCTTAAAAACATCCATATTTTTGGTTCATACGCTATGGTGAACATTCCCTTAGCTCAAAGAAAGAAAGGAGGTCCAGCAGCAAAAAGGATGAGATTCACGGGTATTGATGACAAATCAAAATGCAGCAAATTTTTTGACTCCAGACATGTAACTGTGATTTCTCAGTCCTTCAATGTTGAAGAAGATGCTGACTGGTCCAGGATTCACTCCAATGATCCTGGAGTTTATTTTCCTAGAGATGATGCTACTGATGTCACACAGCCTGATGATCAAGATTCACAGGCGGATGTTCCATCAACTAGTTCTTCTCAACCAGATGTTCTGTCTTCATGAGCCATCAATGCTGAGGCTAGCGACTATGAAGAAGACGAGGATGAAACAGAAGAAGAATGGTCAGTTGTTCCGAGATGTTCTGAGAGGGCTGCAAAGGGAATTCCTCTGAAGCGATATTCATGGCAATTGACAAAAACACCTTTACCTTTGATTTGTGCTGTTACACTGCCTCCTGACAAGTTCACACAAATTAAGCATCTTCCTGATTCAGAGCAAGAGAACTGGTATGAGGCAATGCAGGCTGAAATGGACAGTCTAAAGAAACTCAAGGTGTTTACGCCTGCAAGTCCTCCAGCAAATAAGAAAGTTATTGGCACTAGATGGGTCTACAGAATTAAAAAGAAGCCAAATGGTGAGTCATTATACAAAGCCAGACTTGTATCTCAGGGTTTCGCTCAACGTTATCGTGAGGACTACACAAATACTTACTCACCGACAGTTCGGGCTGAGAGCATAAAAATTGCTTTAGCCACTGCAACTATTCTTGGTTTAGAAGTTTTCCAATTTGATGTTGAAACAACTTTTCTAAATGCTGACCTGGATGAAGAAATTTACGTCAGAGGTCCACCAGGGTTCCGGAAGCAAGAAGGGGATACCTGGCTTTTAAACAAAAGTCTTTATGGTCTGAAACAGTCTGGTTTAATGTATTACTTATGTCTTACTGACAAACTAAATTTAATGGGCTTTATTAAGTCCAAAACTGATGAATGTGTGTTCACAAAAAGATCTAAGAATATATATGAGATAATTCTTGTTTATGTTGATGATATTGTTTATATTGGTCCAAATAAGCAAATGAGTGAGAATTTTGCTAAAGCTTTGCAGAAATATTTTACATTGAAATCTTTAGGTTACATTAACACTTATTTGGGTGTTCAGATTACTAAAACTCAGTAGGGTTTAGTCTTTCACAAGAGCATAAGATTGAACAATTGTTGCATGGAAGGATGCTAAAATGGCTAGCATACCTATGCAAACAGATTTTCATAATCTGGCACATAAACCATGTCCTGATTTTGAAGATCAAACACTTTATCATTCAGTCATTGGGTCATTATTATACATTAGTAGTTGGACCAGACCTGACATTGCACTTGTGTTAATCTTTTGTCACGACATGTAGGTAAGGCAAAACAGTTTCATTGGTTATGTATTAAGAAGTTGTTGAGATATCTCAAGCACACTAAAAATATGAAGTTGTTGTTAGAACCGACACATACTGATTATGCAGAATTATGTTGTTATGCAGATTCTGATTGGGCAAGTGATAAGAAGTCACGTAAAAGTACTTCAGGTTGTATGATGTTCTTAAATGGATGTCCTGTTTACTGGCAAGTGCATAAACAGAATTTTATTTCTTGCTCATCTACTGAAGCTGAATATGTTTGTGTTTCAGATGATTGCAACTCTCTAACATGGTTTGATGCTTTAGTCACAGATATCTGGACATGCCCAATCCAGCCAATCACAGTGATGGAAGACAACGAATCTGGTTTATATTTCTGAAACACATTTCACAGGTTCTAGGTCCAGACACATTGACATTTGTTATAAGAACATAAAGCAATAAGTTAAACAAGGTTTTGTTAAATTACAGTATGTGTCCACACATGATCAGATTGCTGACATGCTCAATAAACCACTTCCAGCAGCGCAGCACAAATATCTGCATGAGAAGATGTGCCTTATCTTATTTTCGCTTAACAGACAAAAGAAGGGGATGTCACTGCGTTTTTTGGGGAGGGTTTGTCTGCCAAGCTCCTAAGCTAATATTATAGCAAGCAGGTATCTGCTAGCCAGCACTGTGTTATCTTGTCTCCATAGTAATGAGATAAGAAAGTCTTGTGATGTCTGAGTTTACTGCGCATGTCTTAAAAAGTTTTTTATTTAACTTCCTTTGTAACTTCCTTTGTATTTTTTCTTTTCCTATATGCCTGTATGAGATTAGGATGCCAGTATGGAGCTTAGTTAGGTTTTCTTATTTTTATAAATAAAAATGTTTCTTAGATTACTTTCCAAGTCTAATTGTCTCAGCGTTGACAGCAAAGAAAAGCACAGTCTATCACCTCTAATTAGCAGGGATGTTTGGAAGATTTTTACTCCCTGACAAAAGGTTTTTTCAAGCCTTGACAGACCCAATATTAAAGCCGAAGGAAGAACTTGAATCAGAAGATCATGTTTGCCATTATTTTATTTTATTTTATTTATTTATTTATTTTAGTCAAGCAAGTATTAGATAACATGTATAAGTATAAACATGATTATGAATGCATGAAATGGATACGAATAAAAAGGAACATTAGGACAGAGACAGTAGGCACAGTGGTGCACTTATGCATGCCCTTTGCAGATCTCTTAGGAATGGGGTGAAGAGGTTAACAGTAGACAGTCTAAGGTATTACCTATCAACAACTGAAAGAAGGGTTTAAACTGGATAAAATTGTCATGGATTTGACTTTGTTAAAAATGAATTAGAAATTTCATTATGTGGCAATGATGGACATATTATTGCTAAGATCTATAAAATGTTATTGAAATTGAATTTGGAAAATGAACAAGTAAAATGTATGATTCAGTGGGCAAGGAACTTTGGATATAATGTGATTCTTGAACAATGGGCAAATATGTTGACAAAGGGTTTAAAATTTACATTAAATTCTAATCTAAAAGACAATTTCTATAAGATAATGTTTCATTGGTATTTAACACCGGATAAGTTATCTAAGATATATAAAGGTATGCAAAATGAATGTTGGAAGTGTAGAAGTAAAGAGGGGACTTTTTATCATCTATGATGGACAAGTGATAAAGCAAAAAAAATTGTGAAGTATGATTCATATTTTAATACAGAAAATTTTGAAAATGGGGATAAAAATGAAACCAGAACTTTCCCTTTTAGACCTAATGGAAAAAGAAGTGGAGAAAAAAAATTGAAACTTCGTTATTATATATGTTAATAGCAGCAAGACTATTGTATGCACAAAAATGGAAGGACACTTCAATTCCTACTATGGACTAATGGTTGCAGAAGCTGATGGAGTTGGCTGAAATGGCAAAACTGACTACTTTGATTAAAGAAAAGATCATAAGTATTTTTGTTTCCACATGGAGACCGTTTTTGAACTTTGTGCTTGATGTAGAAAAGAATGAGACTCTGACTTTGGGTTTTACCGATTAGACTGATAGAACTTTATAGAAATGGCTTGTTCGTATTACTATGAAAAAGCAAAAAGTTATGATTTGATGTTAATACAGTAAAATATACTGTAACAGAGAAAGTCAGAAGTCAATGCTTTTTTCTTTTCTTTTTTTCTTATCTTTCCTCACTTCTCTTCCCCCCACTGTTTTTTACTTTGTATTTTATAATACTTTATAATTCAGTAAAAATGATAGATCAGAAAAAACACCTTTCATTAGTCCATCCGGGAGATGATAAGGACATGAGTGATTTATATTGCATGTATTCCATAAGATCTAAACAGCAAGCATATTCTGTCATAGATATACCGTGCCTTTCTGAAATGTTAAACATAAGGTACTTTTATGCCTACTGGGCCTTGAAAAATTAACCAACTTTACACTTTGGTATTATACTGAGAAGTTGCTCAAATCAACTAGACAATTTATTTATTCAGAAATGGAAGAGAAGCAATATATCCTTACTTCTTCCTAATGTAACTGCACACTATGCTTCTTTTAAAGCAAGAGTGATTTGTGCACCTGCATTTTCACATGACTCACAGTCCTGAATTTGCTGACTTAGTTACCATCTGCATTTCTTTGGGGGCTTACTTTGTCCTGTTTTCTTTTTGGCCTGTGCATCTTTGAAGTCAGATATTACATTTAATAAATAATGGAAATTAACTTAAAGCTGACAAACAAAAATAAAGAGGACAAGAAGTAAGCAACACTGCTCTCACTTTCATGCCTCCTGCTTGGCCCACATTAGGTACTAGTCTGAGTAATTACAACCTTACCCTTTTTAAACACATGAAAATAAAAAGGAAGAAAATGCTTTAATTTTTAGATTTCCAATTTATATACAGTAAAAAGTCCTTATGGAGGTACTGTAATATTAGAGGAATAACTTTCTTCATTTATATTGTATTTTTATTCTGCCCTTTAGCTAAAAAGATCAGCTTACATAATCAGCAAAAATAGGAAGTCTACTTACAGATGCACTGTCTAAAATGGGTGTCAAACTGACAGCCCTTGGGCCAGATGCATCACACACAGGCCACACCCAGTCCAGCTCTTCAAATGGGAAAACCATCACAAAATGTCACATGATGGCAACGTCACATGGCAAGTTTGACACCTGTTGTCTAAGACATTTCAAAAAAGATTATAGGGTAAAAAAATTAAATATATAGTTTATTTTGTTCTTATTTTTTTGCAAAACATCCATTCTCTTAAGATTTACCCAGAATAAAATTCCTGTATGTTGAATGGAACTTGCTTTTTAGTAAAAAGTATCACACACTTCATATTAGTACAATCCGATACGCACTTCTGAATATACAACTGCACCTATGCAATTGCCATATGATCTTTGGAAAATACAAATATTTAGGGCTCTTCTGGTAGCATCCTCCTTGCTGACGGATCGGAGATCGCGATTGTCCACGGCTTCAATCCGTGCTCTCTCATCAGAGGGCCCCGATCATCCACATTTGGGGCCAGAACCACCCTGTAGGGGTGGTGAAGAAGGGAGAGACTGCCAGCTGGGTCAAGGGGAGCTCCATCTCCCCGCCCTGGCTAGGCATTTCACTCCTCTCCAAAGACGGCTGTAGTGGTGGTCAACTACGGCCACCCTGAGGAGGAAGAGCTGACTGGGACAAAGATTGTGCAGAAGCAGTGAAGAAGAGGACAGCATGAAATAAGGCTAACCAGGCACAACATTTAAACATAAGGTACCCTAGAATTAAAATCTTAAGGGAAATAATAACAGCAGTGACAACAGAAAGTGAAGAAAAAAAGTCTTTGACAGTTGAAAGTGGCTTTGAACTTTGAAAGGAAGAAGCCAGAAGAAGATATCTGTTTAAATTGGATAAATATATGATTTTGGCACTAAATAGGTATAATTAAAGCTGAACTTGAACATGTCAAAACAAAAAAAGCAGTAATTGATATTTGGACTTATTTGACTTTTGAATTTTAAAAGCCCTAAATAGAGAAGAAAAAGTGTGTGTGTGGGGGGGGGAGGGTGGAATTTGGATATAACAGAGAATGCCATCTAGTGGTAAAAGAAAATTTTTGAAATGCCTGGCTCTTTTAAAAGTTGAATTTGATACGAAGCAAGTGAAACTTTGTTACAACAAAATAGAGACCCTGGAAAGTGGAAATATTGAACATTAAAACAAAAGAAGGAAGCAGGAAGAAATTACTTTGGGATTGTTTGGTGATTTTGGCATAAACTTAAACTTATGAATATTGGACTATTTGATGAATTTGGAAAAAAACTTAAAGAGGAATTAATAAAAGCTGATCATTGGAAATAAATTCTAAAGATGTTGGTGGAATCAAATTACTGGACAATTGTGGACCTAAGGAGTAAGGCAGAACTTTTTTTGGAATTAAAAATGGAACTAAGAAATATGAAAGAAATGTTACATGAAAGGGCAAGTTGTTTGGTTCTGCCTTACAATTTTTAGAAATGGCAATTTTAGAGTATGAAGAACAACAAGGAGTGCCAGAAGAGGATCAAAGAAGAGGCCATCTTAAATGAACAATTGGAGTAATGAATATCAAAGGGGAAAAGAATTTAAAACTTGGAGATTTGAGGAGGCAATTAAAAGGGGAATGTTTTGAAAACGAACAAAGTAAAACAACAGGGAATCACAGAAGTTTTAAAGAGGAAGGATAAAAAAGAAAAGAAAAAAAAGAAAAAGAACCAGGAAATAAAGATATATGGAAATTGAACAAAAATTAAAAGAAATTGTTTATTCAAAAGACATAGAGATAATAGTTAAATAAGGATTAAAAAGGGGATTCTGCAAGGGGATGAGAGGTAGTATAAATGTATTTGAAGTAATAAATTATCTAGAAAGTAGAAAAATATAGATTTTTTAAATGGAAAGATTGGAACTGATATTTTTTATTATTAGAATATTTATTTTTTATTAAACTATATATATAGAGATAAATGGAATAAATGTGAAAAAAGACAAGTTATGATGAGTTTATTAGCTATGTTTAATGAATTTAAGTATATAGTTGAAATGAATTATGAGGATTGTTTTAATGAGATTAATATCAGTTTTTATGATTAATTGAATAGATTAATTTTTCTTTTTGAAATTATAAATGATGTGATATAACTGAAGGGGAAAGTGCCATGCAGAATCTGATTTAAAAGGTATATGTGTTATGTAGTTGTTAGGAGATTATTGTTATTAATTCTTAAGGTGATAATTAAAAAATTAAATGATTATTGGGATTTAAAGAGGAACTAATTAAATGATATATAAGGGTTAGGGATGGCATACTCTAATTGGTAATTGTGGGGGAAACTTTTTTTTTGAAATGTATGAATTGAGATGGAATTTTTGAAATGATGAAATAAGAATATGCAATGAAATTGCAAACCTGACAGATAAAAGTATAAAGCACAATGAATATGAAGATATGAGAATTATTTAAAGTTAAAAGAAATAGGTTAAGAAATGAATTGAAAATATATAAAGTAAGTTTGAGGAAAGTATTTGAGAAAATTAATAGAAAATATGTAAAGCAATAAGATATGAAATTAAATGTGAAAGATGAATATGTAATCAAGGTCATGTTTGTATGGAATTGTGAAAACCTGGAATCATGCTGTTCACTAAAAAAAGATGTTATTGAAATGTGGAAAAATATAATAAAACTTTGTAGAAAAAAAAAGGAAAATACAAATACTTAAATACTCTCTCTTCAGAGTATTTCTACCAAGAAACATATAATGGAATATGTGGATGACCTTGGGGAAAGAGGGAAAGAGATACTGCCTAGTAAATAATTAGATAAGAGAGGCAGGAGCCCCCAGTAACTTAAAGATAAGAGAAAGAAACTAAGGAAGGATCTGCCTAATAGATGAAGCAATTAAAAATGGCAGTGGGTAGTTTTTACTTTTGTACTTGCAAAATTATGTTAATGTAGCCTTATAATAAAGTAGAATTAGTTTATCTAGTCATGTTTCCTGTCTGGTTTACAAAACAAGGGTTGACAAAACAAGAGCTTGGTTTGTATACCTAGGAAATTTGAGCACTTTTTAAAAGAGTAGAATCTACAGCACTACAGAGCCCTAGTTAATTATTTTTGCTGTATTGCACAATTTTGTTGGTGTCTAATCAGAAACAAAAGGAAAAATACTTATTGGAAATACAAATGCAATGAGCAAGAATCATTCACCTGCTTGTGTTGTGGTTTGCCGGCAGCAGGCACAGATGGCTGAGGTCTCGGAGAGCAAGGACTCAGATGAGGAGCCTGCATGTGATGCAGGGATGGGGCCAGGACCATCAAGGGAGTGGAATGCTGCCTTCGGAGATTGTGGAGACTGGCAGCAGTGATGAAGAGGTCCCTGAGGAGCCTGTGCCCAGTGTGCATGCGCGCAGGGCTGCTCGAAGGAAAGAGCAGTTGCAGCAGCACAGGCAACTTGGGAGTAAGGCTGCAAGGTAATGGCTCCTCCCTTAAGAGATAAAAGCCAGCTGAGAAACCAGAATTCTTTGCAGGAAGCAAAGAAGTTTTTGCACTCAAGCCTTGTGGAAGTTCAGAATATCTTGGTTGGTGTTTGGAGACTTTTTGTGTTTGAAATATTTCTTAGTAACTTTATCTAGTGTAGTTGGCAGCCTTGCACAACCTTGGCAAGGCTTGTTCTTATCAGAGACAATTAATTTGAAACAGCCTTTTAACCATGAAGGAACGGAATTCATAAAAAATCATTAAAAGCTTTTGCTGTTACCTCTGTTTCGTGTTTGTTTCTGAACAAGGTTTGGGTCAGAACAGCTTGCTGGTTGTATACTTTCTAGGAATATTTGGAATATAAGGTGAACAAAAATGAGATTTTCATTTTTCAGCTGGAAAACAGAAAACAGAAATTAAACCATTTTTCAGGATCTTTATGAAAATTATATATTACCAATCCACTCCAACTTTCACAAAGATGCCTGGACATATGATAATGCTTTGTGCTAGAAACCTGTGGAACACATTATAGATGATTGACTTGACAATATATAAAATACAGTTAATAGACATTCATTAGAGAACTGAAAAGGCCATTTGTCCTTGAATATGTGGAACTATTTCACTCAATTCATCTCAGAAATACAGGTTTAGTTGTATTTTCTTCTATAGTCCTAGGTACATATTATATAAATATGGAATAAGAACCCATTCACTTCATTATCCTAATTCAACTACAGAATGGTCTATTAATGTTATCCTTCATGTGGTTAGGTTTTAAATAAATCCCAACTTACCTCAGTTGTCTGTCATGACTTGTTGGTTTCATGTAAAAAGTAATATGTGCTAATTTATAAAACCTTTCTTCTCTTCTTCATTTTGAGAGTGCTAAGGAAAGGAAAAAGAATGATTGAAATAACCCATCACTAGTACAGAATGGTAGAAGAGGAAAGTAAAAAAAGAATTGGGCTTGTGACAATTCCAATGAAAACTACCCTGATTTAAACTTTTTGGACAAATTTATAAAATAAATACTGTAGGTCTTTACTGAATTCAGACCTCTCTGAATGTTATCTGCAGTTTATGGTTTCACAGTCAATTCACAAGACATATTTTTAAATAAAATATGTTTACAAATGCATATTTAAGATGAAATATGTTTAGCATTTTGGAGAACAAATGTTCAAAAATTATATTTACACATGAAGATTCATGAATATTTCTTAAAATTGCATATGGTACTTAGAAACAACAATAGATAAACAGTTAAGTTCTGGTTGGATCAGCCCTAGAGCACAAGTTGTGTATCTTATCTGCAACAGGTATCTTATGAGTTGTGTATCTTTTTTGTGGCATAAATGTTAGGGTTATATATTTAAACTTTTTCATTTTCTTACCTTTTCTTTATAAGAATAATAGAATATTTTATAAAATTATATAATTCAGCTATACAAATTGTTTTATTATCACTTTCTGCTATCAGTATGAAGAAACAAAAATATTATGAATTTGACCCAATTAACAGGTGGAACTAGGACAAAACATACTTGATTAAATACATCTTTTTTCTTCCTAGCATTTTCCTACAAGTGAGGGTCTCCTAAGTGTAGATCCATTGGTTATGATAGGAATTGACTAATCAGCTTGTCACCCAAGCCTGATGTCCTTCATCCTATTTTCTCCACAACAATCATCTTTTGAGGTGGATTTTGGCCGGAGGGAATGACTAGCTCAAATCTCTCATGCCTAAGGCAGGACTAGAACTCACATTCTCCTGGTGCCTTAATTTTTTTTAACCTTGACTAAATAACATTACTCCCAAGATGTTTATTAATACTCATTTGATATTGTAATGAATAATAATTTGAAAACAACTTTTGAAAGGAAAGTTTTGGTGTCTACACACAAAGATTTAGGTTCACTTCTTTTGTTTTTTCTTCATTGGTCATTTTATTTTATTCATCAAATCCTAGTGTTTAATGTGTCTAATCAGCATTTTCACAAATACTTCCTAACTGCTGTTTGTGGATTCAGCCAGCTTGAAACAGGTACTCTATATTTGTAGTTCAAAAAGAAGGTATTTTTCTTTCCCTGTTTCATTCTTTGCCTCTATAGTGCTGAAAACTTCAGAACTTGATCACTTTATGATAGCAATCCTGTGTACCACTTGGAAAACTTTCTCTAGCCCTAATGCTTACTTTTGGAAAGTTTTAAAGTAGCAGGAACTCAATCAGATCAGTTTGCTTCTCTCCTCTACTGTCATTTATTTATTTCCATGCATTTGTATGCTACCTCATCTAGCAACCCTACCCGCTTACAACATATGAACACAAAAGCATCCACAACATCACCATAGAAACAATGCACATGGCTGTAGAGTACAGTAGCCATCAAATGTCTCAAGTTAATGAATTCCACAGGTGATTTATTATAAACTGTGAAGTGGTGCTTTTGTGTATTCTCCTTTCAGTCAGATTCCATGCATTATTCTTGGCCTAGCATTTTGAGAGTTCTAATAAAAAACCTTGTTTCCTGTTCACTCTCTCAGTGCCAGGGATGATTTAATGTACCTCAAGTCATGTCCTTCTAAGCCACATCTTTTTGTAAATGCACCAATTAAAAGTCTACACAGTGCAGGTGGAAAGACAGGCTACCGGAGTAGATTAAAAATCCCTGTGCTAATTTTGTCCCCATCTTCTTAAACCTTCTCCATCATCAGGAGGTCCCACCTGCTAATCAAAGCAGAAATGCCAATCAAACAGAAGCTTTGGGCAGGTGACAGGGAGGAGAAGGAAACCAAAATGTCTCCTTGGGAGCTTTTCTACCATAGACCAGAAGTCAAAATAAACAGGAAAACAAAAAGATAGACAGCTCTGATGAATAGAAGCAAGACCAAAGGAACAGCAACTAAGAATACTGGGGTAAGAGAGGTCTTCCTTTCTCCTCCCTCTCCCTTCCCCTCAGAACTGGTGTGTGATCAAAGTTTTTCCGGCAATTTCCCTCAGATGGAACAAAAATTTGGAAAAGAAGAAGAGTCAAGAAGTCCAGCTGGGAACAAGCAAGTTGAAAAGGCAGTAAAAGAACCAAAAACTATAGAGTATGGCAAAAGAAATATACAAGGATTAAGATTTCAGAAATATGCAAGTCAGCAGTCAGCAAATATATTAAAGATAGAGAACAGAAGGGTATGAAAATTTAGTGAACTTGGGCAATACAGAGTAGATAGAACTGAAGGTAGATGCAAAACCCCAACCATCTATGTTTGAAGAGCTTTTCCCCTTTTGAGTCTGGGTCAATCAGGACAACACTCCAGTTAGGAAAATGCCATAAATTTGTATGTGCTGTCCAGCCAGTATATAGTTAATGGAAAGTGGGATAGTTAGTTAGGAATTGGGAGCTGTCCCCTTAAGGGAATGCATCATGGTAAATGTAGTTAAGGTATCCTGGGAAATGTAGTCCATGTCATGTGGCCACATCTGTAATCCTGATTGGTCACTGAATTGACCCTCGGTGGGTTGGGGGAGAATTCTCCACTCTTGCCTGGAACCCGGCAGCATGATGCTGCCTCAACCCCTTGCTCCTTTGTTTTAGGGATGAAAGATTACCATCTTTTTACACCATAAATTGCAGCTATGCAGAGAATTGGACATTGAGATGAATCTCGATGTAACTGTGAGTTATCTTGAGGATGCCTGATGAACCAATAAAAAGACTGTATTGATGTTTTGTGGAGTTATCTATCTGTCTTTATACATTCAGTTAGGAATTATAGAGGGCAGAATTATAGAGGGCAGAATATTGTATAATGTTGGCATTTTTATTTTTAACACTTTTCCTAAAGATCCCTAGCATGGATTTTGCCTTTTTGACAGCTTCCCTAGATGGCCATCAACTGATAAACAGCCTCTGATAACAAGATAAAAGTAGGGGACTGTAAAATAGACACTGAGGTTATCTAACAGATTGTGCTATGCCCAACTATTGGAGAATTAAGCAAATTTTGTCTAGAATATTAAAAACTATCCAAGCTGAGGCCTAGTAAACTGGAAGAAAAAGAGTGATTTTACTGTTCTGTGTGAATAGAACAGAATTAATTGAGCACAAAGAAATGATTCTTAAGAGCTTTTCCTCCTTGTGGATTAAGATACTATGCTGCGAGAACAGTGACTGCTGTCAGCATCTAACAATATCTTGTGTGGGAAGTTTGCTAATATTTTTGTCTTAACACAGCATGAGGACTTCACTAAAGGAAGTGACAAAGCTGCAAGGAAAAATTCAGAGGAATCGTCTCACTTTCACTCACACTCACACACACACACACACACACACACAATCACCCTCTTGCTTTATTAGGATTCATCTATATTTCTTTCCCAGCCAAACTAAAAATATAAGAACATCCAGTGATCATAATCCCCAAAAACTAGGTTGTGCTTTTTTCTGGGTCAGGAATATAAGTTTTTAAAATAAAGTCTCTTTTGGGTCAAGTTCTCTCCTTGATGAATTCATATAGTTTTCCTGGCAAGAATATATAAGTGATAGGCATATAACTTTCTTGTGATTTTTTTTTTCTTACTGGCATGGTATTTGCTGGTGATTTTCCAATCCGAATATTAACTAAGTTTGACTTTTCTTAGCTTTTTGAGATCAGCTAATACTATAAAAGGATAGGAATCAGGTCTCCAGAGAAAAATAGAATTTGGCCAGAAAGGAAAAACAAATCCTGGCAGCAATGAGCACCAGATATGATTTTTTTTTAAAAAAAATCCATCATTCAGATCCCTTGTCATGCTTGTGGATGTAGATAATCAAGGCTCATGTTTTCACTCTTATCCTCAGCATTTTATTTTAGTACTTTGGACTCAGATGCTTTTAATACTTCATGAGTTGCTACAAAGAGAATGCTATTCAGGGTGATAAAGAAGAATTGTATGTTCAGAATAATGCATGCCGAATCATTATTACTAGGGAGAAATAGGACTTGTCCTGAGCATAATCTAAATCTTATTTAATAATGCTATTGGCTTTCTTGTAATTTCCATGTACAGCTATAAATTGAAAACATTTAAAGCAGTATGTAAACTTGTACAAGTGAGGTAAACATGTCCGAATATTCCATAAGCATTTGATGAAGAACAAAAACTGCATTTCTTTTTATGAGATTATTGTGATATAATAAACAAAAAAACCAACCCTTTATCAATGCATTATTATTCTAGAATTATATGGGACTATTTTTAAAGAACTGCACAACAAGAAAATCCTTCCTGTTTACACAAATATAGATTTGAGAGAAAAAGGAGGTGCAGAGCAGAATGCAATGGAAGTGATTATTTACAAAATAAAAATATTTAAAGGAGAACACGATGGTGGAGTTGAGGATTTCTAGAAATGATCTTAACATCTTTCTAACAGCACAGAGAATTTTAACTGAAACTTCAGTAAGCTCTAATTTTGAATCTAAACATTTTGATGAATTACACTCCCACAGTTAGTCTAGCCAATGTTCAAGAATGTTAGGAATCATAATGCAACTACAACTGGGATTACAAAGTTAGGAACTACTGCTTTACACAAATTGAGTTATGCAGATAACTACGATCTATGTCAAAGATGTCAAAGTTACTCTGGGGCATTCAGGATGTCTTTACACTTAAGATTTTACCTTTCTATTGTTGATCCAAGAAACTAGCCTTGAAATGTTTTGTCCCTTCCCTGTCAGATCAAATCAGCCATCCATTTGGACTTGCCCATCTCATCTCAATGAAGGTGTATTAGGTTCCCACATTCTTTTGTCTGCTAGTTCCATCTGAAACATCCCCAAACTCTCCTGACAATGATTACAAGGAAAACAATTTCTTGCTTATTGCCATCTCAGTCTCTCCAGTTGCAGCTGCTGCGCAACAAAAAGAGGAAAAGCACATTTCAACTTTGGACTTCTAAATCTTCCAGTTCGGACTTGTCCATTGATGTTGAGGAGTTGAAGGGCCTGTTGTAACATGTGGGAGTGGTGTGTGTGTGTGTAAGATTCTGACACAGGAAACCATTTGAGGGATGTCAGAAGAATGTAGAGCTGTTATGGAAAATTGGTTTTATTTATTTATTTATTTTAAATTGGTTTTAAATTGGTTTTATTTATTGGGCTTGTTTAGGTTTAATTCTTTTTTACATATTCATTGTTTGTATTTTAGTTGTGAGCCGCCCTGAGTCCTTTCGGAGAGGGGGCGGCATACAAGTCCAATTATAAATAAAATAAATAAATAACTAAATAAAATATACTTTCCTGAGTTCTAGGAAAATAGAAAACATGAGAGAAAGTATTTCAAAATAGTTCTTTGATTAAATTAGAAAGGAGTTTTGACAGGTTTTCAAGATTCTGTTTATAATATCCTTTAGCCAATCATTTACTGGGTTTATCCAAAAGAGAAAATGGACATTCCATTTATTTACTGTCCAAAAAAAGCCCACTTATATAATGATAGGGTTGTGGACTTCAACTCCCAGAATTCCTCCTCTAGTCATATTAGCTCAGGAATTCTGGGAGTTGAAGTCCAGAAGTCTTAAACTTGCCAAGTTTAAAGACCCTTGGTCTAAGATCTCATGCAAAGAGAGAGGGAGGCTCCAAGATGGCTATTTTCTTTTGTGACCAATCAAGCACCAGCCAGTATAAGACACAATCTGGTTTTCCACCACTGTCAGCTCAGTCCTGCTTCCACTGCTGCTAATCACCTGTCTAATAGGAATCTCATCTCTCCCAGCCTAGGAGCTTTTGCCACAGGCCTACAGCCCTTCAGTCTAATAACCCTACATCTAACTCACCACCAAGATAATTTCAGAGGAGAGGGCAAAACCATTCTGCAGACTTCCCAGCCTGTTTATTTTTTAAATTTTATTTATTTATGTATATATCTGCTATTAAATAAACCATTATTATTTTTACAAATAACTCAAGTACAGTATATCCATCATACTTTCCTCCTATTTGCCCCTCAATAACCCTGTGAAATGAGTTAGGCTGAGAGAATGACTGGCCCAAGATCACGCAGCCAGCTTTCATGGCTAAAGCAGGACTAGAACTCACAGTTTTTGCTTTCTAGCCTGGGTGGTGAGCAACTGGCTCTCCTGTTGCTATTCCTTCAGGAAGTTATCCCCCCTCCTGCACATACACCAGTCATCAGTTGAACAAAAAGCACCCATGCTTTCTTCAGGATCACTGTGTTGCTTTCAATTCCATGCAGCAGAGAGTCTGTCACTCTGCAACTTTGCCATCCCAGGAAATCCCAAGGGTAGGCCATTAACCAGCAGCAATGCCACCCACCACCACTCCAGGCATTGTCCCCTCTCCCAGCTCTGGCCTACCCCAATTTGCCAAACCATTCAAAGACCTGTTACTGGTTCAGAGTATTTGAATGGTTTGGTGAACCACATACACTTCCATATACTCTCCATGATAGAGTATAAATCCCCAAATAGGTAAGCACACAACTCCTGTACCCATCTTGGTGCCATCTTGGGAAAAAAGCAATATGTCTGTTTTCTTTATTAGGCTTTTGATGACAATTGTAAATGCATTTCCTAAAATAAATTATGAAGACAGTATTTCAGAAAGATGATCCTTGCAATTAACATTTATAGATGGGATACATTATACAATTAGTCTAGTACAGTAAAGAGAGATTGTGATGTGTGTGCATACATTCTTTTTTGTAGTGTATATCATTTTTCCTAGTGTGAAGGACTGGAGAAAGCTTGCTATCCAATATATAATTCTACCCTTACATAGCACTAAGAGAATTCAACTAACTTCTTTCTCGTTGTCTCCCTCCACTTTTAAACAGAGAATACCCAAACTATTAAACTTGCAGAATATTAATTATAAAACAACACTTTCCACTCCAACCGTAATTGACAGATGTTGTGTAATACATGTAACAAATTGTGTAAATCAGACTCTTTACTACTCTGTTCATTTTTAAATAGCAAACATATGTCATTATTTTGTCAGCAAGCTTTTCAATATATCTTACAGGAATGGGAATAAAAATTAAAACTCAACCATGAAAAATAATGAATAAATAACAGATCCAATCCTATAACTAATTTTATTCACTGAAGGTCTGTTTCAATAGATTTTCAGACCTGGTTTTAAACATCAGTACTAACCCAATCTCCCACTCACCCTGAAATATGGTCCCTTCTCCTCTGTATTATTTTGCTATAAATAATGCAGAATAAAATAGCATGTTAGGGTAGTTTATTGGTATGACCAAGACATCTTTGGGCTGAGTTAATCTATAACAGGGCTGTCAAACTCCCAGCTTGTGGGCTGGATGCATCACACACTTGCCACACCATGCCTGGTTTAGTGAAGGAGAAAAAAGTCCCAATATGTCATGTGATGCCATGTGATGATGTGAGTTTGATCTATACTAATATCCACATATGCTTTAATATACACTGCTCAAAAAATAAAGGGAACACTTAAACAACACAATGTAACTCCAAGTCAATCACACTTCTGTGAAATCAAACTGTCCACTTAGGTAGCAACACTGATTAACAATCAATTCCACATGCTGTTGTGCAAATGGAAGAGACAACAGGTGGAAATTATAGGCAATTAGCAAGACATCCCCAATAAAGGCGTGGTTCTGCAGGTGGTGACCACAGACCACTTCTAAGTTCCTATGCTTTCTGGCTGATGGTTTGGTCACTTTTGAATGCTGGTGGTGCATTCACTCTAGTGGTAGCATGAGACAGAGTCTACAACCCACACAAGTGGTTCAGGTAGTGCAGCTCATCCAGGATGGCACATCAATGTGAGCTGTGGCAATGTGTGCTGTGTCTGTCAGTGTAGTGTCCAGAGCATGGAGGCGCTACCAGGAGACAGGCCAGTACATCAGGAGATGTGGAGGAGGCCGTAGGAGGGCAACAACCCAGCAGCAGGACCACTACCTCCGCCTTTGTGCAAGGAGAAACAGGAGGAGCACTGCCAGAGCCCTGCACAATGACCTCCAGCGGGCCACAAATGTGCATGTGTCTGCTCAAACGGTCAGAAACAGACTCCATGAGGGTGGTATGAGGGCCTGACGTCCACAGGTGGGGGTTGTGCTTACAGCCCAACACCGTGCAGGATGTTTGGCATTTGCCAGAGAACACCAAGATTGGCAAATTTGCCACTGGTGCCCTGTGCTGTCACAGATGAAAGCAGGTTCACACTGAGCACATATGACAGACGTGACAGGGTCTGGAGATGCCGTGGAGAACGTTCTGCTGCCTACAACATCCTCCAGCATGACTGGTTTGGCAGTGGGTCAGTAATGGTGTGGGGTGGCATTTCTTTGGAGGGTCGCACAGCTCTCCATGTGCTCACTAGAGGTAGCCTGACTGCCATTAGGTACCGAGATGAGATCCTCAGACCCCTTGTGAGACCATATGCTGGTGCGGTTGGCCCTGGGTTCCTCTTAACGCACGACAATGCTAGACCTCATGTGGCTGGAGTGTGTCAGCAGTTCCTGCAAGACGAAGGCATTGATGCTATGGACTGGCCCGCCTGTTCCCAAGACCTGAATCCAATTGAGCACATCTGGGACATCCATCCACCAATGCCACGTTGCACCACACACTGTCCAGGAGTTGGGGGATGCTTTAGTCCAGGTGTGGGAGGAGATCCCTCAGGAGACCATCTGCCATCTCATCAGGAGCATGCCCAGGCATTGTAGGGAAGCCATACAGGCACGTGGAGGCCACACACACTACTGAGCCTCATTTTGACTTGTGTTAAGGATATTACATCACAGTTGGATCAGCCTGTAGTGTTTTCTTCCACTTTAGTTTTGAGTGTACCTCCAAATCCAGACCTCCATGGGTGATGAATTTGATTTCCATTGTTAAACTTTGTGTGATTTTGTTGTCAGCACATTCAACTACTGTACATTGTGTTGTTTAAGTGTTTCCTTTAGTTTTTTGAGCAGCTTATATTACTGTATTATTCAACATTCTTTATGCATGTATAAATGAGTCTTTAACAGATGGATTTATTCCCCACCAGATCCAGTTTTATAACTCTTTCTGAAGGGCTTTTTGCAGCTCTTTAGCTCTTTCCACCTGAGCAGAAAGGAAACTGCCCAAACAGCAGAGGAAAAATATAACAATCCACTATAGCTTTGATTGATCACAAGAAAGTATTCATCACCCTGCCACATGATTGAGAATAATCAAGTTCCTAGAAATAACAGGAGTCAGTATAAACATCTGTGCAAAGATCAATGGCACATTGGAAGACACCATTGCTGGTCTATGGTAATGGATTGGGAGAGATTAATATCAAGAGAAGAATCTTTCAAGGATACTCATTACCACCTATACTGTTTGTTATTGCATTGATTCCACTGTCAATAGTGCAAGTCAGGCCCTGGCTATCAAACATCAAAAACACCTGACAGGTACACACCTCCTCTACATGGATGATATGAAGATGTATAGAAAAACCCTATTTGAAAGAGAATTTCTGCTCAATACTGTCTGTACATATAGCCAAGATATTGGAATGGAGTTTGGACTGGACAAATATGCCACACTTATCAGCAACAGGGGGAAAATGGTGAAAACTGAAGGAATCAAGATTGCCTATGGAAAAAAAAAACATTAAGAGACTGGCTGAAGAAGATCATTACTAATACCCAGGCATCCTTCAAGCTGACAACATTAAATGCACTGAAGTGTCAAGAAGAAAGTCAGAAGAATGAAGAAGATCTTAAAGTTCAAAATCATTGGTAGAAATATCATCTCATTGGATGATTAGATAAATGTTATACTAGAACATGTCAGCATGTTCCTTTAACGACATGGATTTAGTACAAATCTGTGACACAAATTTAACTTCAAATATCTGATTTAGTTGTGTCAAGATGATAATAAAGAGATCCTTCTCCACTTGCTGATAGAAAAAAAGATCTATCAGCAAGGAAGGCAGCCATAGAGAAAGAATGACTATAGCCTTATCTACCCATTATTTGTTTTCTTGCTTTAACTCCTTTGATCTATGTAATGCAGCCATCACAATAAAAGGCCATCAACAACTGGGTTCTAAAGCAGATTGACTAATAAACATTTCTAATATTCCAATTACATTGGAGATTCCCTTACTAATTATTTTAAAACCCACTATTGGTAAGTATAATGTACAATGTTTTAAAATGGCCACCTATAAGGGTTTTTTTACACGTCATTTTTCAAACTTACTAGATAATTTTCACATGTTGCCCTACAGATGGTAATATAGCTGAGTACTGCAACTAAAAAAAATTCTAATTATAAAACAAATGTGGGCATCCCACACAGCACTTGATGAAAACAACAAATAAGAATTAAGGATAATAAGCTAAGAAGCACAATGAGCCAAAAAACCTGTTTCAAATTCTAGAAATACATTTACAATTCTATGGTAGTACTTGTTTCTATTTTTGCATTGATTTTATTCCCATTTAATTACAGTTAATTCAAACTGCTTCCTTCTACAAAGATGAAATTAACTTGCTAATACAGGTGAAACTCAAAAAATTAGAATATCCTGCAAAAATTCATTTATTTCAGTAATGCAACTTAAAAGGTGAAACTAATATATGAGATAGACTCATTACATGTAAAACAAGATAGTTCAAGGCATGATTTGTCATAATTGTGATGATTATGGCTTACAGTTCATGAAAACCCCAAATCCACAATCTCAGAAAATTAGAATATTACATGCAATCAATAAAACAAGGATTGTACATAGAACAATATCGGACCTCTGAAAAGTATAAGCATGCATATGTACTCAGTACTTGGTTTGGGCCCCTTTTGCAGCAATTACTGCCTCAGTGCGGCGTGGCATGGAAGCTATCAGCCTGTGGTGTTATGGAAGACCAGGATGCTTCAATAGCGGCCTTCAGCTCTTCTGCATTGTTCGGTCTCATGTCTCTCATCTTTCTCTTGGCAATGCCCCATAGATTCTCTATGGGGTTCAGGTCAGGTGAGTTTGCTGACCAATCAAGCACAGTAATCCCACAATCATTGAACCAGGTTTTGGTGCTTTTGGCAGTGTGGGCAGGTGCCAAGTCCTGCTGGAAAATGAAGTCAGCATCCCCATAAAGCTCATCTGCGGAAGGAAGCATGAAGTGCTCCAAAATCTCCTGGTAGATGGTTGTGTTGACCCTGGACTTAATGAAGCACAGTGGACCAACACCAGCAGATGACATGGCTCCCCAAATCAACACAGATTGTGGAAACTTCACGCTGGACTTCAAGCATCTTGCAGTGTGTGCCTCTCCATTCTTCCACCAGACTCTGGGTCCTTGGTTTCCAAATGAGATGCAAAAGTTGCTGTCATCAAAAAAGAGGACTTTGGACCACTGAGCAACAGACCAGGTCTGTTTTTCTTTATCCCAGGTAAGACGCTTTTGATGACACTTGAAGCCTTGGTGGCACTAGGGCCTTGGTGGCTCAGGCTGTTAATTGCCTGCACTTAAGTTCCAGCTGCCTACAACTGCTTTAGGCTCGAATCCCACCAGGCTCAAGGTTGACTCAGCCTTCCATCCCCTTGGGGTAGGTAAATTGAGGACCCAAGATTGTTGGGGGCAATTAGCTGACCTTGTAAAAATGCCGCTTAGTAATAAGCAGGCATATACAATGGAATGAAGGCTATTGCTGAGCACACTGGGTTGTATCCCAAAAATTGTAAGCCGCCCTGAGTCTCCGGAGAAGGGCGCATATAAATGTAATTTAAAAAAAAAGCCCATGTCCAGGATCCATCTGTGTGTGGTGGCTCTTGATGCACTGACTCCAGCCTCAGTCCACTCCCTGTGGAAGTCCCCAACACTTTTGAATGGCCTTTTCCTGACAATCCTCTCCAGGCTGCGGTCATCCCTGCTACTTGTCCACCTTTTTCTTCCACACTTTTCCCTTCCACATAACTTTCTATTAATGTGCTTTGATACAGCACTTTGGGAACATCCAACTTCTTTTGCAATTACCTTTTGAGGCTTTCCCTCCTTATGGAGGGTGTCAATGATGGTTTTCTGCACAATTGTCAGGTCAGCAGTCTTTCCCATGATTGTGATTCCTACTGAACCAGATTGAGAGACCATTTAAAGGCTTAGGAACCCTTTGCAGATGTTATGGCTTAATTAGCTGATTAGAGTGGGACACTTTGAGCCTAGAATTTTCACAATATTCTAATTTTCTGAGATCGTGGATTTGGGGTTTTCATGAGCTGTAAGCCATAATCATCACAATTATGACAAATCATGGCTTGACATATCTTGTTTTGCATGTAATGAGTCTATCTCATATATTAGTTTCACCTTTTAAGTTGCATTACTGAAATAAATGAACTTTTGCATGATATTCTAATTTTTCGAGTTTCAGCTCTAAGTGCTGAATTTCAAGATGGGCTTATATCAAGAATCCTAATTCAGCTGGCACACACCTAAACATTCTCTTAGATTTAAAAAAATAACATTTTGTTTTTTTTATAAAACCAATACAGATTTTTTTTAAGGATCACATTTTTTTTTTCTTAGATGAACAAAAAACAGAAAACATCCATCTTTTAAGATGAGGGATAAATAAGGCCATTTTGTATGACTTCTACACATGCCTGCCCTAGAATAATCTATGCATCCTTATTAGGAAAATATAATTAAAGACTAGGAAATATGTGACATATGTTGTATTTTGTGCTTTATTTCTTTTTCAGATATAGCTAGTTTATATGTGAAACGCATTAATCAGATGCTTGAACCATTAGGGGTCCTATAAGTATATTAATAAAATGAGTTCTTTGGATCAGGTGCTTACGGGAGAAATCTAACTTCCTTGCTAATTTATGTTTGCTAAATCTTTAAAGTAACCAGCAAATTTTCAGTGTCTGATAACCTGTTTGTGAAATATATGAATCAATTAAGATTGTTTGAATTGATATTCCCGTGATTTCATACAGTTATGGGAGAAATTCTTTTGAGAGAGAAAACAGAATTTCTGAAAGAGTAATTATTAATGAATATATTTTTGTGGAAGAGAGACCTTTTAAAATGGCTGCAGAATATATATCTCTTCCTCTGAAGTTATTTAAAGAGATGTTTTTACACTTACAGTGTTAACTTCTATAAATAGGATATGAATTTTGATCATTTGGCCACATGGCATCATGATGATGATAACATTTATTTAATAATAATTCTAAACAGGGTACAACTGGGGCCTAGTTTAACTAACTTAATACTGCAAAAGAATGAGTGAATAGAACAAGCACTAGTCAACATTAGATGATAATGAGAGGCAAATTCTCGATGTTATCATTGGTTCCTAATTCTGAAATGATTCCCAAAGTTTTTACTTTCAGAAAAATCAATTTATTTAGCTGTTTGTTCCTTTTTATATATTATTGGATATGAAAAGCTTCAACAGTAGATACCCATAGTGGAATTTGTATATAATATTGTTTCCTAATTTTTCCCAATTTAAAAATAAAGCTTCTCAAATATAATGCCTTCTAAAATATCCTTGCGTTAGTCACAATTTCAACTACCAACTTATTGTATATGTTACCCTGCTAGTCCTCAGAATCATTGCCATCCCATACACTCTAATAACAGTGACTTGCAAGCATATCTATCTCCTTCTGTCACTCAAGGTATATGGCCTTTTGACATATTTTATGAAAGACTCATCTGTGCTGAGCCTTTCTAAACTGCCATCAAGGTAAACTGAAGATGGGCAATCCATATGGCATCTGTCATCCTGGTCCAGTTCTCTCTGTGAGATGTATATATAATATATAATTTATATATATATATAGTTCAGATCATGGGGACCATAATATTAGCACAGAAAAACCTACATGAATATTCAGGAAAAAAAAAGTTAGATCACCCACTTTTCCTCCCGGAATCTTATATTCGAATCTATCTGTTCCAGGTAGAATCTGCCCATCCAGTATGAGTCCAAAGGGCATGACCCATGATGTCAGGAGAGTTCTTGGTCATTGCTGACTCAGACTGGCATAATTTTCTAAAAGCATCAGGGCAGGTAGCTTGAGCAATGGAAGTCTAGAGGTAAGTGTGATCAGACATGACATGAGAAGCAAGCAAAATCACATGCTTCTTCCAAATTATTAAGCCTACCAAGAATTGATTAGTGGATGATGTGGCCTCAATCATTGCTTTAGACAGGACCATCTGTGCTCTACTCTGAAAGCTTGCATGGTTCTTTGTAGATAAAAACAATTGGCTTAATGTTGGGCTTAATGATGATGTTTGAGGCAATCCAATACCTGAGATGTCCATTCAATAGCTCAATAGGCCATTTTTATGTCCTGACACAGTTAACCAGACCATACTAAATATTAGGGTTATTCTGTTATAAAGAGTTAGTTTCAGAATATTTGCAGAATATTTAAATCTTTTAGTGTGTCTGTTATGTATGTAGGTTTGAATGTCATTGGTTTAGTTTGAATTGTTCTTGTAAAATGTCAAATAGGATTGGTTTAAAAAGTGCAGGAAAACCCTGCACTCTGATTGGCTGGCAACTACGGCTGCTGGCTATAAGTAGCAGCCATAGCCCAGCCAAGTTGGCTCCATTCGAGCTGTAGTCACTAAATAAACTCTTCACTGAAGCTCTTCGCGTCTGACTCTTCATGCAAACTTAACACTGGTGATGAAGGTGGGATTCCCCTGAAGAGAAGACGACGCGGAAGACAAGCAGAAGAGCGAGATGGCTGCGCTGAACACCCCCCCAGCCCCGTTCGATCCAGCGGCAGAAGACTGGGAATCGTATGCTGATCGCTTCCAAATGTATTTGGAAGGAAACGACCTTGCCGACATCTCCAAGAAGCAGAAGAGGGCGGTCTTCCTTACGCACTGCGGTCCAGCAGTCTTCAAGATGGCGAAGGCATTGGCGGGAGCTGCAGATGTGAAGGTAATAGAATGGCCTGATTTAGAAAAGCTTTTAAGAGCCCATTACGCCCCACAAGTATCGTGCCTCATTAAGAGACATGAGTTTTAAGGGGATCAAGGGGAAAGTGAAAACATTAACGACTTCGTGGCAAGCTTAAGAGACATTGGGGGTGCTTGCGAGTTTAACAGTTTGGAGGAGGCCATGCACGATCAGTTTGTTCTAGGCCTCAAAGACAAGGTGCTTCAGAGCAAATTATTATTAAAACCTAAGATCACGTTAAAGGAGGCCATAGAAGAGGCCTCCTCAGCAGAAGCCACTAAGTCCTCAGCGGCAGCCATGAAGAAAATTAACAAGGCCTCAAGCCATCCTGATGTGGAAAAGTCCACAACAACTCATTGCAAGCAGATAGATTCTGAATCAGACTGTAGTGAGGTGGAGGAAGGAATTTATAGACTCAGAATGGAAAAGAAAAAGAAAGACCTGGGAAGAAAAAGGCAAGACTTTTATTGCAGAGGTTGTGGAGGGGGGCACCCCCGCACTGAATGCAAGTTTCTTGATACCATTTGCCTTTGTTGTGAAAAAAGAGGTAACTTAGCAAGAGTCTGCAAATCATCCAGAACTCCTCCACACAGAAGAAAGTTTCCTGACAAAGATTTCAAGCCCAACAACTTTAGAGAGAAAATGGGGCGCAACTCAGAAGCAAATGGGAAGAATGAAACTCATCAAACAGTCACCATTGGTCATTCTTCACCCTTGAGAAGCAGAAAAGTACATGTGAAGGTACTCATTGAAGGAAGGCCTTGCCAAATGGAAGTGGACTCAGGCTCCTATTTATCTATGGTGTCATGGGACACTATTCACAGGCTACTTCCCAACATTCAGAAGAAACATTTCCAGAAGCAAGCACTGACTCTTAAAGACTACCAAGGGAACAAGATTCCAGTAGTTGGAACAAGAGAATTCAACATGAAGTTCAAAGGCCACACCAAACGTTTGCCCCTGACCATCTGGACAAGGATCACCCAAGCTTGCTGGGACTTGAGTGGTTCAATCCACTAGGCATCGAGGTGACTGGCATCAATCACATGAGCAACACTGAATGGGAGGAGGCCTTGAAGTCTGAGTTTCCAGAGGTCTTCAGCGAAGGATTGGGCAAGTATATGGGGTGCCAGGTATATGGTACATGGGGTGCCAGATCCCAGGGTGCCCCCAATTCATTTAAAGCCCAGAAGGGTCCCATTTGCTTTAAAGGAAAAAATTGATGCACAATTAGATAAATTAATAGCTCAAGGGGTTTTAGAGCCCACTGACCACTCCAGATGGGAGACACCCATAGTCACACCAGTCAAGACTGATGGGTCAGTAAGAATCTGTGGAGACTATAAGGGGACACTGAACCATGCGCTGCAGCAGAGCGCATGCCCAGTTCCAGTGGTGCATCATCTGTTCCATTCACTTGGCAGGGGTACAGTCTTTGCCAAATTGGATCTGGCCCAGGCATATCAACAACTAACAGTTGATGATGCCACTGCAGAGGCCCAAACCATTGTGACTCATAGAGGTGCCTTCAAATGTAAAAGGTTACAATTTGGAGTAAGCGTGGCACCAGGCATCTTTCAAAGCCTTATGGAAAGGATGCTCCAAGGACTGCCAGGGTAGTGCTTTACTTTGATGATGTGTTAATCTCTGCTGAAAATGACACTCAGTTACAAGAAAGACTCAGAGAAGTCCTTACCAGATTCAGAAAAGCGGGGTTAAAAGTCAAGGAAGAAAAATGCACTCTTAAAACTGACAAGGTTGAGTTCCTGGGCTATATGATTGACAAGCATGGCATCCACCCTACCGATGCCAAGGTTCAAGCAATCAAAGAAGCCCCTAAACCTAAATGCAAAACAGATTTGCAAGCCTTCCTTGGACTCATTAACTTTTATCACATGTCCTACCTCAGAAGGCAACCATTGCAGAACCATTGCACAGATTACTTGACAAAAAGTCTGTTTGGGTCTTGGGGAGGAAGGAACAATCAGCATTTAACAGTATTAAAAGACTAATCACGTCTGATGCTGTACTGATACAGTTCTCTGAGAATTTGCCTGTTGTACTGACTTGTGATGCATCCCCCTTTGGAGTGGGGGGCTTTTCAGCCACAGGCTTCCCAGCGGGAGAGATGCCCCTATTGCATTTTACTCTCGCACTTTGACTAAAGCAGAGAGGAATTACAGCCAATTGGACAAGGAAGCATTGGCAATTGTTGCAGCTGTTAAGAAATTTCATGAATATCTGTATGGGAGAACATTTACCATTGTTACAGATCACAAACCTTTGTTAGGCATTGTGGCAGGAGACAAACCTACACCTACTATCCTGTCACCAAGAATGCTGAGATGGAGTGAATTTCTTGCTGTTTATTCATACAAACGTATCCACAAGCCTGGCAAGGACATTGGACATGCTGATGCACTGAGTCGTTGCCCACTTCCTTGCCACAAGGAGGACTTTGAACCTGAAACACACACCTTTTTCCTAGAAACTGTTGCCAAGCTTCCAGTGCATGCTGCTGAAATTGCCAGAGAGACTGCCAAAGACACTTTATTGGCTCCTGTTATGGGCTGGATTAAGAAAGGTTGGCCTTTTCAAGGTCTACCTCACCTGGCTCAACCTTTTAAGTCCAGGCAAACTGAATTATCTGTATTAAGAGGATGTATTTTGTGGGGTAACAGGGTGGTTATTCCTACAAAACTGCAAAAAGAGGTTTTGGAAATGTTACATGAGGGTCATCCTGGTATTGTCAGAATGAAGGGATTGGCCAGGAGTTATGTATGGTGGCTAGGTATTGACAAAATGGTTGAAAACTAGGTTGCATCTTGTCCCAACTGTCAGGTAGTCAGGCCTGCCCCACCTATCACCCCCCCCACAGGAATGGGAATGTCCTAGGGGCCCATGGTCCAGGATTCACATTGATTTTGCTGGCCCTACTGGAGGGCACACTTTCCTTATTATAGTTGATGCATATTCCAAATGGCTAGAGGTTATCCCTATGGCATCCACCACAACTGAAGCTGTCATCAAGCAGCTTAAAAAGCTTTTTGTAACTCACGGGTTACCTGATGTGCTTGTTTCTGACAATGGCCCTCAATTTACATCTAACCTTTTTGAATCATATCTAGCACAACAGGGTATCAGACATGCCCTGACACCCCCTGGGCATCCTTCGGCTAATGGCTGGGCTGAACGCATGGTACGTTTTACCAAGGAGAAGCTTCAGCAAATGGGTCCTGGGGACATCACTGAGAAAGTTGAAAAATTTCTTAGTGTTCAGCACATCACTCCTAACCCATCTAATAACTTATCCCCAGCAGAGTTGTTGATGGGTAGGAAACTTAGGTCTTCCCTTGACCGCCTTCATCCCACTTACACACCCAACGCACCACTAGATTCCACTTCCAAAGTTCGCACATTCAGTGTGGGTGATTCTGTTTATGCTAAGAACCTTATGGGTGAACCTTTGTGGATTCCTGCTGAGATAACTCAAATCACAGGCCCTTGTTCTTACAGGGTGCAAACAGAGGATGGACTCCTCTGGAGCAGGCACATTGATCAACTTAGATCCAGGTTCTCTCAGGAACATCGCACTTGTTCCTCTCTAGTTCCCTCACCTGATGTCCCTTCTAGGGGGGAAGGGGAGGAACAGGAGGATAATCAGCAAGCAAGAATCCACCCCATGTGTAACGAGCCATTGCGACAGGAACCATTCCAAAACCTGTCACAATGCCAAAATCCATCCTTAGAAGTGGAAGATTGTACATCGCTACCTGACTTGGGTGCTGACATTGGGCTGGAGATGGGTTGGGAGGAGAGACCAGATTCTAACAATCAAACAGGGTCTTCTTTCACAGGAAGTCCAACTAGGGAAATGTCAGCAGACACATTTCCTCTCTCACTGGGTGAGAATCTTACAACTTCTGAACCACGAAGGTCTCAACGTACACCTATTTAAAAGAATACATTAGATAGGTTGGGGTTTGGTATGGACTGAACCTAATGGGGAGGGGTGTTATGTATGTGGGTTTGAATGTTATTGGTTTAGTTTGAATTGTTCTTGTAAAATGTCAAATAGGATTGGTTTAAAAAGTGCGGGAAAACCCTGCACTCTGATTGGCTGGCAACTACGGCTGCTGGCTATAAGTAGCAGCCGTAGCCCAGCCAAGTTGGGTCCATTCGAGCTGTAGTCACTAAATAAACTCTTCACTGAAGCTCTTCAATGATAAAGAAAGCATGTATTTAATGATTCATGTAACCACTGCAGCAAGGTTGGCGTACTCACAAAAATGGAAAAGTAAAGATACCCCAAATGAAGTGGAAATATTGAGGACAATTACATTGTGCGCAGAAATGGACAAGCTAACAAGAGAACTTAAGAATAAGGAGGATACAGACTACTATAAAACATGGGACAAATTTTGTGGTTGGCTAGAGACAAGGAAGATCCACGAAAATATTGAATGATTAAATCAAATATTTAAATGATTAAATCAAATATTGTACCATGTTCAATGTTTAATGTTTATCTGTTTGTGTTTGTGTATTTGTTTAATAAAGAATTTTTTTTAAAAAAGGAATAGAATAGAATTCTTTATTGGCCAAGTGTGATTGGACACACAAGGAATTTGTCTTGGTGCAAATGCTCTCAGTGTACATAAAGGAAAAGTTACATTTGTCAAGAAGTATAAGGTACAACACTTAATAATAGTCATAGGGTACAATAAGCAATCAAATCATACTAGGAAACAATCAATATAAATTGTTAGGACTATGTATAGGATCCAAAGACTATGTATAGGATCCAAAAGAACTTTTTTCCTATGACATATTTTAATAAAATCTTAAACCAGCCTTGTAACTGTAGAAATTAAATGTAAACCACACTCCCCTTTTACCCACCAGCTCAATCCCAAAGGTTGTTGGATATATAGTTTATCTATTAATGAAGCTCTTCTAATTATAGAAGATTTAAAATGGTATTCCCTTTTTTTGTCATCAATTGTATAAAAGCTTCAAGAGTTTTTCTTAACAGCAAGATGCATTAAAATATTATGATTTAATCTACCAGATTGGCCATATATAGAAGTATTTGTGATGCCACTGAAATTATGACCTATGTGGGATGTAATTGTTCTGTTCCAGAAAATTCATGCAATGTGGTAAGGAAATAAAGGCTAAGAAGAACACTCTTGATTTGTAATTCTACACTACTACAGTTGTTTTGCTATAAGCCTGTTAGCTAATGTTCCACTACAGTGTTTGCTAAGTAGCATTTTTAAAAGGTACCTATCCGTACTCTATTGCTGTTCGTGTTCTTTATTAAATATAATTGATTTTTTTAAAGTTTGACCACAGGAACCTTTCTATGAGAACTTATGTTGCTTTGATAGGAAGGAAGGAAGGAAGGAAGGAAGGAAGGAAGGAAGGAAGGAAGGAAGGAAGGAAGGAAGGAACTAAGTCTGATATATATGACAGTATAGATCAAAGGTAACTCTGATCCTCCAAAATCTGTCACCAGATTGCAATCTTTAACGTGACAAAAGTGGAATTGTTTAAATATCTGTCACAAGACACTAATTGCATTGCATTGCATTTAATTTTAATTATATTTAAATGCAAATAGTCTTCTTGGTGTATGTCCTTCTTAAATGCAGAGTCATCTTGTTTTGTTCTGCCCATGGTTTATATAGCAAAGTTATCATTTCAAAATGTAATTAGGGATTTTTGTGTTTCAACTGGCTTGTCACAGAGCGTGACATTGATTAAGACTGAGAAGAAGTGACTGGCCTAAGGTTACTCCGATACTTTCCATAGAGAAAGGAGGACTGGCTTAGCACCTTAAATACTATGCTCTTTGTGTAGCATCATAGTCAACAAGGTTTCTCCAAGATGTATTTATTGCTATTAAAAAACTGATTTTACACACAGTGGAAAGGCAATGAAATTACATTTTTTTGGTCAAAAATTCAGCTTCTGCTTTCTGAAGTGTGGATACCAGCTTGCTGCTTCTTAAAGACACAATTCAACTTTAGGGCTGAAAAGACTCACAAATGTCTCGGTATAAACGGTACTAAATTTAGCAGGATTTAAGATTTCAATATCTCATATGCCTACAAGTTATTAGGAAAAGCCCCAAATTCTTGATTTCAACTATATTAAATGTTTCCATTTGTTTTAGGAAAATAAACAGAAGCCTCCACAGTACTCTCTGGATATATTTCAGATTTTCAAAGTTCAGCTCCACTAATATTGACACTAGGCACCAATTTTCCTATTGACCATTACACACTTGAAAGAATAATGGTTTTTTTTCTCCTTTATTACTCCATGTGGATAAAGAACTGAAAATCATAAGTTTTCAGTCATAGCCTGGGAAATACATTACAATATGTAGAGCTTACATATTGGCCTTTATATATTTCAATGCCTTGATTCTACCCACTCATGTATGTGTTCCTAAATATGAACTCCAGTTAATAAAGAGAAGGATTCTAACTAGAATCACCTCAATATATACTCCTCTACAGTTTTCAAGTCTTCACACTACCATATTCTCTATTACTTTATATTCCATTATCCGTCTAAACTTTCAGGTAAATTTGTAATCACTCTGCGTCTTTGATTGAATTATCTGTAGAAATGTGATCTGGATAACATCACCTTCCATTTACTGTGTAAGTCCATCTGTTTTCTGTCATCTTTATTCCTACTAATAAGAGAATAAGAACAGACAGGATCATTCCATTATTTATTTGTTCAATTTTAGATCACTTAATTTTTTTAATTACTAGCTGTCACTTAATTTTTAATTACTAGCTGTGGAATCGTCCAATTCTAGAAGCACCCTACAACTCTACTTTTCTAAGGTCCATATTTGTCAGCTCTCTCAGGTAAATCAGATAGGAAATATGACTAAATGAACTAATTCTACTTTATTGTGAGACTACATTAATAGAATCTTACAAGCCTGAAAGTACAGACTTCCTGCCACCATTTTTAACTGCTTGATCCATTAGGGCATATCTTTCTGAAGTTTCTTCCCCTGATCATTGACCACTGGGGGCTCCTGCCTCTCTTATCTAATTGTTTTGTTGACAACATCTCTTCTGTTCTTTGCCCAAGGTCACCCACACATTCCAATACAATATTAGAGACATAAATTATTTTCATTCACCTTTGTGCTATTTTGACTTCTAACTTTTTAGACAAGATCCCAAAGCAAATAATTTATCATCACTGCAAATAAATAGCATAATACATACTAGGTCCATACCACATATGTCTTGCATTTAAACTAAAAGTATCAGACAAGGAAGCATTTTTTAAAAAGAGCTATAAAACCCTACACATTTTTAGCATTAAACCCTCTGGAAGAATTCAGAAAGATGGCTACAAAGATGTGACTTAAACTTATTGTGGTACTTAACTATTGAAGACGTAATGTTCCATTCTGAGGGAGTCATATTTGAATAGGATTGTATTTGGATAACTCTCTTGCACAAGCACTGTAATGGAATGTGAGAATGACCTTGGGAGATGGTGGAAAAGATGCTGCCTTGGAAATGATTAGATTAAGAAACTTAGAAAGGATCTGCTCTAACCAATCAGATGTTAAAAGGAGACAGCTTGAAATTTGTACTTTCAGCTTTGGAGGATTCTCTTAAAGTTGCCTTACAATAAAGCAGAATTGGCTCATCTTATATTTTCTATACAACACACACATACACACACATACATATACATATATATATATCCTACTCCGTGGCTAAGAAAAGAACAAAGGCTGCTTAGATTGAGGAGAAAGATCAATCATTCAAGATACCAGGAGTTGCGTTCAGCTCAAGGAAGACTTGACTTTCAAAATCTTCATTTGTGTTGAGTCATGTTGTCCAATTCTTTCTTATAATTCAGTTGCAAATGTGACTCAATCATTCTCAAAGTCACCATGCCATTTATTTTCACTGTAGTCTAAGATCAACATCAATTCATTAGAGTTAAGTAAAGCTTAGCTGAAAATGTTTGCACATTTTCTATCTTATTTCCTCTTTGTATATTTACCTTAAGGCAGGAGCTCAAATAATCCCTGTCCATTGTCTTAATTGAGTTAAACTTTGGAGTAAGTAGTGGTTCTTATCTTTTCTTCAGTATGGACCCTGTTTAAATACCTTTTGTGGCCACAGGCCCCCAACACTTTATATTTCAATCACAACATTTCTCCAAGCCTTCACACGTGCCCCTGTGACAACATTGTGTCCCCCAGGCATCCACGGGCCACAGGTTGAGAACCACTGGAGAATAGAATTTATGGAATAATATTTGTTTATTTATTAAATTTATGTACTGCCGCTTCACTGTTTGGGGTGACTCTTTGCAGCTTACAATATAATTAAAAAAAACCGGATATAAAAAAAAATACATGAACTGATTACAAATACAAAAGCTTAAATGCAGAATAAAACACTGAGTAAAACACGAGCATAGAATGCAGGTTTTTTTTCATGTTTTATTTTATATAACATAAAAATTCAATTTCAAACTGTTGTTTTTAGACAATCATAATTTACAATAGTAATCATCACAATAGCATTAATATTATAAAAACAATAATATTTAACTTATCTACTTTAACAAATCTCCATTTTAACATTTTTTATATGCAGTTGATATAGTCAATTTAACATTTCTATCCCACAATTTCTGCCATTATACAGTTCTATTGTATATCCAAATTTTTTAGCCCAAACTGACAAGTATAATACTTACCTGCTCACTGACAAGTTTAATACTTAATAAGTAACAATATATTTTCTTTATCAGTTCTTCATCTGTTCCATTAATATCTGGTCCAATTCTGTTAATTCTTTATTAAAACCATTACATTTTAGTATCTTTCTCATATTGGGATTGTATCTGCATTTGTGGCCACCATGCAATGTCCATCCCTTGACCAGTAAATTCCTGTTTAGTTTTTAATTCCCCTTTTTCATTCAGAATATCTTTATATCTTACAATTTTTTCCATATTGATAACATTAGGATGTATCAGTGCTTCCATTGTGGAAAACCAGACTGGTATTTTCAAATAATATTGTTCTTTAATTTTAACCCATACTGAAAACAATGCATTTCTAACATAATGTCTTTGAAAGTATCTATGTATCTTATTCTTCCCATACCATAGAAAAGCATGCCAACCTAATTGAAGGTCATGCCCTTCTAAAGTTAATAGTCTTTTGTGCCTCAATTAATCCATTCTTTCACTCATGTAAATGCAGAGATCTGATAATGCAATTCCCAATCTGGCAACCCAAAGCTCCCTCTTTTTTTTTTTGGAGTCTTGTAACATTTTCCAACCTATTCTTGCTTTTTCCCCTAACCAAATATATCTTAATATTTTATTTAGCGGTGGTACCTTTCTGTCATTGCACCAACCACTTCCAGACTACAGTCTCAAGAGCCTCAAGCCAACTGGCAGAATCAGAGTTAAAGGCTGTTCTTGAAGACTAAAAGAATGTAGGCAGAACTCGCATCCAGTGGCAAGATGTTCCAAAGGGTGGGGGACACAACAGAAAAAGCTGTTCTCCTGGGCCCTCCAGCCGAAATTCCTTGCCTGATGCAGTCCTCAGAAAACCAGAATGCCAAAATGAATGGGGTGGTCTTATTCCTACTTGGGGCAAGACAGTCCCACAGATATCCTGGACCCATGCCATAATGGGTAGTATCCAATATGAGTGCATTGTTCATTTATTGATCAGTACTGTTTCATGAGAATAGTCCAATTTAGTATTACCATATTTTCTGCCTGATAAAAAAGAACAGAAAAAAAAAAGAACAAGTTGGCTTTGGATTCAGTGAGAAAGCCTTGACAGGAGGTTGTTGGCTTTTTTTTCTAATTATAAACATGCAATATTAAAAAGAGAGAAAGAGAAGGAGAGAAGAATGCTACTAGCATTTTACCACCCTGGTATCTGTGCAATCACATGGCAGGCCAAGTGTCAGGTCTAATGATTTTACAATTAACATGTAATTTTACTGCTCTACCTCCTGATGACATTACTCATTTTAATTGCACAGCCTTAAAGATATAACCTCGGTTTACTCTTAGAAAAACTGAGCCATGCATAAAACAAGCTCACAGAGATCTGTATTTCCAATTAACTTTTGGAATGTACATGAACGCATTTTTAAAAAAATGCTAAGTGCCATGTACTGCAAAAAGAAAGAAAGAAAAATCGGTGTTCTGTTTCTTTAGGTTTTGCAATTTCACTTCTTCAGCATGTTGCCAATGCAAACTAATGTCTTTGCTGATGCTGTTGCAGCTTTGAGAAATTAACTCTTTGGTTCACTGAAAAGCAGACATGCTAACTCTTGTCTTATATCTCCCTCAGTGGTGACAAATCTAGGATAAAAAGAAAAAAAAAGTAATACTTGCATCCAGGGTTGGGATTCTACCGGTTTGGACTGGTTCTATGAAACCGGTTGTTATGGTTCCCAGTAGTTCGGAGAACCAGTAAATCGGGCCTTTGACTGGCCCCGCCCATCTCCACCCAATTCTCTGCTACCTGCCCAGTCAGTCCCTATCGCGCATGAGAAACATCGTGCACATACGCAACATGCCTGCAGCCTGCTTGCCAAGTCAGCCATTGCTGCCTGCCTTTTGCTGTAGTCCTGCCTGATCTGATTACCACCCTGGGTGAGTGCAAGACCCGGTCGCCTTTCCCCCCCACCACTTGCCTTTTGTTTTGCCCTTTCCCTCCCACCACTTGGAAAGCCCAGTTATCCCTGGACCTCCCCCGGCCACTGCCCTCGGGCTTTGCCGCGCCTCCCCTTGCTGCCCTGGGACCTCCCCTCACTGGCCCAGGGCCTCCCTTCACTGACTCGGGGCTTGCCACACCTCCCCTCACCAATCCAGGGCCTTTGCCAGGCCTCAGGGTGATGCGGTGATGGTGGCAGCCAGAGCATGCCAGGGTTGTTCACTGTCTCTGCTATGCTGGGGCTGAGAGGGGTGGTGGAGGCGCTCCCAATAGCCACTGGGAACTCACTGGGGCTGCTTGCTTCCGGTAGCTGCTGAATCCGCCCAGCGCCGCTGCTGCATGAAGGGAGCAGTCCTGGGAGTTCCCTCCTCCCTTTCAGAGTGCCGCTGAATTCCACTGCTCAATTTCAGGATGCAGAGAATGCTTGCTGAACAATTTCCCTCTGTTTAGAAGTGTGATGGGGGCTGTCCAGAAAAAAATATTCATGGTTGGGGGTTCTTCTATAACAATTTGCCTCCAGTCAAGGGTATCTCCTATTTTATTTATCTCCCAGAAACTTGTGGAAACTTAGATATGAAAAGTATTTGAGACTTGAGGGCTGTAGAGTGCCTATGCCAGATTTATAATATGAATTATAATTTTTACCCTAATTATATATTTCATTTCTATTATTGTATGCTTTTGTTACTGCATTGGCTATGGCTGTTGCTTTTATATACCATTTAAAGTTCTCCAAGTTCTGATGCACAATATTTTGTCTTTCATACAGAAATCATTTTCATACAGAAGACTAGCTTTCTGTCCCTGCAACATATTTTTGGTTGCAGCTTTGATGAGCTTATTAGATGGTTATTGTTTTGGGCTTTTAGAAAAACCAAATATAATTTATCATAATTATGTTATGATAATTTATATTAATTATGATAACGACTTCCACTGGAGTGTAGCCAAATTCATTGTGAGCTTTAGAATCCTTCAAAGTGGATTCTGTTCTTGTGGGAATTATATTTATGATTGGCTACAAATGTCTGAAATATTGAAAATAATCACAGCCAGCCTATGATTTTAATTTTAAGATGCAATTTATTTTGCAATTATTCCTCTGTGTTGGTACGTTTTATCAGTCCTTATCATCTTTCATCTGCATCATGCCAGCCACCTCATTTTGCACTGCAATATGCTGATTAAAACTATTTGGGAAATTTCAGTAGTGTTAAAACATTTCAAAATCTCCCCAAACAGAAGTGGAGGAAAGATGAGAAAGGAAGGAAGGAAGGAAGGAAGGAAGGAAAGGAGGAAGGAAGGAAGGATCAGCAGTCCAGAATGAGTCAGACCTCTAAAAGTTAGGTAAAAGTCAGATTTGAGGCAGAAAACACACAGTATGGTTAGAATTACTGCTGTTGTATTGATCATTAATCACAGAAATCAGAATGTGGATATTTTGAACTGACAGTTAGAAAAGCTCAGCCAGAAGCCAAATAGCCAAATGAATTTAATAAACTTTAAGTCAGCAATATCTGAACAACCGAGTCATCATAGCTAAAAGCTGGGTCATCTCCAAACTCTTCACAGCATTACCAAATGGATGGATAGAATTCAGCCCTTTGTTTTTGCTACAATCATCTGTATTTTAATATACATTTTAAGAGCAAAGAGGGATCATCAGAGGACCTCCAAAGATGCCCTGTTCTCCCCATGACACTATTGGAAGGGATGTGCAGAAGATTAAATTCATGCCTAGGCTGCTTTTAAAATTATATATTTAGGATTTAATAATAGGTATGTATTAAACCTAATACCGAAATGTATATCCATGTCCCAAAGCAGGTTTTCCTTTGAACATTATGTTATAGAGACTAAAAAAGAGTTAAGCTTTCATGTAGGTGTCCATGAAGAATTTGACTGACACTTGTTGAAGAAGAAAAGTTGGACTGGAGCTACCTATTGAGGTTCTTCACCTCATTTTTCCAGTACAGACACTAAAATGAAACTCTTGGAATAGCCACTGCCTGAAGAGACTTTATACCCATGAGACTTCCTGTTAAACCCATGTAAAATGTTTAATCACAAGTTTAGGTTAAACTGTAATAAAAGTCTTTGGAATCAAAGGTCAAACTAACCGAACTTTATGTTTGCCGTAACAGATAGTCCTTGATTTACAACCAAAATTGAGCCCAGCATTTCTGCTGCTAAGTGAGATAGTTGTTAAGTGAGTTTTGCCACAGTTAAGTGAATCACTGCAGCTGTTATGTTAGTAATGTGGTTGTAAAGTAAATCTGGCTTCCCCATTGACTTTGCTTGTCAGAAGATCACATAATCCTGGGAACAGCAAAGAACATAAATAAGCCAGTTTCCAAGCACCCGAATTTCAATCACACAACCATGGGAATGCTGCAACAGTCATAAGTGTGAAAAATGGTCATAAGTCACTTTTTTCAGTGCTGCGGTAACTTTGAACTGTCATTAAATGAATTGTTGTAACTAGAGGATTGTTGTAACTAGAATTGTTGTAACTAGAGGATCCAAGCACACACATTTTGTTAAGTTTGCATGAAGAGTCAGACGCGAGGAGTTCCAACAAAAGACTTTATTAGTGACTACAGCTCGAATAGACCCGTCCTGGCTTGGCTACGGCTGCTTCTTATAGCCTGCAGCCGTAGCTGCCAGCCAATGGGAGTGCAGGGATTCTTCCCGCACTATTTAAACCAATACCATTTGACATTTTACAAGAACAGTTCAAATAAACCAATAACATTCAAACCTACATACATAACACCCCTCCCCACTAGGTTCAGTCCATACCAAACCCCAACCTATCTAATGTATTCCTTTAAATAGGTGGGGCTCTTACGGTACGTTGAGACCTTCGTGGTTCAGAAGCTTTAACGTTCTCACCCAGTGAGAGAGGAAATGTGTCTGCTGACATTTCCCTGTTGGGACTTCCTGTGAAAGGAGACCCTGTTGAATTGTTAGAATCTGGTCTCTCCTCCCAACCCATCTCCATTCCAATGTCAGCACCCAAGTCAGGTAGTGATGTGCAATCTTCCACTTCTAAGGATGGATCTTGGCTTTGTGACAGGGTTCGGATGGTTCCTGTCGCAATGGCTCGTTACACATGGGGTTGATTCCTGTTTGCTGATTTTCCTCCTGTTCCCCCTTCCCCTAGAAGAAACATCAGGTGAGGGACCTAGAGGAAGACAGGGGCGATGTTCTTGAGGGACCCTGGATCTAAGTTGGTCAATGTGCCTGCTCCAGAGAAGGCCATCCTCTGTTTGTACCCTGTAAGAACGAGGGCCAGTGATGTGAGTTATTTCAGCAGGAATCCACAAAGGTTCACCTATAAGGTTCCTAGCATAGACAGAATCTCCCTTTGCAGTTTTGCAGGAATAACCACCCTGTTACCCCACAAAATACATCCTCTTAATACAGATAATTCAGTTTGCCTGGACTTAAAAGGTTGGGCAAAGTGAGGTAGATCTTGTAGAGGCCAACCTTTCTTAATCCAGCCCATAACAGGTGCCAACACAGCATCTTTGGCAGTTTGTTTGGCGATCTCAGCAGCATGGACTGGAAGCTTAGCAACGGTCTCCAGGAAAAAGGTGTGAGTTTCAAGTTCAAAGTCCTCCTTGTGGCAAGGTAGTGGGCAACGACTCAGTGCATCAGCATGTCCAATGTCCTTGCCAGGCCTGTGAATCAGTTTGTAGGAATATGCTGCAAGAAATTCAGTCCACCTCAGCATTCTTGGTGACAGGATGTTAGGTGTAGGTTTGTCTCCTGCCACAATGCCAAGTAAAGGTTTGTGATCTGTAACAATGGTGAATGACCTGCCATACAGATATTCATGAAATTTCTTAACAGCTGCAACAACTGCTAAAGCCTCCTTGTCCAATTGGCTATAATTCCTCTCTGCTTTGGACAGCGTGCAGAGTAAAATGCAATTGGGGCCTCCCGTCCACTGGGAAGCCTGTGACTCAAAACCCCCTGCACTCCAAAAGGGGATGCATCACAAGTCAGAACAACAGGTAAATTCTCAGAGAATTGAATCAACACAGCATCAGAAGTGATTAGTCTCTTAATACTGTTAAATGCTGACTGTTCCTTCCGCCCCCAGATCCAAACAGCATTCTTATCAAGTAAGCGATGTAAGGGCTCAGCAATGGATGCTTTGTGAGGTAGAAACATGTGGTAAAATTAATAAGTCCAAGGAAGGCTTGCAAATCTGCCTTGCATCGAGGTTTAGGGGCTTCATTGATAGCTTTAACCTTGGCATCAGTAGGATGGATGCCCTGCTTGTCAATCATATACCCCAGGAACTCAACTCTGTCTGTTTTGAGTGTACATTTGTCTTCCTTGACTTTTAACCCCGCTTTTCTGAATCTGGTAAGGACTTCTCTGAGTCTTTCTTGAAGCTGAGTGTCATTTTCAGCAGAGATTAATACATCATCAAAATAAGGCATAACCCTGGCAGTCCTTGCAACATTCTTTCCATAAGGCTCTGAAAAATGCCAGGTGCCACGCTTACTCCAAATTGTAGTCTTTTACATTTGAAGGCACCTCTATGGGTCACAATTGTTTGTGCCTCTGCAGTGGCATCATCAACTGTTAATTGTTGATATGCCTGAGCCAAATCCAGTTTAGCAAATACTGTACCCCTGCCAAGGGAATGGAGCAGATGATGCACAACTGGTACAGGATATGCGCTCTGCTGCAGCGCATGGTTCAGTGTCCCCTTGTAGTCACCACAGATTCTCACTGACCCATCAGCCTTGACTGGTGTGACTATGGGTGTTTCCCATCTGGAGTGGTCAGTAGGCTCTAAAACCCCTTGAGCAATGAGTTTATCTAATTGTGCATCAATTTTTCCTTTAAAGCAAATGGGACCCTCCTGGGCTTTAAACGAATTGGGGGCACCTTGGGGTCTAGGCTGAAAGCAATAGGGGTCCCCATATACTTGCCCAGTCCTTCGCTGAAGACCTCTGGAAACTCAGACTTCAAGGACTCTTCCCAGTCAGAACTGCTCACGTGATGGATGCCAGTCACCTCGATGCCAAGTGGCTTGAACCACTCAAGTCCCAGCAAACTTGGGCGATCCTTGTCCACGATGGTCAGGGGCAAACGCTTGGTGTGGCCTTTAAACTGCACGTTGAAATCTCTCGCTCCAACTACTGGAATCTTGTTCCCTTGGTAGTCTTTGAGAGTCAGTGCTTGCTTCTGGAAATGCTTTTTCTGAATTTTGGGAAAGAGTCTGTGGATGGTGTCCCATGACACCATGGATAAATAAGAGCCTGAGTCCACTTCCATTTGGCAAGGCCTTCCTTCAATAAACACCTTCACATATACTTTTCTGCTTTTTAAAGGTGAAGAATGACCAATAGTGATTGTTTGGTGAGTTTCATTCTTGCCATTTGCTTCTAAATTTCGCCCCATTTTTTCGAGGAAATTGTTGGGCTTAAAGTCTCTATCAGGAAATTTCTTCCTAGTTGGTGGGGTTCTGGATGATTTGCAGACTCTGGCTATGTGACCCCGTTTCTCACAACGTAGGCAAATGGAGTCAAAGAACTTGCAATCAGCTGGGTGGCCCCCACAGCCTCTGCAATAGAACCCTTGCCTATTCTTCCCAGAGTCTTTTCTTTTCTTCTCCATTCTGAGTTTAAAAATCCCTCTCTGCCTCACTGCCTTCAGAATCAGAGTCTATGTGTTCGCAGTGAGTAGATGTGGATTTATCCCCATCAGAATGGCTTGAGGCCTGGCTTGAGGCCTTGTTAATCTTTTCATGGCCGCTGCTGAGGACTTGGTGGCTTCCGCTGAAACAGCTTCTTCAATGGCCTCTTTAAACGTGATCTTAGGTTTCATTAATAGTTTGCTTTGTAAAACCTTATCTTTAAGGCCTAAAACAAACCGATCACGCATGGCCTCTTCTAAGTTGGTAAAGTCACAAACACCCCCAATGTCCCTTAAACTTGCCACGAAGTCATTAACATTCTCGCTATCCCCTTGATCCCGACGGTAAAATTTGTGTCTCTTAATGAGGCACGATACTTGTGGGGCGTAATGGGCTCTCAAAAGTCTTTCTAATTCGGGCCATTCCATTACCTTCAGCTCTGCTGCTCCCGCCAACGCCTTTGCCATCTTGAAGACTGCCGGACCGCAGTGCGTGAGAAAGACCGCCTCTTCCGTCTCTGGGGATGCGGCGAGATCGTTCCTCCAGGAACATGTGGAAACGATCCGCATACGATTCCCAGTCTTCCGTCGCCGGATCGAACGGTGCTGGGGGTGTTCAGCGCAGCCATCTCGCTCAGTTGCTTGTTTGTCGCGTCGTCTTCTCTTCAGGGAAATCCCACCTTCGTCGCCAGTGTTAAGTTTGCATGAAGAGTCAGACGCGAGGAGTTCCAACAAAAGACTTTATTAGTGACTACAGCTCGAATAGACCCGTCCTGGCTTGGCTACGGCTGCTTCTTATAGCCTGCAGCCGTAGCTGCCAGCCAATGGGAGTGCAGGGATTCTTCCCGCACTATTTAAACCAATACCATTTGACATTTTACAAGAACAGTTCAAATAAACCAATAACATTCAAACCTACATACATAACACATTTATCTCTGCAGAGCGATGGAATATTCAGACAGCTTAGTTTCTACACTAATTCAGATACAAGTTCAGATATTCCTGAAATGTGTTAGGTTAATCTAGGCAAGTCACGGTCTCTGGTCACAATAAACTTTACCAAGCTATAGACTATGCTATCATTAAATCTATAGTGTTTTGCATTTTAAACATGCAGGCATCTTGTAAAAGAAAAAAAGAAAGAAGGAAGGACGGAAAGAAAGAAAGAAAGAAAGAAAGAAAGAAAGAAAGAAAGAAAAGAAAGAAAGAAAGAAAGAAAGAAAGAAAGAAAGAAAAATGTATATGCAATGGTGCAAATAGTTCCGTCATGTACAAAACAAGCAGAATGAAGTGGTTACTTAGCAAATTGTTCCAGATCAGTGGAACCAGAGATGAAATTTGATCAACGAAGCATATAACATGGCTGATGTCCAATACAATTATTCATAAGTATTTCTAGAAATCAGTGAATAAGATACATAAGGCAGCACTATGTGGTTGATTGGGGAAAAATTGCTTCTGGGAAGCAACAGAGGTCAGAAAATCAGAAAGGTAGCTGCCAATGATTACATGCCTTTTCATTACTACCTTCTAAGTAGCTAGAGATATTACATGTTCACACAAGGAACACCATTTTTTCTGTATTTGATTAGCAGCATATGATGCCTAATAGTGGAAGGAGGATATGGGAGAATGATGTCTCTGCGCTATTGATTTTTGCCAAAATAGATAGATTTAAATATCTCTGGAAGACAGGTGAATTTAAATCAATGCAAGAAGGGCTTTGTTATAAATGTAACTTTTGATATTGGAATTACATCTGTTGATGTTTTGGCTTAAATCCTAAAAGCTCAATTTGAAACAACAACACCTCACTGCATTTATTAATATTTATTTTTATTTATTAAATGTATATGACTTTTCAGTTCCAGAATATTTCTACATAGGAAAGTAAGTGAATGAAACAACCTAATATTTCTAACGGTATGCAAAATTTCTGAATATCTTCCAAAAGCTTCCAAGGGTCTGGTTTTTTCAGGTATTGGATCAAGAATTTTTGGGAGCCTTTACTTAAGTGATTCCAGGTTGTTGAAATTGCCTTGGGCCCAGTATATTTATAGAATTGAATAAATAAATGTACATACTTTTATTTTTTGAAAATATTGTATAGTATATGTATTTTTCATATAATCTAATTTTAATGCAACTTCAAAACACAGACTTTATTTAATTATATACATTTTTCCACATAACTATCCTATTGTTTTTTCCAATGTGACTCTAAAATACATAGATATTGGTAGCTTTTCTTAAATTGTCCTTCCTTTCCTTCCCTCCCTCTCTTACCCCGCTCTTCTTTCTTTCCTTCTTTCCTTCTTTCCTTCCTTCCACAATTTCTGAATTAAGAAATGTTTCAAGATTAATCAGCAGATTTCATTATTTATTACTGTAATGAATCCTATTTTGGCATATCTTACAACTTTGCTTTAAAATAAATTATTCATACATTTCTTTGACATCCTTAAATGAAGTCTGGATATTTAGATTCCTTGATTCCCTAGGCTATGGAAAACATGAAGAAACCCGAATTCTGCATTAGCAATATTAAGATTTCATTACATTTTTTTTTTGGCTGGGAAAAGATAACACATTTAATTTTGATAAGTTCTACATAACAAAACTTCAAATAGACAGGATTATTATAATTATTTACTTATCATTAATTGCAATTCTGGAAATCCTTGACCTAAAAAGAATGCTAATGCTCTTCTAGGGTTCTCTCTATTGATTGATGAGAAATCATTAAGTTTTTATTCAGTAAATACTGGCTGCAGAATTGAGATACCTTCCATTTGTAGATTTCTTTTCTGCTTCTTCATGTAAGGTTTATTGTAACTTTCTGTTTTTATTACTTGCCACAGGGTGGACTGTTTGTTGAACTTTTGATTAAGAACAACACCCCCTTGACTTTGGACTCAGTTTCCTCAGAACAAAAGGCTATCATTAGAAAAGAAGTAACTTACTGTTCATTCAACAATATCATTTGAGGCATAAGCCATAATTGGAAATATAAACCATGATTTACACTCATGAGCATGTTTTATGACCAAAACCTGACTCTTTGACTACCGGTTTCAACTCATCTGTATGAGTTGGCTTTGGTGTAAATGATCAGTTTGGATTTAATCTAAGATGCGTCTGGAACAGGACAACCCACAAACTTAGTTTCGAGAACATCTTAAGTCTTATCCAAGGTCAACTGTTGAAAACTGCCAACATGGTTTTTATTCTCAACTATATTGAGGTAAGAAACACAAACGGCATGCAACTTCTAGAATAGGCTGAAGAAAATTCTCAGAAAGTGATATATTCTCCCTTCTCACCAGAATTCCTCTTTGAAGCCCAAAGGAAAAATCACATAATATTGATTGCACCTTTTTGAAGAGCATAACACATCCAATTCTTATCTCTGACCTGATTATTGCACCTTTGCCTGATCCAAAAATCTGAAGGGTGGCTATAGGTCACCAAAGAATTGCATATGCTTGCTTTAAGGCCACCAATAATGTCAGAAGTTTTGGGACCACATTCCCTTTTGATAAAATAAGAGGGACAAAGGAAGGAATATTTACAGACCCCTCACATCCTGGACATTATCTGTTTCAACTCCTTCCCTCAAAATGACGCTATAGAGCACTGCACACCAGAACAACTAGACACAAGGACAGTTTTCCCCTGAATGCTATCACTCTGCTAAACAAATAATTCCCTCAACACTGTCCAACTATTTACAAAGTCTGTACTACTATTACTATTGATCTTCTTATCACTCCTTATCACCCATCCCCTCCCACGTGTGACTGTGTGGCTGTAACTTTGTTGCTTGTATCCTTACGATCTATATTGACTGTTTCCTAATATGATTTGATTGCTTATTGTACCCTATGATTATCATTAAGTGTTGTACCTTACGATTCTTGACTCTTGACGAATATATCTTTTATGTATACTGTGAGCATTTGCACCAAGACAAATTCCTTGTGTGTCCAATCTCACTTGGCCAATAAAAGAATTCTAATTCTAATTCTAATAATTGATTTTAGTACTCCTTTATTGTGTCATAAATGAGATTAACCAAGCCTCAGATAATTATTTGAAATGGACCCTTTTGAAGGGGATCTGACAGAAACAGCCCAGATCAACATGAATCACAGAAAACGTGGATGAATCCTAAGTATTTGTGTGCCGAAGCCTTATTATGACAGGCCTTCTCAAATGAAATATGAAATGAATCATTCCGACTGGCTCAAGTCCTCCAATTAACAAGGGGCAATGTGGGAAAGCAGATCTCTTTCATGATGATTACCTGCAGCTTATAATATGTAATCTTTTTCTTGACTTTGGTGACATCATTAGCAAAGGCCCTCTTTGCATTCAATTTGCGACCTTTGACTAAAACGCTTCCTGGTGAGAGGCATTCATTTTCCTCCCTGCCACCCTCTCTTCTTCCCAGGGTATTGAATTCCTCTTTGCAGTTTGAAGACATGCTGCCTCATTGGACTGGACCTTTTGATGCAGTCTCCCTTCTTCCTGAACTATATAATGAAAACAGGATGTATTGTATAAGAAATTTAATTTCACCCTATTCTGATGTTTAGCTCTTTTTTATTTTTAGCCTCACCACAAGCATTTCAGGTAATCATTTTAACAGAATGAAAGGGAAACTTAAGGAAAAGATCAGCAGTCAATTACATAAAAGGACAAAGATGTTATTGAAAAAGCTCCAGATGCTTTCAAATAAATATTTATTCCTAGGAAGTGGAATTGGAAGGAGATACACAACTTCTGTACATAGAACCACCCTAGTGATATAGCACTTGGTCCTATAAATGGGTACTATGGCCTACTATCAGCTCCCTAGTGAAGCCTGAATATTATTTTCTTCATTTATTTGTGCAGATGATGTGGTAAATCATTCCCCTTTCTAAAAGGTTTCTCACTGTTTTTAACAAATACAGCAACTGAATGAAAACACCAAATCATTGTCAACAGTGCCTCTACTTTGTCTGCATGGAGAGTTATTTCATTGGGCCAGATTCAATACATTATAATTAAGTAACTGGGGCATTGGATGACAGAGGGAAGTATTACAAATATAAATGATTCTTCATAGATCCTTTTAGATTGAAATGTCACAGTCCACCAAATTGGCTGGGCTGTGTCACAGACAGTAGCAATTAACATTAACAATAGCCCAAAGCTGTCTGTCAACATTATTAAAAAAAACTTAGCTCAAGTATATATAATGCAGAGAAAATTACAGAAAAATCACCCTTTTAAGGAAGTTAAAAGCAATATACTTTAGCACTCAGAACCACTAAATCAAGTACCTCTGAGGTAAAATTGTCAAGAAAAAAAAATACAAAGAGTACTTGTACATAACATCACATGTATATGGTGAAAAATATGCTAGTAATTCATATAAACATAGTAACGTAATTTTTCAGAGGTTTTTAAAAAATCTTTATAATTTAATGGAACAGGAAAATACGAGTACATGAGGCAATTATTCAGCATGTTATTTTTTATTTAACCATCTTAAATATTTCCATTTTTTAAAAAAAATTGGTCTGAATAATTTAGATAGGATGGGGACATAGAAGATAAAACATGTGTCTTGAGTCTATGTCATTTTCTCCATTTTATCTCAAAAGTAAAAAAAAAAAGACCATGTAAAAATAAGCTGATAGTTTTGGAGAGGAGAGAGAGAGATGGAGATTCATATTTATCCCCAAAATTACAACAAAATATTCCTAACAATTTAATTCTATGCAGTGGTGGGAGTCAACTGGTGTTACTACTGGTTCGGTGACTGTGCATGCTTGTAAAAGACCTTAACCTGTGCCACCCGGACAGCTGAAAAGCGCTGCGCATGGGTGCACAGCATTTTAAAAGCTACTTTTTTTCCTGTTTTTTTCAACCTTAGCTGTGCTGCGCAAAGCAGCTGAGGTTGAAAAAGCAGGAAATAAAGGACACGTAAGAGCCGGGGCAGGCAGGTGGGCCAAACAGCAGCAAACACAGAACTGGTTCGGTGTCTGCTGTTCTTCAGAGCTACTGGTTCTATAGAGCCAGGCAGAACCAGTAGCATTGATTCTATGTATATTTAATTTTAAGTGACATATAAATAATTTTGTAGACTTCACTTCCAAAGAAGTATTCTGATACTGAAGATTCTTTAGGGAAAATGCTGGATTTAAAGAAGAAAATTGGGTAGTAAGATCTAGAAATTCAAATAGAAAGTGATTTTTAATAATTATAAGTAATGATTACCACTACTGCTCTCCCATTAGATAGAGATAACAGGTTAGGATGGATAAAATAGGTAGAAGTAACAAAGAAGAGATGACTCCTTAAGTCACCTCTTCTTTGTTACTTCTACCTATTTTATCCATCCTAACCTGTAATCTGATCATAAGCTATGAAGGTATTTAAAGGTGACTGTCAACACCTTGAATTGTACCTGGAAGCATGCTAGCAATCAATGGAGCTAACAGAATAGTGGTACTCATATGTACTGACTAATCACTCTTTACTATGCATGCTGCTGATTCTGAACCTGTTGAAGCTTCTGAATGCTCTTCAAGGGTTGCCTGATATAAGCTTCATTGCAGTAGTCCAGATAGGAAGTCACACAGGCATCAGTAGCAATGAACAGAACCTGCTAGTCCAGGAACAAGCATAATGAATGCACAACCTGAAGGTATGCAAAGGCCCTTCTAGCCATAACTGTCACCTACTATTTGAACAGGAGCTGTGACTCCAGGAGAACCCACAGATTTTGTTCTGGGTTTCCATAAGGCAGTGTCACCCCATTCAAAACCAAAGGTGGAAAATTTCCACTCGGAAGATCCAAATATTCAAAGTCATTCAGTCTTGCTTGGGTTGAGCCAAAGTTTAAACTGTCAAGAATGATCCTCACTGCGTCCTGCCTTATCTTTGGGAGGAGGTACCTCTGGGAGAGATAAGTGAGAATGTCCCAGCAGGGTCATCCAAAGCATAAAGAAAACCCAACTGCTCAGCTAAAGGAAGCAGATACCTATACTGGACAACACCCATATAGGAAGAACCTGGACGTGGATTATACTTTAGTGAAAATAGCAAGGGAATAATTTCATATTGCAAAGAAGGCCATTATACCGTGCCACTCTAATATTTCAGCAGAAGCATCATATGGACAGACAGTATAAAGTGACTGACAGTATATGCCAGATGATGACTCCTGGCAATCAACATATACTGACAAAAAGCCCATGATCTTTTGAAATACTAATGGTACTTATGATTCAGCTAAATTAAACCTTTGGGACATACAATGGCTGATCTGGCTATTCAGATAACAAAATATAAAGTTGCAAAGGGGGAACTCTAATGGGACGTGAACCCTGGAAAGATCAACAGATGAAAGATGAAACCAATCATTACACATCTTAGATATCAGAGAACTGAAATGGACCACAGCTGGACAGTCAGAAATCATACCACTTATTACTCAGGACCATAAAAAAGAAAGAAAGAAACAGAGTTACTTTCATTGTCAAAAAGATATAGCAACAATGGTACTTGGCTACAATGCAGGCAATGACTATATCATATCAGTTAGATTTTTCAGACCACCTTTTCATATGGCAGTAATCCAAGTTTATTTTCCAATCACTGATGCAGACAATGAGGTGGTTGATGAATTTGGCAGAAGGCAACAGTGAGATGTGCTGCTTGCATTCGGAGACTGGAATGACACTTTTGGAAATAGTAACCAAGAAACCGTACTTTGGATTTTATGGCTCAGGAAAAAGGAAATGAAGCAGGAAAACGATTTACCAATTTCTGCCAATCCAGTGATTTCTGCACTGCCAGTTATTTCTTGATAGGATACACAGTCCCGTGGTTTACAATTCTTTATAAACTTTTTGTTGGATTATAGATAACAGCAATGCTTGTGGTTAAAGTAATCTGCTGGCATCTTCTGATATGTTTCTTCTATGGAAGTTTTACTATGACAATGTTCTTTTTCTGGTGTTGTTTTTGGTTATTCTATTTTTTTGGTGCATTTGTTAAGACATTGGGAGTGGTAATTCTTTTTTTAACCCATTAAGAAAAAAACCTGGCATCATTAGAGCAGGGCTGTCAAACTCCTGGCCCGTGGGCCGGATGCATCACACGCATCTGGCCATGCCCACACTTGGTTTAGCAAAGGAGAAAAAATCCTAATACATCACATACTGCAGTGATGACATGAGTTTGACGCCCCTGATTTAGAATATCGGCCATCAAGATGGCAAGCAACACAGCATAGGACAAACAGAGAACCAATTACAGTGAAGAATCAAGGAACAAAACTATCACCATGACTAACCACCAATCAATCAAAGAGCAACCAATCCCAAAGAATCAAATTGCATTGAAGACATTTTGCTTGAATGCCTAATGAAATGTTTCTAGCACTAATGAAATACCTCTGCACTGCTTCTACCATGCAGATCTTCCTATGCCAGAGAGCTACCAATTGGGGATGTGTGGGTTTCTGGACTCCTACTATTCCAAGTGATCATTAAGAATTGACCATGAATATTGATGAAAGAGAGAACAGCTTCTATGTTTAGGATCGATTATCAACATAAAGGAACTAGCTGTCAAAAAAAAAGGACACAAATTAATGCTTAGTACAGCGGCAATGAGGACCTTAAAAAGATGCTAAGATGCCAAGAAGAATCTACCCACAAAGTTTAGCAATGGTTTTCTCTGTGACTCTCCATGAAAGCAAAAGTTGGATTTCGAGGAAGCAGGATAAAAAAAGATATTGATTCTTTTGGACTTTTGGTGCTAGAGATGATTCTTGATAATACCATGTGGACAGGCAAGAAAACAAACAAATGGAGCATGGAACAAATCAATCCAAAGTTCTTACTCAAAGTACAAATGACCAGATTCAAATTACAATATTTTGGATACAATGGGCAAAGACCCATCTGCATTGAAAAATCCATTCTGGTAAGAAAAAGAATAGAATAATGAGCAGTAAGGTGAATTGATTCAATTACAGTCATCATGGGTGCCCTTCTGGAAGATCTGAAGGTCCAGGCTGGGAATAATCTTAGAGAAGAACTGTCTGTGTGGTTGGTAAGAGTCCACACCACTTTGATGGGACAAAAATCAGTCAATGAATGTGACGTATATGGTGCTGTGTTTGTTAATCAAATTAACAGCTTCTTATGGTTGGATCCTGTTTTTTCCTTATTGTTGCAAATTTGCTGTGGATGGTTGTGATTTTCCACAACAAATACACTTTGTTCTAACTGGATTTGGATTACAGGGATCAGCAGGGTGCATACTAGAATTCTTTGCCTTGGGAATTGACCTTTCCTAGCATTACTAGTTCTATATATCTATGAAACCTCAAGGGTGGAATTACGGAATATAGTCCCTTGTTAACACTGTCAATCTTTTTTTTATATATAACTCACTGACTTTATTTGATGTGTCAGCTGGGAGGCAGCTTTTTATTAAACCTAGATCTCCTCCAGTGTTTTTACACACAAGTTCATATGCACATGTGCACCTACCAACAGAAACCTTTTCCTGCAGCCTTGGAAATCATTCTGGCCTTCAGATGAAAATGTACGAAACTGGCAAGATTTAGAGCAATGTCACTGCTGGTTATTAATGTGTGATGAATTGATGGATATAAAGAAAACCAATAATCAAAACAAGATATTGCATCATCATCATCTTCCCCAACAACAACCCATCACTATTACATTTATTTATTTAACTAAATTTATATGCCTACACTAGCCATTCTCAACATAGGTATTATTATCCCAAACGTAATTATAGAAAAATGTTATACCAAAACAACTTTCCCATTTTACGGAATAGACACAGATGTGTGATATGGCCAGCTTCCATGCAGATAGAAATAGCACTTAGAGTTATGTACCAATTCACAGTGCTTTACTCCCTTCTCTAAGTGGTTTACAGAGTCAGCATATTGCTCCCAACAGTCTGGGTCCTCATTTTAGCGACCTCGGAAGGATGGAAAATTGAGTCAAAGCTGAGTCAGTGAGAATTGAACTGCTGGCAGCTGGCAGAATTAGCCTGCAGTACTGCATTCTAACCACTCTGCCACCATGACTTTACTTTATCTAAATAAATATGGTACTAATTCTGCCATTTGGTTGCTTTAACCCAATACTTCACACATGTTTGAATTGTTGAGTGGCAGATTGTAACTTCAACATGTGGATGTTACAAACCATTAAGAACTACCTAGGGGCTCTCAACCAATTAAAGAAGCTACATTTTGGCACTTTTTCATTAAGAAATTATAGTTCTATTAATCCTTTAACTAATAACTAGTTAACCTAATATCAGGATGACAGTCCTTAACATTTAAAATTCTGACATAATATGAGACACAAGAACATGACTGAGTGTGAGAATAGGCAATATTCTGATAAGTCAAGAGTTTTATTTTAAAAAGTGCTATCCAAATTTTTTAAAAATCTACATTTGGTTAAAAAAAGCCTTGTTTAATTCATATTGCACCTAACTCTTTCAAACTGAAATTCCAAATCCTTTTATCACCCAAGCCTACCATCCCATTTGACTGCTTTCTAAGTAAAAAGTAGTTATATTTTGAAAGGGAACAAATAGTCAAAGATAACAAAAGGGTCAGGAAGTAACTTTGTCTCTCTTTTTGGCACATAATAGTATGTATATATGTATGTATGTATGCATGTATGTATATATGTAAGTATGTGTAGGTATGGATGTACACATACATACCATATATAAACACAGGAAGCGTAGGATACTATAATTTTCTCTTGATTGAAAAACACTGACATTGTTGCCTTTTTGAGTTATTAGCAGTTGGCTTATCAATAAACAAAAATACGATCAAGTTTAAAAGCATCAGTTGTTTGACCCAGACACAATCAAGCAGTTTTCTTCAATATCAGTACAATTAACAGACTAGTACTACTAAAATGCATTATTGACTATTTGCTTGAAACTGGCAGGAAAGGCTGTTTCTTTATTAGATCAAATGCAGGTCCTTAAAATGGAGAATAAAGTAGGACACTTGACAAATCGTTCATGAATCCGCTCCAGTTTGTGAAACCTTCAAACATTGTCTCACCCACGCATAAAGGATTCAAGTGTGGGGAGGGAGGGAGGGAGGGAGGGAGGGAGAGAGAGAGAGAGAGAGAGAGAGAGAGCTTCCCTGTTATTGTTAGCAACCATCTGTCTTTGTAAGATTATATGCTTGCTGCATTCCTTTGAGATAATACAAAGATGCCTTCTTCATGGTTGGTTTCAGCCTGCCAGGCTTGGCATCCCAGAAGACGGAGAAGACCTTCCGTTCAGATGACAGATCAGGAGATGATGGCTGTGCGCTCACATTAACTGCAGCAGGAAAACTTGCCATGACCCCCTAGAGCAGCTACTGGCATGATGATCTTTTGGCTGTCGTGGGTTAAATACTATAAAAAGGGAGACAGCTCATGCTCAGATTCTAAATGAATACAGACAATTTATGTTGGAGCTGCTGCGGATGACCCATATAACCTGGGCTGAATTTTGAGCCACTTAGAGCAAAGAGCAATCTTATCCAGATATTAATGTCCCAACCTGTATCTTGCAGACAAATAGAGACCCCTCCTTTCCCCCAGCCCCCAGCTGCTGCCGGTGAACATAATCTGAAAATCCAAGCACCAGCTCAAAGCAAGGCTTTTAATAGAACCTTGAAACAATAAAAAGTACACTTCTGATACTGGAAAAAGAGGATTTAGCTGCATAGAACTGCAGAGGTATAGGGATTAAAATATTGCTTTTGCATTTTTTTTCCTGTAAGCTTTTGTGGAAAACACGCCTTGGGTTTATTTGATACACTATTGCATTAGAATATAAAAATGTACTTCCCTTCCTAACAGTGCCAAACACTTGAGAAACAATTCTGACCCTTAATGAAGTTGATAGCAAATGGCCTTTGATTACAACTGGTGCTGCATCTTTGGATATCAAAGGAAATTCTCATTGTTTGATTTAATATTGTTGTGGGTTAACTCCCATTTTTGCCTCCGTTCTTTCTTCTGAATATTTTATGAGTTTGTGAATTTTTGGCATTTCATTACAAATGATTAGTCAACAAGAACAGTCTTTGCGAGATCCATATTTACATTAATATCCATGTAGCAAACTTAATTGACCAAGCAAAGTGCTGCTATTGTTCTGTTTATTGATGCTGCAGCTGTATCATGGAGGCAGTAATTTAGCAAAAGTCTATAAATAGAAATTATGCAGTGGATGGCATTGACTGGCCTTGTGTTTTTAATATTCCCTTCAGGGTAAAGTATGACATAACCTAATTACAGTGGTAGAGCTTTCAGGATAAAGGAAATTATTGTTATTCCATTTGACGATCAAGTAATTAGCTTCTCTACTGGATGCTTTAGTGGACATTTCTTCTAATTAAGCCATCCACTGGAATTGAAATTTTAGTAAATGAGTTTTTTTTTTCCTATTGGAAAAGAAAAGTCTAGTAGCACATTTTAAAAGAATCTGTTAGTTAATTCCTTGTTGTAAGTCATGTGGATCAAAAGTGGACCTCACTTCTTATCTCTTTCTAATTTCATGCACATATAAATAATTGCATTTTTATTTTTTTAAAAAAAAGAAATTGTATTTCTTATTTTGCTCTGTGATTTGTTTAGTTTTTGAAGTAACATCTTCCAACCTTGTGTTTCTTCCCCAGTTTAAGAATGACTCGTTCCTTTGTCTCTTTTTAAACATTCACTTTAAAGGTAGCGAAATGTAATTTCAACCAAGATTCATCAGAAATGTCAAGCAGTTTCATTTTTCTGGGCTCTAAGTCTTAATAACGTGTTATGTATGCAGGTTTGAATGTCATTGGTTTAGTTTGAACTGTTCTTGTAAAATGTTAGAAATGATTGGTTTAAAAAGTGCGGGAAAACCCTGCACTCTGATTGGCTGGCAACTGCGGCTGCTGGCTATTAGTAGCAGCCGCAGCCCAGCCAAATCGGGTCTGTTATGAGCTGTAGTCACTAATAAACTCTTCACTGAAGCACTCCGCGTCTGACTCTTCATGCAAATCTAACATAACATATTTTTCATTCTTTGAACAACAGTTCCCTTTCCCAAATGATACATCTAGATTCAAAAATAACCAAAGAAGCATTTTTGTCTGTCCTTGGCATTCTAATGAACTGCTTCATCCTGCTAGGACAGACCAATCCTACTTGCGCCAGCAGAAAGGGCTTATTTCGGATCCTGTCAGTCAAAGAACTATCGGAATCCAAAAGAAGAGCCTTCTGTGCTGTAGCACCCACCCTTTGGAATATCTTACCCTCTAGGGTAAGATCTGCCCCCATCTTCCTATCCTTCCACAAGAGCCTGAAGATTTGACTCAGCCAGTTGGCCTGGGAAACACATGGGGGATTTTCCATCCTTGAGGTGGCTGCTGGATTGACTGGAGACTCCACCAACACCTTGTTCTCCCCACCCATCTTTCTGTTATCATACTGATCAGTGGTGGGATTCAATTTTTTTACTGGCAATTCTGTGGCTGTGGCTTGGTGGGCGTGGCAGAGGAAGGATACTGTAAAATCTCCAGTCAGAAGTGGTATTTGCTGGTTCTCTGAACTACTCAAAATTTCTGCTACTGGTTCTCCAGAACTGGTCAGAACCTGATGAATACCACCTCTGATACTGATGTATTCTCATTGTATTGATGCGTTTTTATTGTTTATTTCTGTTTATGCTCTTTTCATTTCTTTCTTTTTATTGTTGTAAGCTGCTTAGAGTAGCTCCATGACAAGATAGGTGGCTAATGAATTTAACAAATAATAATAATACTAAAAATTAATTTTTGAGCAAGCCATGATATGAACTTCAGACAGGTATTTATCTAATATATACTGTATATTCTGCTTTCTGTTACAAAATATTAGAATTACTCTTGCCTGGATTTAAGAAAATGGTCCAAAGAACGTATTGGCAAACTTTCCATCTTCCTTCATTAGATGAATTAATAACTGGCCTGGAGTTAGCTGGTGACTCTTTATAAGTTAAATCCTGGAACTTCTTTCTTCTCTCTCTCTCTCTTTTCTAGAACCCTTATCATGCTCTTTGCATTGATTAGTAATTTGTCTCCTGGCACCTTTGGGGCGGGAATATGTCCTCTGGACTTCACTTGAACAAGGACTGTAAATCCTTTTTATGATCACTAGTCATTTTTTTCTAGATCCATTTTCAACAGCCTCTAATCTGTCCATTCTATCCATTAGCTGCTTATCATTACTTCTGATACGAGCTCCTTCTTCCCAAAATTTTCTCTGAGGTTGACATCTTATTCCAGATGTCTTAAGACCTCCTCCCTTTTGCCAACTCTGAATATGATGCTCCTTTCTACTGCTCCAAGCATAATGTTCTGTCAGAATGTAATCTATCTTCTATTCCCAGTACCTTGCCAATAAAACAGAGCATAAAGAATACAGAGATTGATAAGATGTCTGCAGAGATATGTAAAGATGGTAAGGGCAAAAAGCAGGCTCATCATTTAGTATGAAACAGTTATAGTAACAACACCATAAAAAAGGAACAAATGAATGTATATGAAAGTAGAAAATCTGTGTTAGCCCAGACTTTTAAGTAGAATTGAATAAAAGTTGCAATGGTAAAGTTTTGCTTTAGGAACAATGAAAGACTTGAGGCCACTTATCAGAGGTGTAAATATTGGACTTACTCTGGTCCTTTGTTAACTCTTTTTTGTGTCTGGATCTCCATAAAGTCTAGATCTTTTTCTTCAAAGCTCTGATATGTTTTGAATTCTTGGATGGATAAGTGGAAGATTTTATTTTTCATTTTGGAATGCCATGGTAGGGAGAGGAATATTGAGTACCATCATAATAGCAATAGTACTTAGACTTACATACCACTTTATAGTGCTTTACTTCCCTCTCTAAGCGGTTTACAGAGTCAGCCTATTGCCCCCAACAATTTGGGTCCTCATTTTATTCATCTTGGAAAGATGGAAGGCTGAGTCAACCTTGAGCCTGGTATGATTCAAACTGCCAAATTGCAGGCAGCTGTCAGTACTGTACTCTAACCAAACAGTTCCATCTTCAGTCAGGGGCCCCTTTATGATCAGATCATGATTAGCTCATAGTGGTGAGATCATGGAGGTGAAGGAGATATTGTATCATTCACTCCATAAATGTCTGTCATTATCCTGAACTTTTTCTGAATTATTATTATATATATTAACTAAGCTTTGCCTCATTCGGCAAACATTATAATTCCTTAATTATAATTATAATTTTCCCTTTGTACAAATTCTCCTCCCATGCATTTATGCACTGGCAAGAATACAATATTCCTATGGAAGAAGTTATTATTGTTTCAAATGTCATCATGTTCTGTTCTAAAATGACAAAACTATGCCCGTTTATTTTATTTAAAAAAATCAGTTTAGAGGAGGGTGGTTGGAAATTTCCTACTCTATTTGGAATAAAATTTGGCAGACTTATCTTGTTGATTTAAAAAAACACCTAGCTTTTCTGCAAATTTCAACACATTTGACTGAATAAATTACTAACATTCAAAAAGCTATCTTTCTTCATGCCAGTTACGGGCAAAGCCAGCTATGTTTTTCTTAATCACTGATTGGATATAGGGATAAAAGTGGATGGATTTAATACAGCTGGACAATTCAGAATGAACTGAGATATTTCTCAAGTTCCAAATGCAGTATTCATAACAATTAAAATCATTTTTGCATGCTCTTAAGACTATATGTTTTGTATAAAGAGAGAAAAAGGCAGGTTTTTCAAGAGTAACCCTAACTTGTGGAGAATAAATATTCATAGTCTGAGTGCCTAGACCAGGGGAAACTCTGGAAAACTTGTAGATTTCAACTCCCAGAATTCTCCAGCCAGCCATTTAGTTGAATTCTGGGAATTGAAGTCTCCAAATCTTACAGTTGCCAAGGTTGAGCACCCTGGCCCAAAGACTTAAAATCCCTGAAGAAAGGACATTTGCTCAGATCTGTGAAAAGACTCAACTGTAGAAGATTTCACCTCCACACAGCTTAAGCTTATTTGGCCTGATGGGATAAGAATATCAAGAGGATGCTGAAGTCAACTACGGAGTCAATTTCACTTTTTAGTTGAACTTCTATTTGGATTTATAATTTGACCATCTGAGGCTTCCATTGGTGGGTTGTTATGAAACCCCATCCATGAGAAATTAAAGGGTTAGGCATAAATACATTTATCTTCCTCCCTACTCCATTGATTTATCTTCTTAGGTGTGCAAATACTAGATTGCCCCCTACTTTTCATTGTGAGCTATCCTTACCACACTGTAATCAATAGTGTGAGCAATCCTCTTTTCCTTTATGATACTTTAAATCAGTGATTATCAAATAAAAGTTTTAAAATTAAAAATGAAAAGCATAGCAAAAAAAAAACACAACTATGTTGGGGCGGGGCGGAGAGTTGGAATTCACAATTTCTCACCTCCCAATTTTGCTCTTGAGTTTTCTACTGTAAATATACTTTTAGTTTCTGTCCAGCAGTGGTGGATTTTATTGACTTTTCCATATGCTTGGAGTAGCTAATTTCTGCTTAGTGTATATTGCTGTCTATCAATAATCAGGCTATGCAAAGCCTAGGCAGAGAGCCAACTCTTCACTTTGCTCAGCTCAACTCAGCATGACTCACAGTAATATTAAGGCACACATGTATATCTCATTGCAAGATATATCTATTGCAAAAGGGACTGGGTAATATTGGAGGATCTATGCCTAGGGATACTGTATTAATGAGGAGCTGGATTGCAAGAAATTAGGAAACACACACATTTTCATGCAATCTATTGTAATTCCAGTGGACCAGAAGAATAAAAACTCTAATTTCTGAACCATGAATATCCAAACAGCTCAATCTTAGAAGCAAAAAGCCTGAACTGGGCTGATCCAGAAAGTGTCTTATTCCAAATTAAAATAAATAATTTCCTACTTGGTTTTTGGAATTCCAAGTTGGGAGAGGTTGAGGATGTGGGGGGGGATGAGGAAGGGGGATATATCACCTTTGCTGACTCTGATTATTGGGTTTTGTGAAGTTTGATGGCTAATTTTACCCTTCTGGGAAGGACCCAGTTTGTCATGACATTGTTGCATTAGGATTGTGCTTGTCGACAAGGATTTCATTAATTACCACTAGAAGCAAAAAAATTAACATTGTTTGCAATAATGTCACAGAGTACTGTAAGGTTAGACACAGAAAAAGAGGCTGACATATAATAAGTCAATACATAGTCAATGATAGCCAATATATAAACCAGCCTATCCTAAACTATTTTTCTATTCTGCTGTCTTTGACCAATGACAATTACAATCCAAAATATGATGACCATGCCTATTGGTGATGCTTATCTGCTTTCCCACAAGGCAGCTTACAGTGCGTTGAATACATTTGCTGATGGTTTTGTTTTTCCATGAAACACTTCTGTTCACTTAAGCTGTGGTTTGCCACTAATTTCTCCATATACCCTGAAAAATTGGAAGTTGAGAACTGGTAACAGGGAAGAGACAGAGAGAGGAATCAATGTTCTCCAGAGAGCTTCAATAGCTATTGAAAATTTGGTGTCCCAACCCAGTGGGGAACCCCCCCAATTCTTTGCAAAGGGAATTTATCATGGTATACAGTTCTAAGTTCTATAGGCAATTTATTAAATGAACATACTTTTCTGACTATTATAATAGCTGAAATTGATTTACAAATAATTATAATACATTTTCCCTTTGCTACTTAAGCTTCTATAAAATTAATTCCTATGAAATCATAACTAGATCAATGTACAGAGAATCAGCATTTAATATTACTTATTCCTGTTAGAAATAAATCCCATGTATTTTAGCAGGACCATCCATCCTGCATTTCTTAAACCTATAGGTATATCTTTCTTTAAAATTGAAATTTTTAACATGAACACTTGATTCAAGTCTTGGATTAATACAGTAGGGGGGAGGCTTCTTAAGAATAGATAGCCTCCATCAAGCTCAGTCAAATGCAATAATGCCGGTTGTTACACCTGATTTGATGCTGATTGAAGAGTTGATTAAATTCAAGTTAGCTATTTAGGATTTGAGAGCAATCCAACTTGATTCTAGACAGCCCAAGATCTGAGATTAAATTTCAGAAAGATCTATCCATATGCTCTAAAGAGAAGCATCAAATCACTTGCAGGTGTTTCATTTTTTAAAATGACAAAATAAGATGGAAATCGCAGGGGAATAGGGCTTTTAGAAGCTATTAACCCTGACAAGTTTCATTTGGACAACTTTACAGCTTTTGCCACAATCATTTCTCAGATATTTCTTTCCATTGCTGTTCAGGCAAAGATAACAAAAATGTGAATGGGCAATGTTAAGTTTGCATGAAGAGTCAGACGCGAAGAGCTTCAGTGAAGAGTTTATTAGTGACTACAGCTCGAATGGACCCGTCTTGGCTGGGCTACGGCTGCTACTTATAGCCAGCAGCCGCAGTTGCCAGCCAATCAGAGTGCAGGGTTTCCCCGCACTTTTCAAACCAATCATATTTGACATTTTACAAGAACAATTCAAACTAAACCAATAACATTCAAACCTACATACATAACACCCCTCCCCACTAGGTTCAGTCCATACCAAACCCCAACCTATCTAATGTATTCTTTTAAATAGGTGGGGCTCTTACGAGTTTGAGACCTTCGTGGTTCAGAAGTTTTAACATTCTCACCCAGTGAGAGAAATGTGTCTGCTGACATTTCCCCACTGGGACTTCCTGTGAAAGAAGACCCTGTTTGATTGTTAGAATCTGGTCTCTCCTCCCAACCCATCTCCAGCCCAATGTCAGCACCCAAGTCAGGTAGCGATGTACAATCTTCCACTTCTAAGGATGGATTTTGGCATTGTGACAGGTTTTGGAATGGTTCCTGTCGTAATGGCTCATTACACATGGGATGGATTCTTGCTTGCTGATTATCCTCCTGCTCCTCCCCTTCCCCCCTAGAATTGATATCAGGTGAGGGAACTAGAGAGGAACAAGTGTGATGTTCCTGAGAAAACCTGGATCTAAGTTGATCAATGTGCCTGCTCCAGAGGATTCCATCTGCTGTTTGCACCCTGTAAGAATGAGGGCCTGTGATTTGAGTTATCTCAGCAGGAATCAACAAAGGTTCACCCATAAGGTTCTTAGCATAAACAGAATCACCCACACTGAATGTACAAACTTTGGAAGTGGAATCTAGTGGTGCATTGGGTGCGTAAGAGGGATGAAGGCGGTCAAGGGGAGACCTAAGTTTCCTACCCATCAACAACTCTGCTGGGGATAAGTTAGTTGATGGGTTAGGAGTGATGTGCTGAACACTAAGAAGTTTTTCAACTTTCTCAGTGATGTCCCCAGGACCCAGTTGCTGAAGTTTCTCCTTGGTAAAACGTACCATGCGTTCAGCCCGGCCGTTAGCAAGGGTGCCCAGGGGCAGTGAGGGCATGTCTGATACCCTGTTGTGCTAAATAGGATTCAAAAAGGTTGGATGTAAATTGAGGGCCATTGTCAGAGACAAGAACATTGGGTAACCCGTGGGTTACAAAAGTTTTTGAGCTGCTTGATGACAGCATCAGTTGTGGTGGATGCCATAGGGATTACCTCTAGCCATTTGGAATATGCATCTACTATAATAAGAAAGGTGTGCCCTCTGGTAGGGCCTGCAAAATCAATGTGAATCCTAGACCATGGGCCCCTAGGACATTCCCATTCCTGTTTGGGGGTGAGAGGTGGGGCAGGCCTGACTACCTGACAGTTGGGACAAGATGCAACCCAGTTTTCAACCATTTTGTCAATACCTGGCCACTATACATAACTCCTGGCCAATCCCTTCATCCTTACAATACCAGGATGACCCTCATGTAACATTTCCAAAACCTCTCTTTGTAGTTTTGCAGGAATAACCACCCTGTTACCCCACAAAATACATCCTCTTAATACAGATAATCAGTTTGCCTGGACTTAAAAGGTTGGGCCAGGTGAGGTAGATCTTGAAGAGGCCAACCTTTCTTAATCCAGCCTATAACAGGAGCCAATAAAGTGTCTTTGGCAGTCTCTCTGGCAATTTCAGCAGCATGCACTGGAAGCTTGGCAACACTTTCTAGGAAAAAGGTGTGTGTTTCAGGTTCAAAGTCCTCCTTGTAGCAAGGAAGTGGGCAACGACTCAGTGCATCAGCATGTCCAATGTCCTTGCCAGGCTTGTGGATAAGTTTGTAAGAATAAGCAGCAAGAAATTCAGTCCACCTCAGCATTCTTGGTGACAGGATAGTAGGTGTAGGTTTGTCTCCTGCCACAATGCCTAACAAAGGTTTGTGATCTGTGACAATGGTAAATGTTCTCCCATATAAATACTCATGAAATTTCTTGACAGCTGCAACAATTGCCAATGCTTCCTTGTCCAATTGGCTGTAATTCCTCACTGCTTTGGTCAAAGTGCGAGAGTAAAATGCAATAGGGGCTTCTCTCCCACTGGGAAGCCTGTGGCTCAACCCCCACTCCAAAGGGGGATGCATCACAAGTCAGTACAACAGGCAAAGGCCTTCCTTCAATGAGTACCTTCACATGTACTTTTCTGCTTCTTAAAGTTGAAGAATGACCAATGGTAACTGTTTGATGAGTTTCATTCTTCCCATTTGCTTCTGAGTTGCGCCCCATTTTCTCACTGAAGTTGTTGGGCTTGAAATCTTTGTCAGGAAACTTTCTTCTGTGTGGTGGAGTTCTGGATGATTTGCAGACTCTTGCTAGTGACCTCTTTTTCACAACGAAGGCAGATGGTATCAAAAACTTGCATTCAGTGCGGGGTGGCCCCCACAACCTCTGCAATAAAAGTCTTGCCTTTTCTTCCCAGGTCTTTCTTTTTCTTTTCCATTCTGAGTCTATAAATTCCTTCCTCCACCTCACTGCAGTCTGATTCAGAATCTATTTGCTCAATGAGTTGTTGTGGACTTTTCCACATCAGAATGGCTTGAGGCCTTGTTAATTTTCTTCATGGCTGCTGCTGAGGACTTAGTGGCTTCTGCTGAGGAGGCCTCTTCTATGGCTTCCTTCAACGTGATCTTAGGTTTTAATAACAATTTGCTCTGAAGCACTTTGTCTTTGAGGCCTAGAACAAATCGATCATGGCCTCCTCCAAGTTGTTAAACTCGCATGCACCCCAATGTCTCTTAAACTTGCCACGTAGTTAATGTTTTCACTTTCCCCTTGATCCCGACGGTAAAACTCGTGTCTCTTAATGAGGCATGATACTTGTGGGGCGTAATGGGCTCTTAAAAACTTTTCTAGATCAGGCCATTCCATTACCTTCATGTCTGCAGCTCCCGCCAATGCCTTCGCCATCTTGAAGACTGCCGGACCACAGTGCGTAAGGAAGACCGCCCTCTTCCGCTTCTCGGAGATGTTGGCGAGGTCATTTCCTTCCAAATACATTTGGAAGCGATCAGCATATGATTCCCAGTCTTCTGCCACCGGATCGAACAGGGCTGGGGGGGTGTTCAGCGCAGCCATCTCGCTCTTCTGCTTGTCTTCTGCATCATCTTCTCTTCAGGGGAATTCCACCTTCGTCGCCAGTGTTAAGTTTGCATGAAGAGTCAGACGCGAAGAGCTTCAGTGAAGAGTTTATTAGTGACTACAGCTCGAATGGACCTGTCTTGGCTGGGCTACGGCTGCTATAGCCAGCAGCCACAGTTGCCAGCCAATCAGAGTGCAGGGTTTTCCCGCACTTTTCAAACCAATCATATTTGACATTTTACAAGAACAATTCAAACTAAACCAATAACATTCAAACCTACATACATAACAGGCAACACATTGCATGCCAAATTTTAAAGCAAAAAGCTGAAAGTGAGCCGATCCAGAAAGCATCAAAAGCCTTGGTAGTGCAGTGGTTAAAGTGCAGTTTTTCAGGCAAACTCTGCCACAACCAGGAGTTCGATCCTGACCAGAAGTTTGATCTTAATTTGACTCAGCCTTCCATGAAGTAGTATATATTGTAAGTCTAAGTGCTATTGCCATTGCTATCTTATTCCATCTTAAAAAATAAATATATCAAAAATTTAAATCTATAAGCACTCAATTTCCTGATTGTTTTTCTGGAATTCCATGTTTTGGGGCTGAGAGTTGAGGGCAGCATTACTCAGTTTTGCTGACTCTCATTATTGGTTTTATGGGAAACCGGGAGCTTTGAGAAGCTTGAGGGCTAACTTATCCTTCTGGAAAGAACCCAATTGCCAGCACATTATTGTAATAAGATTGTGGCTTATTGACAAGATTCTACATTTGTTAATTACCAATAGAAGCACAAATAAATTGGCACAGTTTGCAGTAATGCCATAGGGTAAGATTGGTCACAGAGAATGAGGTTAACATAGAATATGCTGCACTCACAGCAATTTCAATTAGTTTTTTTGAGATATTGAAAGATGTGGGATAAGTAACTTAATGTGATAAACTTCTGAATAAACATGCTAGCAATTTCATGTTAAAAATTAAAAGAGAAAAAGATTGCAATAAAATATTAATCAACATAAACAACCTTCAGAATACATAATTAGGCATATTTTTTTAACACTGAGGGTAGATTGATGCCTGCAGATGTGATCCTTTCAATTATGAAATCTCTATTTTTCCCTTTTATTGCTATAAAATATTTTGGAGTCAGTTCTGAAGAGTATCTACTTTTGAAAAATGTGGAGTAGTGTCTGACTATTATACTTCTTAACACTATTGTTCTTTGTAAATTAGTTGAGGTAAATACCACAGTAACTTGGAGCATCTGAATTGCTATGGTGAACAATTCCTTCAATAATTATATAACATTTTTCTCAGCACAAATGTAATTTGAGTGTTCTGTTTTTTTGTGTTTGGTAAATGCAGTAACTTGTAGATGGAAATATGCTATAACAGCTTAAAATTTCTCCTTTGAAAGATACATATATCACTAGCTAGGACGAATGAAGTTTTCATGTTTCCCCTTCCCACATTAATTTATGTAACTCCATAACGATCTAAACATTTTGTCCTTTAGAAACCAGATAGATTTTCAGAGGAGCAGCTTCTTCAATCCCAAAACTGCACTGAAGAATCATTGTAAAAGAGAAAAGAGTGATTGGAATTGGATGTATATCACATAGTTTTAAAGTAATTACAGTGTACTTATATCTGAGCATAGTACAAGGCTTAATTTCTCTCACACTAACAATTCCATGGTGTTGATTTGGTTTCAAAAATGAATGACTATCCCAATTCCAAGCAGTGAATATCCATGGATGAGGTGGACTAGAAACTCCTGGCCAACATTTTAATTATGACATCATAATTGGGATTAGGAATTATTTTAACATTGCTACGTTTTTGTCATTGGATGGTTTATCATTTTAGCCGTTGTCTATCCACTGCAGGATGAAGGCCTCTTCCGCATGTTTCCAACCTATAAAGTCCTGAGATTTCTTTTACCATTGTGCATGCAATACTTGCTGATGTTGCTAATCCAACTTATTTTAGATCTTTTTCATGGACACTTTTTTTATCAAGGGGGATCCATTCTATGATTGGTTTGGTCCACCTGCCATCATCAGTTCTTCTTGCTATGTGACCAGCCCGTTTCCATTTCAATTCTTTTAGTCTTTTGATAGTATTGTAAACTTTCACTTGTTCTCTAATCCATTTGCAGGTCTTTCTATCTTGTCTTGTAATGCCAAGCATGTAACTTTCTTTGTTGAATTCAATAAACATAACCTGGCTCTTTTTCAGGTTTATTTTTAAGCCTAATGGTTCTCCTGCGTTGTGCAGCAGGTCTATACTTCAGATCTTGTATGTGTCTTTGTAGCTCTTCTGGGTTTTGTGAGAAGAGAACATCATCTGCAAATCTTAGGTGATTTAAATAGGTGCCATTGATTTTTATTCCATCTTTTGCCCAGTCTAGTTTGCGAAATACTTCTTCAAGACAGGCTGAGAAAATGATAGGTGATATTGTATCACCTTGTCATACAGCTCATTCTATGTTGATTTCCATTTTAAGATCATTAAGGCAAATTGTTGCCATTGTTTTTTCATATATTGATTATAGTAAGTTTATGTAAGCAGTGTCTATGCCTTGGTTGAGCAATGCATTAATTGCTGGAATACTGAGTCAAATGCCTTTTCGTAGTTGATGAAAGCCATGCAAAGAGGCATGGTATACTTGTGCTGAACAACCAGGATGTGATCCATTGATCTGTAGCCACTTCTAAACCCTGCCTGTACCTTTTGGCTCTGCATCATTTAACGTTCTCAATATTCTTTTTGCTATTATCTTGATGAAAACTTTGTAGATGACTGAAAGAAGGCTTATTGGGTAATAGTTCTTGAAATCATCTTGGGCCTCTTTCTTCTGTATAAGAATCACTTCAGAATTTTTCCATGCATTGGGTATTTTTTCTTCTCTGAGGCATCTCAAGTATAATTTTGCTAATATCTTGTACTTTTAGTACTTTTGAGTGATTGGATGTTTATGTGGTTGTTTTTTATATAGATGTTTCATTACCCAATTAGGTAACATCATCAGTGCTAGAAGAGAGTGGGGGTTACTCTCTGTCTACATAGAAAACTCCACTTCCTTCTAGCACTGATGATATTTTTTAATTCATATTTATATCCCGCCCTTCTCCGGAGACTCAGGGCTGCTTACAATTTTTTGGAGCACAACCCAAAGTGCTCAGCAATAGCCTTCATTCCATTGTATATGCCTGCTTATTACTAAGCGGCATTTTTACAAAGTCAGCTTATTGCCCCCAACAATCTTAGGTCCTCAATTTACCTACCCTGAGAGGATGGAAGGCTGAGTCAACCTTGAGCCTGGTAGGATTCGAGCCTGCACTAATTGCAGGCAGCTGGAACTAAGTGCTAGGCATTTAACAGCCTGCACCACCAAGGCTCTTTTACCTAGTTGGGTAATGAAACATGTGCAAGAGAGCACCAAGGACCTCACAGTTTAACCCTGAGCTGCAAATAATCTGTCTGTCTGTTAAAATTATATATTTCTTCTGGAGTACTAGAAGGTGAAAATATTCTATTACTGTCATTGTATTACTGTCAATTGCTACTAGGTATTTCTTGAAATTTAACTTATATTAAAATTAAAATGTGACAGTTAGATTTGAATGAAATAAATGTTATACTAGAAGCAAGGAGTTACATAAAAATGCCCTTGCTTTAATATTTTTGCAAGCTACTTACAGTGTCTATAACACAAACATGTTGGGATGATGCATCCCTCAAAGGAACAAGTTAAGAAGTTGGGAGCTTGGATAATGTCAATAAGAGGATAGTCAGGCAGAGATAAGAATGTAGACGTTCACAAACTTCTGTTCTGAATTTCAGGTTAAGTGTCAGAAGATCTTATCTGCTAAATATAAAAGAAAAGTAAACTAACCCCCTGCAAAAAAAAAAGTTGGCAATTTTACCTGAAGGAACCAATCCCAAATGGATCCAAATTATGGGAATCCAATTTAAAGCACTAGAGAAGCATATAAAGTAATAGACCTAAACTAATGGGAGATTAGAATCTTCTAAAGAGCTTATATTTTAAGAAATACAAAGTCATTGTTTTATTTGATTGCCAGAAGGCCTGTTTTTTCTGTTAATGCCCAGTCCTCTTCCTTTCCTTTCCTTCCTTTCCAGCTAAGACTTAAGCAAGCTGATCAACTATAGGTCGTATTAACATAGAACATACACTAATAGGGTTGGAAGCAGGGGTGGGATGCTACCGGTTCTGCCCGGCTCTATAGAACCGGTAGCTCTGAAAAGCAAGCAGCAGACACCAAACCGGTTCTGTGTCTGCTGCTGTTTGGCTCACCCACCTGTCCGGGCTCTTACCTGTCCTTTATTTCCTGCTTTTTCAACCTCAGATGGTTTGCGCAGCACAGCTGAGGTTGAAAAAGCAGTAAATAAGTGGCTCTTCAAATGCTGTGCACCCATGTGCAGCTCTTAGCAGCTGCCTGGGTGGCCCAGCTTAAGGTTTATTACACGCACACAAAGCGTGCAAAACATAATCACCAAACTGGTAGTAACACTGGTTGAATCCCACCCCTGGTTGGAAGGGACCATGGAATTTTTCTAGTCTAAGCCCCTGCTCAAGCAGGACACCCTATCACATTCCAGACAAATGGCTGTCCAATCTCTTCATGAAAACATCCAGTGATGGAGGAGACGTTTCTGGAGTCCACTGTTCCACTGATTAATTGTTTTTACTGTCAGGAAATTTCTCCCTAATTCTAATTTGGATCTCTCCTTACCCACTATTTCCTGTCCTGACAGTTGTACCTCAGTACTTGTCAGTAATTGGTTCTAGGTGGTGTGATAAATACCAAAAACCATGAGTACCAAACCAGTTTTCCCCTTTGTTTCAGCTGAAAAGAGTAGTGAATCATGAGACAGCCAACACTGAGAAATTCTAGCTTACACATTGAGTACCAAACAAATAATGAGTACTGGGACAAAATTTTCACATAAAAAGGTGTTGAGTGACAAATTAGACAAATTTCAAAGCAGTCAAGTACCGAGGTTTTCCTGTACTTTGGAGAATAGGTCAACCTCTTCTCTGTGACAGGCCTCAAGTACTGAAAGCCTGCTATCATATCACTCCTAGTCCTTCTCTTCATTGGACTGGACATACTTGGTTCCTTCAATCGTTCATTGTATGTTTAGCCACCAGACTCCTTATGAACTTCTTTTCTGTACTCTTTGTAGGGTCTCAAAATCTTTTTTGTACCATGGTGACCCGAATTGGATGCAGTATTCCAAGTGTGGTCTCACCCGTGCATTATAGCAATCTTATTTTATATTCCACCATCTAGATGTGTTTTTATTTCTATTGCAGAAGACACGTGTATAAACTTAAGTAAAAGATACTCAAAAGGTTTTCTTGGCTTCCATTTTGCAAAATGAATGAAGCAAGATAGTTATTAAAAAGGAGCATTTGCTGCTATCTGGATGTGTGGTTGATATGAATGAAATTGCTGATGGGTAATTCACAGCCCATAGAGGGGGTCCATGAGACAAAGTCACACAGATCCTGAATCCTTGGGATCAAAACCTGAGGTGATAATTGAACACCATAAGCTGTTTTAGATTGTGCTAAGTGATTTATCCTATGTTTAAGAATTCATGACTCTGCTTAAACTTCAGGAGGTCACTTGACTACCCTTCACTCTGTGGAGTGATAATCCAAACACAAGGGAAGGTGTCTAAGGCCTTCCTTTAGTGACAAACTACATTCAACATGAACACCGTTGACATTACCAGCACAGTGTGAAGTGGTGTTATTAATGAAACCTGTCAATAAAAATACCAAATCCTACATGACAGTTGGCAGTAAGATAGGAAACACTTCCAATATAACAGAATGAAATCAAGGTAGCTGTTAGAACATTATTAATTCCTAAGATAATGTTAAATAACACTACGTAATAAAGATTAAATTCTCAGAGCTCAGGTAGATTGATTCTATGAAGTTTCTAATGAATTTGCTCTTCCTCTAACATTCATTTGGTTAAGACACTGGGCTTATTGGCTGGAAAGCCAGCAGCCTGGATTCAAGACCTGAACACCACATAATAGCTCTCATCCTTCCCCAGCTTCTACAAGTTTGAAAGCATGCAAATGCAAGTAGATAAACAGGTATCACTTTGGTAGGAAGGTAACAGTGCTCTGTGACATCATGCTGGCTACATGGCCACAGAAATATATTTGGACAGCACTGCCTTAATGGCCTTGAAATGGAGATGAACACCGCCCCTAAAGTTTACTCAGTAATGACTAGTGGATTAAAATCTGCAGGGAGTCCTTTACCTTCACCTTTATAGTAATGGTACTGATACACAGACTATATAACTGGAACAGTGATTGATTAGAAATTGATTTGATTTCAAATAAGAGTGAAATAAGGGTTCTTGGCAAGAGATAGGCTGTACCTCACAAGAACTGAGAAGAATTTGTTTGGAAGGCAACATGATTTGGAGAGCTTTAAACTGAAATCTGTGGGGAAAGGCAGGGAGAAGCAGGAAGAAGAAGAAATGGAAACTTGGTTGAATGAGATACAAATAATATGGTGGCATCCAACATGCCAACATATAAATTCAAGAGTAGGTTGAGTTATGCCTTATGTCTAAAGCAGGACTAGAACTCACAGACTTGGGGTTTCTAGACCAGCACCTTAACCCCTAAACCAAACTAACTCTCTGACTATATACCGAATCCTAAAAGCTTGAGGATGAATGCTTTGCATGACCTTGATTGAAATAATTATGGGTTCATACTATCTAATTGGGCAAACATATTAAAGGAAGTAGCATCTTGTCAGGTTTCTGTAATCTTAAGATTGTAATTATACCTCATTCCAAGTGACAGAACTCCTTTGTGAAAGCAACTATCCATCTGTGCTATGTGACTTTTCTTGATCACAAATTTTCATAAATATGTAAAGGAGTTCTTTTCAGGTGGGGAGGGGGAGTACAATGTCTAACTCAGCATCAGAGTGCATCAATTATACTGTATAAGAAATACTAATGATCTGGTGGTCATTTCAAAAAATCCTTTTTAGCGAGAACCTAGAAGCCAAGGGAACATACGTGCCAAATTTCAAGTTTATAGACTTTACAGTTCTGGAGATTTCATGATGAGTGAGTGGTATTTGGCTTTTTTATATGTATGGATTAAGTTTGCAAATGCAAGTTTTCATTAATCATTGCTTTAGTCATCTGATTCTAAAAGGCTTACAATGAACAGCAAATATGCATATCCTAAGGACTTTATTTCTTTCCATAAAATATGCTTCTACCATTATTCCTATTTCTTTGTTTCATATATAATGTGTTTTGCTCCTGATAGCTATATACTCTGCACTTGATAATTCAATAATACTTTTAATAAATTTCCTTGCCTTTTATCTCCACCTTTAATTTCCTTTTGCTTAATTCTTTTTTATTCTTTTTTGGACTTTGCATAATATTATGCTTACCTCAAAAGGGAATAGGGTGATGAGTGTGTATCTATAAGTTCCTTAAAAAGGTTCTTATAATTCCCTGGCAAAAAAAGGGAGTGCTTTACGGTTCAGTTTAACTTGGGGGTAAATATTGAAACTAATGTAAAATGGCTTTTAATTCCACGGGAGGGAGAGATTCATTTATTGATTTACTCTGTTTGAAATTCAAAATCCACTTTAGTCCTCTGCTGCACGTATGTAGTTCAGAAGCCAGCATGCTGAAATGTCTGAATATTTTATTTATTTACTTGTTGATTAGATTTTTACTCCACTTTTATTATTTTTATAAGTAACTCAAGGAGGGGAAAATATTTGATACTCCCTCCTCCTATTTTTCCCACAGCAACAACTCTGTGAGGTGGGTTGGGCTGAGAGAGGATAATTTGCCAAAGGTCACCCAGACAGCTTTCATGGCTATGGCAAGACTAGAACTCCAATCTCCTAGTTTATAGGCCAGCACCTTAACCACTAGACAAAACTGCTTACTTGATTTAATGCTCTTATTTAATCCTCTTTCATGTTCTTTATTTATCCTGCAGTCCTTCCTTCTTTTCCATCCCACCCTTCCACAGCAAAGTCTTATTATTTTGATGTCTCTGTTGTTAGTCTACTTAATTATCTTTTCTTGTTCAGTCATTCAGTCATTGGATTTTTTTACCCCTTATAGTTAATAATTGTAACAATTAATATATTGCTGTGTTGCTTATCTTCTTTCATCATTTTTGCCTTATAAGCAGTGTCTTCCTTTATTCCATGTTAGTCCAACTGATACATGTATGTATGTATGTATGTATGTATGTATGTATGTACATGCATGCATGTATGTATCTATGTTAGTAGTTAGCATATTACATAGTAACCCTGCCAGCCCTTGCAGAATGGCAATGTTGGATTGGACTGTGGAGATTTAAATTCAATATCCAGTAGAGCACATAGCATTCTGGGTAATTTTAAATCAGTTCATTCTATTACTCCAACCTATTTCTCTGAGGTTTATAGTACAAATAACATTAAGGGAAATCATTTGAAAATCATTTCAGTTTTTCCTATTAAAAAAAGCTATAAATGAAGTAGCTAAATATATGGGGGCTTTCCTATTTAGTTCAGGAGTCAAGATGAGTACCCTAACTTCTTTAACAATGAGCTGAAATTCAGATTTCTATTAAGTCTCTAAGGAATAAAATAATATTTTTAAAAATCCAAACGGGTTGGATTTAAAAAGCGTCAGACACTATGTAGCCCCTTCTGAGTTGTGAGTATAGTATTGATAAGTATCATTCATTTTTTATGCATTTTATTTTTATACGTTACATGACCTATATGCAAAATTTATCGGGATGAATTTGAATACAGGGGAGATACCCTGGGATAGTAAACGCTTCTGAAGCGGAAACATAAATCAATGAAACATACATGATGAAAAAAGGTATTGCCAATGGCTGTAAGATGCTAGAGCTGTGTTTCTCAGTCTTGGCAACTTTAAGATGGATGGACTTCAACTCCTAGAATTCCCCAGCCAGCTGTCTAAAGTTGAAACATAGTTGTAGTCCACCAGTCTTAAAGTTGCCAAGGTTGAGAAATACTGTGCTAGAAAGTTGGGCAATGGCAATAATTGCTTGTCCTCCTCCTTTTGTTTATCAGTAGGGATCAGTAGGCAAAACAAAAATGAGCTCAGAGAGCCAGAACAACAGCAAGAGAGAGAAAGAGAAAGAGAAAGAGAGAGAGAGAGAGAGAGAGAGAGAGAGAGTTAAGATGGAAAGGAAAAATTAAAAATGGAATAATGAAATAATAAGGGCACCTAAGCCAAGACTCAATTAATGTACTCTTGGGAAAGTGATGCTTTAGGAAAGGAAACAATCCCATTGCAGGAATACTTCTCTCATCTTTTCTGTAGCTGTCCATTCAATTCAAGATGTTTAGGCCTGATGGAGCAGACAATTTAACAGAACATTGTTTCATTTGAGCTTTAACTCTGGAATCCTCAGTATGGTGTAGGAAAGAGGGAGAACATAATGTCATAAGCTCCTTTAGCATGGCAGGCATGGTCTATTCAGAGAATAGGAGAGGGACAATTATCTCTGCATGGTTTCTCTAGGACTTCTGAGACACTGGGTACAATTTGCAGGGCACAATTGTAGACATCAAGGTTGAGCAGAGCAGAGCCAGGTATCATTCAAATTATGTTTCTTAAAGCTTACTGGGGACTTTAAGAATATTGTCAATATAGCCTGGTAGTCACCATAGTCAAGTACAAGTTTATGGATGTTGACATTTAGGTTGCAGCCCTGTGACTGTCTGGAGATAGGATCATAATACTGTCAATTTCATCCAATAAAGTTTGTAGATAAAATTGTGATTTTTCAATAAACGATAATCCATGAATGGATTTCCCATTTCTATCTTTTTCACAAATGGCTTTTTTTTTAAAAAAAGGAAAATTCTAACATTGAAAGTTTTCAAAAGAGGTGAGTCAGAAAATAGCAATTGCACTTACAATTATATGCTGCTTCACAGTGCTTTACAGCCCTCTCTACGGTGGTTTACAGAGTCAGCATATTGCCCCCAACAATCTGGCTCCTCATTGTACCAACCTTGGAAGGATGGAAGGCTGAGTCAACCTTGAGCCTGCTCAGAATTGAACTCCTGGAGTGAGCAGTGAATTAGCCCTGCGGTTCTGGATTCTAACCACTGTGCCCCCATGGCTCAAAGTATGAAAGCAGGGATTCCAGCCCTCTATATATTCCAAAACATAGCAGAAATTTTAAAATATCTCAAGAACAGGGAGATTCTTTAAATAATGAGATGCAAATATGCCTTTGTTTTCAAGAACATGTCTCCCTCTTTGACTCATTCCTATTTAACCTCCAGATGACATTTCCAGAAACATGCACGCTTAGAAATGCATATTTGGAGAGAAAATGCATGCAAAACCAAGAACTTAACCCATATTTAGATGTGTGTTCATGCTTTTTAAAAGACCTGGTCAGCTAAAATCTAAATCTAAAGAAAAATGATATTAGTGATGACTATACGTAATAGACATATTGATGAATAATTATTTATTCCAATCTGATCCCATTTTATTATAAAAGATCATCAAAACCTTTCGGAAAATTGTAGACCCTATTACCCTGATTGTCATCATAGCTAAAATGTATACAAAATATCTAATTAAAAGTACAGACTGGGTTTAGAGATGAACAAACAATTTGTTTAGAGACAATAGTCAACAACTGAGCACTATTTCATCTTGGTTCATTTAACAAATGAACATGTGAGATACATCAAAGGGATAGTGTTTGCAGCCTGTGTTGATTTTTGTGCTGTCTTTGTCTCAATTGCTAAAAATAAGCCATGGACTAAATTGGAAGAGCTAAACAGTGAATCTTGGACAGAAGATTATTCATATTAATTATGATATTATACACTATCCAAATTCGAGCTATGTTCACCCCAATATACCATTTATCAGACAATATTTTGATTTTAAAGGAGTGAAGCAAACATGTACATTGATACCACGCTTATTCAATTTATTTATCAGTGGTAGCCTCTCAGTCATGAGTGCAGAATTGTTTTTTTTTTCTGAATAGAAATGGGAAAGAGGAATCTGTCACTACTTCTTTATGCAGATCAGGGGTCTTCAAACTTGACAGCTTTAAGACTTGTGGACTTCAACTCCCAGAATTCCTCCTCCAGTCATGTTAGCTCAGGAATTCTGGGAGTTGAAGTCCACAAGTCTTAAACTTGCCAAGTTTGAAGACCCTTGATACAGATGAACCAGGGATGGGATTCTACCAGTTCTGTCCAGCTCTGTAAAACAGGTAGCTCTGAAGAGCAGCAGACATAGAACCGGTTCTATGTCTGCTGCTCTTTTGGCCCACCCGCCCGCCTGGGCTCTTACCTGACCTTTATTTCCTGCTTTTTCAACCTCAGCTGCTTTGCACGGCACAGCTGCGGTTGAAAAAGCAGGAAAAAAAGTGCTTTTTCAAACCTTGCGCACCTGTGCGCAGCACTGCTCAGCTGTCCAGCCAGGAAACTGACGATGTTTGATATGAGCGCACAGCGTGCAAAACATAAATCACCAAACCGGTAGTTACACCAGTCGGATCCCACCCCTGAGATGAACTATTGTTTATTTATTTCTCTCAGTCAGGCCTTTGTGGATAGTTACAGGCACTGAACAGCTATTGCTGAAAAGATGACGATATTTGGAGAGACAAAAATAGAACATAGAATCATTGGGCAGGAGACCTTATATGAGCCCAGTCAAATTGCTGTCCAGTCTTTAAAACCTACAGTGATGGAGCAGCCACAACTCCAGGAGGCAAGCTATTCCATTCATTAATTGTTCTCACTGTCAGAAAAAATCTCCTTACTTCTAGGTTGAATCTCTCTTAAAAGGGCCTTGGTGGCTCAGGCTGTTAAATACCTGCATTTAAGCTCCAGCTGCCTACTTACTGTATTACTTACTATTACTGTAGGCTCGAATCCCACCAGGCTCAAGGTTGACTCAGCCTTCCATCCCTCCAGGGTAGGTAAATTGAGGACCCAAGATTGTTGGGGGCAATAAGCTGACTTTGTAAAAATGCCACTTAGTAATAAGCAGGCATATACAATGGAATGAAGGCTACTGCTGAGCACACTGGGTTGTATCCCAAAAGTTGTAAGCCACCCTGAGTCTTCGGAGAAGGGCGGCATATAAATGTAATTTAAAAAAAGCATCCAAACATTCTTCTTCTCCTGCCCTCTGGTGCTTTGGAGAATAAATGTATAAATAGAGAATTAGTGAACATGAATACAACAAGTTCCCTTTTTCCAATATCTGGTAGTTGTTTTATTGTCTGAAGTAATTAGTGCTCTCATTGGACCTCCCAAATCAAAGCTAATTAACCATTAGCTGAAATAACTGACATCTTGGTAGGAAGGATAACTGTTCTGAAAAAACAAGGATTCCTTATTTTCTGTGCAGCATAGATATGAGAGATTTCTCTGTCTTATAACATGGAATTTTTCCAAATAATCTGCTTAAATGATTTTAGGTATAACCTATGAGTGCATCAATCTCCTTTCTGCGTGCAGAAACTGCACATATCCAATTAAAGCCAAAATCATGGTTAAAGTGTTGAATTAAAGGGTTAGGCCAGAGGTCTCCAAACTTGGCAACTTTGAGACTCTGGACTTCAACTCCCAGAGTTGCATGGCTGGCTGGGGAATTCTGAGAGTTGGTCCACAAGTCTTAAAGTTGCCAAGTTTGGAGATCCCTGGGTTACTACCCGATTCCTGATTTCTCAAGTTGTGGATTTTGGACACACTGAAATTCTCCATTTCTTCTTGTAACTGTTAGTTAACTTTTGAAACCAGACATATGTGCCTTTGACTTCTCATCAAAATCCTTTCTGAATTAGCGTTACACAAATGATAATAATCAGCTTTTTGAAACAGCTTTTTACTCAAAGGAATATTTTTAAACTTTCATAAAATAATATTGTTCTTTGTGTACACTCGGTAAAACCAGAATAGAAAGTGAATACTATTTAAGGCATATATGGTTCCAACAAATGTTTTACAGAGTCTTAAAAATACCATATAATATGCATTTCTACCCAGGCTCCAATAAAAGT
>CM019149.1:228105510-228119965 GCA_009733165.1 Naja naja | reverse complement strand
AATATTCCCTTCAGGGTAAGTATGACATAACCTAATTACAGTGGTAGAGCTTTCAGGATAAAGGAAATTATTGTTATTCCATTTGGCGATCAAGTAATTAGCTTCTCTACTGGATGCTTTAGTGGACATTTCTTCTAATTAAGCCATCCACTGGAATTGAAATTTTAGTAAATGAGTTTTTTTTCCTATTGGAAAAGAAAAGTCTAGTAGCACATTTTAAAAGAATCTGTTAGTTAATTCCTTGTTGTAAGTCATGTGGATCAAAAGTGGACCTCACTTCTTATCTCTTTCTAATTTCATGCATATAAATAATTGCATTTTTATTTTTAAAAAAAAAAATTGTATTTCTTATTTTGCTCTGTGATTTGTTTAGTTTTTGAAGTAACATCTTCCAACCTTGTGTTTCTTCCCCAGTTTAAGAATGACTCGTTCCTTTGTCTCTTTTTAAACATTCACTTTAAAGGTAGCGAAATGTAATTTCAACCAAGATTCATCAGAAATGTCAAGCAGTTTCATTTTTCTGGGCTCTAAGTCTTAATAACGTGTTATGTATGCAGGTTTGAATGTCATTGGTTTAGTTTGAACTGTTCTTGTAAAATGTTAGAAATGATTGGTTTAAAAAGTGCGGGAAAACCCTGCACTCTGATTGGCTGGCAACTGCTGCTGGCTATTAGTAGCAGCCGCAGCCCAGCCAAATCGGTCTGTTATGAGCTGTAGTCACTAATAAACTCTTCACTGAAGCACTCGCGTCTGACTCTTCATGCAAATCTAACATAACATATTTTTCATTCTTTGAACAACAGTTCCCTTTCCCAAATGATACATCTAGATTCAAAAATAACCAAAGCATTTTTGTCTGTCCTGGCATTCTAATGAACTGCTTCATCCTGCTAGGACAGACCAATCCTACTTAGCCAGCAAAAGGGCTTATTTCGATCCTGTCAGTCAAAGAACTATCGAATCCAAAAGAAGAGCCTTCTGTGCTGTAGCACCCACCCTTTGGAATATCTTACCTCTAGGGTAAGATCTGCCCCCATCTTCCTATCCTTCCACAAGAGCCTGAAGATTTGACTCAGCCAGTTGGCCTGGGAAACACATGGGGATTTTCCATCCTTGAGGTGGCTGCTGGATTGACTGGAGACTCCACCAACACCTTGTTCTCCCCACCCATCTTTCTGTTATCATACTGATCAGTGGTGGGATTCAATTTTTTTACTGGCAATTCTGTGGCTGTGGCTTGGTGGGCGTGGCAGAGGAAGGATACTGTAAAATCTCCAGTCAGAAGTGGTATTTGCTGGTTCTCTGAACTACTCAAAATTTCTGCTACTGGTTCTCCAGAACTGGTCAGAACCTGATGAATACCACCTCTGATACTGATGTATTCTCATTGTATTGATGCGTTTTTATTGTTTATTTCTGTTTACGCTCTTTTCATTTCTTTCTTTTTATTGTTGTAAGCTGCTTAGAGTAGCTCCATGACAAGATAGGTGGCTAATGAATTTAACAAATAATAATAATACTAAAATTAATTTTTAGCAAGCCATGATATGAACTTCAGATAGGTGTTTATCTAATATATACTGTATATTCTGCTTTCTGTTACAAAATATTAGAATTACTCTTGCCTGGATTTAAGAAAATGGTCCAAAGAACGTATTGGCAAACTTTCCATCTTCCTTCATTAGATGAATTAATAACTGGCCTGGAGTTAGCTGGTGACTCTTTATAAGTTAAATCCTGGAACTTCTTTCTCTCTCTCTCTCTTTTCTAGAACCCTTATCATGCTCTTTGCATTGATTAGTAATTTGTCTCCTGGCACCTTTGGGGGCAGGAATATGTCCTCTGGACTTCACTTGAACAAGGACTGTAAATCCTTTTTATGATCACTAGTCATTTTTTTCTAGATCCATTTTCAACAGCCTCTAATCTGTCCATTCTATCCATTAGCTGCTTATCATTACTTCTGATACGAGCTCCTTCTTCCCAAAATTTTCTCTGAGGTTGACATCTTATTCCAGATGTCTTAAGACCTCCTCCCTTTTGCCAACTCTGAATATGATGCTCCTTTCTACTGCTCCAAGCATAATGTTCTGTCAGAATGTAATCTATCTTCTATTCCCAGTACCTTGCCAATAAAACAGAGCATAAAGAATACAGAGATTGATAAGATGTCTGCAGAGATATGTAAAGATGGTAAGGGCAAAAGCAGGCTCATCATTTAGTATGAAACAGTTATAGTAACAACACCATAAAAAAGGAACAAATGAATGTATATGAAAGTAGAAAATCTGTGTTAGCCCAGACTTTTAAGTAGAATTGAATAAAAGTTGCAATGGTAAAGTTTTGCTTTAGGAACAATGAAAGACTTGAGGCCACTTATCAGAGGTAAATATTGGACTTACTCTGGTCCTTTGTTAACTCTTTTTTGTGTCTAGATCTCCATAAAGTCTAGATCTTTTTCTTCAAAGCTCTGATATGTTTTGAATTCTTGGATGGATAAGTGGAAGATTTTATTTTTCATTTTGGAATGCCATGGTAGGGAGAGGAATATTGAGTACCATCATAATAGCAATAGTACTTAGACTTACATACCACTTTATAGTGCTTTACTTCCCTCTCTAAGCGGTTTACAGAGTCAGCCTATTGCCCCCAACAATTTGGGTCCTCATTTTATTCATCTTGGAAAGATGGAAGGCTGAGTCAACCTTGAGCCTGGTATGATTCAAACTGCCAAATTGCAGGCAGCTGTCAGTACTGTACTCTAACCAAACAGTTCCATCTTCAGTCAGGGGCCCTTTATGATCAGATCATGATTAGCTCATAGTGGTGAGATCATGGAGGTGAAGGAGATATTGTATCATTCACTCCATAAATGTCTGTCATTATCCTGAACATTTTCTGAATTATTATTATATATATTAACTAAGCTTTGCCTCATTCGGCAAACATTATAATTCCTTAATTATAATTATAATTTTCCCTTTGTACAAATTCTCCTCCCATGCATTTATGCACTGGCAAGAATACAATATTCCTATGGAAGAAGTTATTATTGTTTCAAATGTCATCATGTTCTGTTCTAAAATGACAAAACTATGCCCATTTATTTTATTTTAAAAAAATCAGTTTAGAGGAGGGTGGTTGGAAATTTCCTACTCTATTTGGAATAAAATTTGGCAGACTTATCTTGTTGATTTAAAAAAAACACCCTAGCTTTTCTGCAAATTTCAACACATTTGACTGAATAAATTACTAACATTCAAAAAGCTATCTTTCCTCATGCCAGTTACGGGCAAAGCCAGCTATGTTTTTCTTAATCACTGATTGGATATAGGGATAAAAGTGGATGGATTTAATACAGCTGGACAATTCAGAATGAACTGAGATATTTTTCAAGTTCCAAATGCAGTATTCATAACAATTAAAATCATTTTTGCATGCTCTTAAGACTATATGTTTTGTATAAAGAGAGAAAAAGGCAGGTTTTTCAAGAGTAACCCTAACTTGTGGAGAATAAATATTCGTAGTCTGAGTGCCTAGACCAGGGATGGTTAACTCTGGAAAACTTGTAGATTTCAACTCCCAGAATTCTCCAGCCAGCCATTTAGTTGCGGAATTCTGGGAATTGAAGTCCCCAAATCTTACAGTTGCCAAGGTTGAGCACCCTGGCCTAAAGACTTAAAATCCCTGAAGAAAAGGACATTTGCTCAGATCTGTGAAACTTTCCTAACTCTTCACAAAGACTCAACTGTAGAAGATTTCACCTCCACACAGCTTAAGCTTATTTGGCCTGATGGGATAAGAATATCAAGAGGATGCTGAAGTCAACTACGGAGTCAATTTCACTTTTTAGTTGAACTTCTATTTGGATTTATAATTTGACCATCTGAGGCTTCCATTGGTGGGTTGTTATGAAACCCCATCCATGAGAAATTAAAGGGTTAGGCATAAATACATTTATCTTCCTCCCTACTCCATTGATTTATCTTCTTAGGTGTGCAAATACTAGATTGCCCCCTACTTTTCATTGTGAGCTATCCTTACCACACTGTAATCAGTAGCGTGAGCAATCCTCTTTTCCTTTATGATACTTTAAATCAGTGATTATCAAATAAAAGTTTTAAAATTAAAAATGAAAAGCATAGCAAAAAAAACCCCACAACTATGTTGGGGCGGGGCGGGGAGTTGGAATTCACAATTTCTCAACTCCCAATTTTGCTCTTGAGTTTTCTACTGTAAATATACTTTTAGTTTCTGTCCAGCAGTGGTGGATTTTATTGACTTTTCCATATGCTTGGAGTAGCTAATTTCTGCTTAGTGTATATTGCTGTCTATCAATAATCAGGCTATGCAAAGCCTAGGCAGAGAGCCAACTCTTCACTTTGCTCAGCTCAACTCAGCATGACTCACAGTAATATTAAGGCACACATGTATATCTCATTGCAAGATACGTATATATTGGTGTATATCTCATTGCAAAAAGGGACTGGGTAATATGACACTTGGAGGATCTATGCCTAGGGATACTGTATTAAAATTTAATTTAGAGGAGCTGAATTAGAATGATTTACTTGCAGCTGTTTGATGGTGGAGATGCTAGAGAGAATTAGGAAAACACACACATTTTCATGTAAAAGTATTCAATCTATTGTAATTCCAGTGGACCAGAAGAATAAAAAACTCTAATTTCTGAACCATGAATAGCCAAACAGCTCAATCTTAGAAGCAAAAAGCCTCCTCCTGAGATGGGGGCCAAATGGGCGGGTGGGCTTGCTGCTAGCATACCTTTCCCCAGCTGTGTGGCGCCCTGCCTGGGCTCTCGATCTCCTCTCTGGGGTGGCGGTGGAGCTCCCGGACCTTATGGTCTTGGGGGACTTCAACTTGCCTTCCTTGGGGGTGTGTGGCCCAGAATTCATGGCTTCTATGGAGGCCATGGGCCTGACCCAGTTGATTCAAGGTCCTACTCATGGAGGAAATACTCTTGACCTAGTTTTATCTCTGAGCAGTGGCGGAGTGACAGAGGGCAGGTCACTATTACGACTTTGCCTGTTCCATGGTCTGATCACTATCTCCCTACGGCTGGTCTTCCAACAGGCTGCCCCCACTGCTGGGATGAGGAGCCACCTAGATGGTTCCGCCCCAGATGCCTAATGGACCCTGAGAGGTTCCAGGCAGAACTGGGGTTCTTTCCTTCTTCCCTTGCTCACAGCTCTGCCGAGGATCTGGCAATAGCCTGGCAACGGGCTGCGTCGGAGGCCCTCGACAGGGTTGTCCCCATGTGTCCCCTTGTGCATCGTGGATCTCGGTTAGCTCCTTGGTATACTGAGGAGCTCCGGAGATGAAGCGCCATCGAGGGGTTTAGAGAGCAGGTGGAGGTTTACCCGTTCCCAATCCGACCGAGCCCAGCTGAGAGCCTTTATTAGGACTTACCTGGTAGCTATGAGAGGCGAAGATCTTATCTCTCCACTCTCATAGCGTCATAATCACCCGGCCACCCTGTTTGGGTTACTTCGTTCCCTCCTTCGCTAGAGGGGGCGGACCCGTTGCGGGGTAAGGCCGAGGAATTTGTTCAATATCTGTCGGATAAGATTGCTCGTATGGGGCGGGTTGTCCTCCGATTTGCAGTGGTCTGAGGAAGGTGGTGCAGGAGTCTGGTTATTTGGAATGAGTTCGATCCGGTTTCGAGGATGAAGTGGACAGGATTATGCGGCGTATGAGTTCCACCACATGTTTATTGGACCCGTGTCCCTCCTGGCTGGCTTATGCCACCAGGGAGGCCACCTGCGGTTGGCTCGGGCAGTTATCAGCGCTTCTTTAAGGGAGGTGTCTTTCCGCCGCCTTGAAAGAGGCGGTGGTGAGGCCCCTCCTGAAGAAGCCTGCCCTGGACCCGACTGTGTAGACAACTTTCGTCCAGTCTCCAACCTTTTTTTGGCGAAGGTTGTTGAGAGTGTGGTGGCTCAACAGGTTCCGCTTTTCCTGGATGAAGCGGACTACCTAGATCGTATCAATCGGGCTTCCGACCTGGGTATAGCACGAGATGGCATTGGTCGCTGATGGATGATCTCTGGAGGGCTCGGGATAGGGGTTTTTCCTCTGTCCTGGTCCTATTAGACCTCTCAGCGGCTTTCGATACCATCGACCATGGTATCCTTTTGCGCGCCTTGGGGGTTGGGAGTGGGGGCACCGTTCTTGGTGGTTCTCCTCTACCTCTCGGTGCGGTCATGTCGGTGCTGAACAGGGGGTCAGGTCCCCTAGGGCCCTCTCTTGTGGGGTCCCTCAGGGTCGGTCCTTTCCCCTTTTATTTATCTACATGAAGCAGCTGGGTGAGATCATCCGTGGTTTTGGGGTGAAATTCCATCAGTACGCTGATGATACTCAGCTGTACATTTCCACCCCAGGCCAGATCAGTGATGCCCTCTCCCTGATGACCCGGTGTCTGGATGCGATGCGGAACTGGATGGCGGAAACATGCTGACTCAACCCGGCCAAGACTGAGTGGCTGTACATACCGGCGTCCCGACCCAGTCAAGATTATCCATCTTTGGCCATAGGGGGAGAGTGCTGCCCCTGTGGATAGGCGTGGAATCTGGGGTCCTCCTGGATGTGCGGCTCGGTTGGAGGAGCAGGTGGGGGCCGTTGCCAGGGGCCTTTGCCCGCTCCGTCTTGTTCGTCAATCGCCCTTTTCTGGATGGGGCGCCCTCGCCGCGATCACTCATGCCCTGTTACCTCCAGGCTTGACTACTGCAACGCTCTCTATTTGGGACTGCCCTTGCATACCATCCGAGATTGCAGCTGGTGCAAAATCGTGGCGGGTGGTGATGGGAGTTACCGGTTCTCCCATGTGACCCCTCTCTGCGGCCTGCATTGGTTGCCAGTTGCGCGGTGAGATTCAAGGTTTTAGTGTTAACATACAAAGTCCTTCACGACATGGGTCCTCAATATTTAAGGGAGCGCCTTCTTCCAATGTCAAACACCGATCGCCCTGTTCGAGCTCATAGGCAGGGACTCCTCGGGGTTCGTCGGCGCCAATGCCGGCTGGCGGTTCCTCGACGAGCCTTTTCTGTTGCTGCCCCTGACCTCTGGAATCAACTGCCTTTGGAGCTCCGCCTGGCCCTGACCTCCGCACCTTCCGCCCGAGTTGAAGACCTGGTTATTTGACCAACCCGGGCTGTGACCCTTTGGGGAGGGTTATTTTTAAATTTTTAATTCATTTATAAATATTTGGGCTTATAATTCTGATTTAATCGTTTTTAATGTATTTATTGTTCTTTGCTTTTTAGTTGTAAGCCGCCCAGTCTTGGAGATGGGGCGACATATAAGTTCAAATAATAAATAATAAATAATAACTGGGCTGATCCAGAAAGTGTCTTATTCCAACTTAAAAATAAATAATTTCCTACTTGGTTTTTTGGAATTCCAAGTTGGGAGAGAGGTTGAGGATGTGGGGGGGGATGAGGAAGGGGGGGATGTATCACCTTTGCTGACTCTGATTATTGGGTTTTGTGAAGTTTGATGGCTAATTTTACCCTTCTGGGAAGGACCCAGTTTGTCATGACATTGTTGCATTAGGATTGTGCTTGTCGACAAGGATTTCATTAATTACCACTAGAAGCAAAAATAAATTAACATTGTTTGCAATAATGTCACAGAGTACTGTAAGGTTAGACACAGAAAAAGAGGCTGACATATAATAAGTCAATACATAGTCAATAATAGCCAATATATAAACCAGCCTATCCTAAACTATTTTTTCTATTCTGCTGTCTTTGACCAATGACAATTACAATCCAAAATATGATGACCATGCCTATTGGTGATGCTTATCTGCTTTCCCACAAGGCAGCTTACAGTGTGTTGAATACATTTGCTGATGGCTTTGTTTTTCCATGAAACACTTCTGTTCACTTAAGCTGTGGTTTGCCACTAATTTCTCCATATACCCTGAAAAATTGGAAGTTGAGAACTGGTAACAGGGAAGAGACAGAGAGAGGGATCAATGTTCTCAGAGAGCTTCAATAGCTATTGAAAATTTGGTGTCCCAACCCAGTGGAAACCACCCCCAATTCTTTTACAAAGGAATTTATCATGGTATACAGTTCTAAGTTCTATAGGCAATTTATTAAATGAACATACTTTTCTATTTATAATAGCTGAAATTGATTTGCAAATAATTATAATACATTTTCCCTTTGCTACTTAAGCTTCTATAAAATTAATTCCTATGAAATCATAACTAGATCAATGTACAGAGAATCAGCATTTAATATTACTTATTCCTGTTAGAAATAAATCCCATGTATTTTAGCAGGACCATCCATCCCATTTCTTAAACCTATAGGTATATCTTTCTTTAAAATTGAAATTTTTAACATGAACACTTGATTCAAGTCTTGGATTAATACAGTAGGGGGGAGGCTTCTTAAGAATAGATAGCCTCCATCAAGCTCAGTCAAATGCAATAATGCGGTTGTTACACCTGATTTGATGCTGATTGAAGAGTTGATTAAATTCAAGTTAGCTATTTAGGATTTGAGAGCAATCCAACTTGATTCTAGACAGCCCAAGATTTGAGATTAAATTTCAGAAAGATCTATCCATATGCTCTAAAGAGAAGCATCAAATCACTTGCAGGTGTTTCATTTTTTTAAATGACAAAATAAGATGGAAATCGCAGGGAGAATAGGGCTTTTTAGAAGCTATTAACCCTGACAAGTTTCATTTGGATAACTTTACAGCTTTTGCCACAATCATTTCTCAGATATTTCTTTCCATTGCTGTTCAGGCAAAGATAACAAAAATGTGAATGGGCAATGTTAAGTTTGCATGAAGAGTCAGACGCGAAGAGCTTCAGTGAAGAGTTTATTAGTGACTACAGCTCGAATGGACCCGTCTTGGCTGGGCTACGGCTGCCACTTATAGCCAGCAGCCGCAGTTGCCAGCCAATCAGAGTGCAGGGTTTCCGCACTTTTCAAACCAATCATATTTGACATTTTACAAGAACAATTCAAACTAAACCAATAACATTCAAACCTACATACATAACACCCTCCCACTAGGTTCAGTCCATACCAAACCCCAACCTATCTAATGTATTCTTTTAAATAGGTGGGGCTCTATGTACATTGAGACCTTCGTGGTTCAGAAGTTTTAACATTCTCACCCAGTGAGAGAAATGTCTGTTGACATTTCCCACTGGGACTTCCTGTGAAAGAGACCCTGTTTGATTGTTAGAATCTGGTCTCTCCTCCCAACCCATCTCCAGCCCAATGTCAGCACCCAAGTCAGGTAGCGATGTACAATCTTCCACTTCTAAGGATGGATTTTGGCATTATGACAGGTTTTGGAATGGTTCCTGTCGTAATGGCTCGTTACACATGGGATGGATTCTTGCTTGCTGATTATCCTCCTGCTCCTCCCCTTCCCCTAGAATTGATATCAGGTGAGAAACTAGAGAGGAACAAGTGTGATGTTCCTGAAAACACTGGATCTAAGTTGATCAATGTGCCTGCTCCACAGGAGTCCATCCTCTGTTTGCACCCTGTAAGAACCAGGGCCTGTGATTTGAGTTATCTCAGCAGGAATCCAAAGGTTCACCCATAAGGTTCTTAGCATAAACAGAATCACCCACACTGAATGTACAAACTTTGGAAGTGGAATCTAGTGGTGCGTTGGGTGCGTAAGAGGGATGAAGGCGGTCAAGGGGAGACCTAAGTTTCCTACCCATCAACAACTCTGCTGGGGATAAGTTATTGATGGGTTAGAATGTGCTGAACACTAAGAAGTTTTTCAACTTTCTCAGTGATGTCCCAGGACCCAGTTGCTGAAGTTTCTCCTTGGTAAAAGCGTACCATGCGTTCAGCCCCGTTAGCGAAGGGTGCCCAGGGGCAGTGAGGGCATGTCTGATACCCTGTTGTGCTAAATAGGATTCAAAAGGTTGGATGTAAATTGAGGGCCATTGTCAGAGACAAGAACATCGGGTAACCCGTGGGTTACAAAAGTTTTGGCTGCTGCATGACAGCATCAGTTGTGGTGGATGCCATAGGGATTACCTCTAGCCATTTGGAATATGCATCTACTATAATAAGAAAGGTGTGCCCTCTGGTAGGGCCTGCAAATCAATGTGAATCCTAGACCATGGGCCCCTAGGACATTCCCATTCCTGTTTGGGGTGAGGTGGGGCAGCCTGACTACCTGACAGTTGGGACAAGATGCAACCCAGTTTTCAACCATTTTGTCAATACCTGGCCACTATACATAACTCCTGGCCAATCCCTTCATCCTTACAATACCAGGATGACCCTCATGTAACATTTCCAAAACCTCTCTTTGTAGTTTTGCAGGAATAACCACCCTGTTACCCCACAAAATACATCCTCTTAATACAGATAATTCAGTTTGCCTGGACTTAAAGGTTGGGCCAGGTGAGGTAGATCTTGAAGAGGCCACCTTTCTTAATCCAGCCTATAACAGGAGCCAATAAAGTGTCTTTGGCAGTCTCTGGCAATTTCAGCAGCATGCACTGGAAGCTTGGCAACACTTTCTAGGAAAAAGGTGTGTGTTTCAGGTTCAAAGTCCTCCTTGTAGCAAAGGTGGGCAACGACTCAGTGCATCAGCATGTCCAATGTCCTTGCCAGGCTTGTGGATAAGTTTGTAAGAATAAGCAGCAAGAAATTCAGTCCACCTCAGCATTCTTGGTGACAGGATAGTAGGTGTAGGTTTGTCTCCTGCCACAATGCCTAACAAAGGTTTGTGATCTGTGACAATGGTAAATGTTCTCCCATATAAATACTCATGAAATTTCTTGACAGCTGCAACAATTGCCAATGCTTCCTTGTCCAATTGGCTGTAATTCCTCACTGCTTTGGTCAAAGTCAGAGTAAAATGCAATAGGGGCTTCTCTCTCCACTGGGAAGCCTGTGGCTCAACCCACTCCAAAGGGGATGCATCACAAGTCAGTACAACAGGCAAAGGCCTTCCTTCAATGAGTACCTTCACGTACTTTTCTGCTTCTTAAAGTTGAAGAATGACCAATGGTAACTGTTTGATGAGTTTCATTCTTCCCATTTGCTTCTGAGTTGCCCCCATTTTCTCACTGAAGTTGTTGGGCTTGAAATCTTTGTCAGGAAACTTTCTTCTGTGTGGTGGAGTTCTGGATGATTTGCAGACTCTTGCTAGGTGACCTCTTTTTCACAACGAAGGCAGATGGTATCAAAAACTTGCATTCAGTCTTGGGGTGCCCCCAACCTCTGCAATAAAAGTCTTTTTTTCTTCCCAGGTCTTTCTTTTTCTTTTCCATTCTGAGTCTATAAATTCTTTCCTCCACCTCACTGCAGTCTGATTCAGAATCTATTTTCATAATGAGTTGTTGTGGACTTTTCCACATCAGAATGGCTTGAGGCCTTGTTAATTTTCTTCATGGCTGCTGCTGAGGACTTAGTGGCTTCTGCTGAGGAGGCCTCTTCTATGGCTTCCTTCAACGTGATCTTAGGTTTTAATAACAATTTGCTCTGAAGCACTTTGTCTTTGAGGCCTAGAACAAATCGATCGCATGGCCTCCTCCAAGTTGTTAAACTCGCATGCACCCAATGTCTCTTAAACTTGCCACGAAGTAGTTAATGTTTTCACTTTCCCTTGATCCCGGCGGTAAAACTCATGTCTCTTAATGAGGCATGATACTTGTGGGTAATGGGCTCTTAAAACTTTTCTAGATCAGGCCATTCCATTACCTTCCGTCTGCAGCTCCCACCATGCCTTTGCCATCTTGAAGACTGCGGACCACAGTGCGTAGGAAGACCGCCCTCTTCCGCTTCTGGAGATGTCGGCGAGTCGTTTCCTTCCAAATACATTTAGGCGATCCATATGATTCCCAGTCTTCTGCCACCGGATCGACAGGGCTGGGGGTGTTCAGCGAGCCATCTCGCTCTTCTGCTTGTCTTCTGCGTCGTCTTCTCTTCAGGGGAATCCACCTTAATTCGCCAGTGTTAAGTTTGCATGAAGAGTCAGACGAAGAGCTTCAGTGAAGAGTTTATTAGTGACTACAACTTGAATGGACCTGTCTTGACTGGGCTACGGCTGCTACAGCAGCCAGCAGTTGCCAGCCAATCAGAGTGCAGGGTTTTCCCTTTTCAAAACCAATCATATTTGACATTTTACAAGAACAATTCAAACTAAACCAATAACATTCAAACCTACATACATAACAGGCAAAGCACATTGCATGCCAAATTTTAAAAACCAAAAGCTGAAAGTGAGCGATCCGAGAAGAAGCATCAAAGAAGCCTTGGTAGTGCAGTGGTTATGAAGTAGTATATATTGTAAGTCTAAGTGCTATTGCCATTGCTATCTTATTCCATCTTAAAAAATAAATATATCAAAAATTTAAATCTATAAGCACTCAATTTCCTGATTGTTTTTCTGGAATTCCATGTTTTGGGGCTGAGAGTTGAGGGCAGCATTACTCAGTTTTGCTGACTCTCATTATTGGTTTTATGGGAAACCGGGAGCTTTGAGAAGCTTGAGGGCTAACTTATCCTTCTGGAAAGAACCCAATTGCCAGCACATTATTGTAATAAGATTGTGGCTTATTGACAAGATTCTACATTTGTTAATTACCAATAGAAGCACAAATAAATTGGCACAGTTTGCAGTAATGCCATAGGGTAAGATTGGTCACAGAGAATGAGGTTAACATAGAATATGCTGCACTCACAGCAATTTCAATTAGTTTTTTTGAGATATTGAAAGATGTGGGATAAGTAACTTAATGTGATAAACTTCTGAATAAACATGCTAGCAATTTCATGTTAAAAATTAAAAGAGAAAAAGATTGCAATAAAATATTAATCAACATAAACAACCTTCAGAATACATAATTAAGCATATTTTTTTTAACACTGAGGGTAGATTGATGCCTGCAGATGTGATCCTTTCAATTATGAAATCTCTATTTTTTCCCCTTTTTATTGCTATAAAATATTTTGGAGTCAGTTCTGAAGAGTATCTACTTTTGAAAAATGTGGAGTAGTGTCTGACTATTATACTTCTTAACACTATTGTTCTTTGTAAATTAGTTGAGGTAAATACCACAGTAACTTGGAGCATCTGAATTGCTATGGTGAACAATTCCTTCAATAATTATATAACATTTTTCTCAGCACAAATGTAATTTGAGTGTTCTGTTTTTTTGTGTTTGGTAAATGCAGTAACTTGTAGATGGAAATATGCTATAACAGCTTAAAATTTCTCCTTTAAAAGATACATATATCACTAGCTAGGACGAATGAAGTTTTCATGTTTCCCCTTCCACATTAATTTATGTAACTCCATAACGATCTAAACATTTTTCCTTTAGAAACCAGATAGATTTTCAGAGGAGCAGCTTCTTCAATCCCAAAACTGCACTGAAGAATCATTGTAAAAGAAAAAGAGTGATTGGAATTGGATGTATATCACATAGTTTTAAAGTAATTACAGTGTACTTATATCTGAGCATAGTACAAGGCTTAATTTCTCTCACACTAACAATTCCATGGTGTTGATTTGGTTTCAAAAATGAATGACTATCCCAATTCCAAGCAGTGAATATCCATGGATGAGGTGGACTAGAAACTCCTGGCCAACATTTTAATTATGACATCATAATTGGGATTAGGAATTATTTTAACATTGCTACGCTTTTTGTCATTGGATGGTTTATCATTTTAGCCGTTGTCTATCCACTGCAGGATGAAGGCCTCTTCCATGTTTCCAACCTATAAAGTCCTGAGATTTCTTTTACCATTGTGCATGCAATACTTGCTGATGTTGCTAATCCAACTTATTTTAGATCTTTTCATGGACACTTTTTTATCAAGGGGATCCATTCTATGATTGGTTTGGTCCACCTGCCATCATCAGTTCTTCTTGCTATGTGACCAGCCCGTTTCCATTTCAATTCTTTTAGTCTTTTGATAGTATTGTAAACTTTCACTTGTTCTCTAATCCATTTGCAGGTCTTTCTATCTTGTCTTGTAATGCCAAGCATGTAACTTTCTTTGTTGAATTCAATAAACATAACCTGGCTCTTTTTTCAGGTTTATTTTTAAGCCTAATGGTTCTCCCGTTGTGCAGCAGGTCTATACTTCAGATCTTGTATGTGTCTTTGTAGCTCTTCTGGGTTTTGTGAGAAGAGAACATCATCTGCAAATCTTAGGTGATTTAAATAGGTGCCATTGATTTTTATTCCATCTTTTGCTCAGTCTAGTTTGCGAAATACTTCTTCAAGACAGGCTGAGAAAATGATAGGTGATATTGTATCACCTTGTCATACAGCTCATTCTATGTTGATTTCCATTTTAAGATCTTTAACACAAATTGTTGCCATTGTTTTTTCATATATTGATTATAGTAAGTTTATGTAAGCAGTGTCTATGCCTTGGTTGAGCAATGCATTAATTGCTGGAATACTGAGTCAAAT
>CM019149.1:227906175-228104510 GCA_009733165.1 Naja naja | reverse complement strand
TTGTACCTGTTGTGCATCATCTGCTCCATTCCCTTAGGGGTACAGTATTTGCTAAACTGGACTTAGCTCAGGCATATCAACAATTAACAGTTGATGATGCCACTGCAGAGGCACAAACAATTGTGACTCATAGAGGTGCCTTCAAATGTAAAAGACTACAATTTGGAGTAAGCGTGGCACCTGGCATTTTTCAAAGTCTTATGGAAAGAATGTTGCAAGGACTGCCAGTAGTGCCTTATTTTGATGATGTGTTAATCTCTGCTGAAAATGACACTCAGCTTCAAGAGAGACTCAGAGAAGTCCTTACCAGATTCAGAAAAGCAGGTTTGAAAGTCAAGGAAGACAAATGCACTCTCAAAACAGACAGAGTTGAATTCCTGGGGTACATGATTGATAAACAGGGCATCCACCCCACTGATGCCAAGGTTAAAGCAATCAAGGAAGCCCCTAAACCTCGTTGCAAGTCAGATCTGCAAGCCTTGGCCTTATTAACTTTTATCACATGTTTCTACCTCACAAAGCATCTATTGCTGAACCCTTACATCGCTTACTTGATAAGAAGGCTGCTTGGATCTGGGGGCGGAAGGAACAGTCAGCATTTAACAGTATTAAGAGACTAATCACGTCTGATGCTGTGTTGATTCAATTCTCTGAGAATTTACCTGTTGTTCTGACTTGTGATGCATCCCCTTTGGAGTGGGAGGGGTTTGAGCCACAGGCTTCCCAATGGCCGAAGCCCCAATTGCATTCTACTCAAGACGCTGTCCAAAGCAGAGAGGAACTACAGCCAATTGGACAAGGAGGCTTTAGCAGTTGTTGCAGCTGTTAAGAAATTTCATGAATATCTGTATGGCAGGTCATTCACCATTGTTACAGATCACAAACCTTGCTTGGCATCGGCAGGAGACAAACCTACACCTATTATCCTGTCACCAAGAATGCTGAGGTGGACTGAATTTCTTGCAGCCTACTCCTACAAACTGATTCACAGGCCTGGCAAGGACATTGGACATGCTGATGCACTGAGTCGCCCACTACCTTGCCACAAGGAGGACTGTGAACTTGAGACTCACACCTTTTTCCTGGAGACCGTTGCTAAGCTTCCAGTCCATGCTGCTGAGATTGCCAGAGAATCTGCCAAAGATGCTGTGTTGGCACCTGTTATGGGCTGGATTAAGAAAGGTTGGCCTCTTCAAGATCTACCTCACTTTGCCCAACCTTTCAAATCCAGGCAAACTGAATTATCTGTATTAAGAGGATGTATTTTGTGGGGTAACAGGGTGGTTATTCCTGCAAAACTGCAAAGGGAGGTTTTGGAAATGTTACATGAGGGTCATCCTGGGATTGTAAGGATGAAAGGTTTGGCCAGGAGTTATGTATGGTGGCCAGGTATTGACAAAATGGTTGAAAACTGGGTTGCATCTTGTCCCATTGCCAGGTAGTCAGGCCTGCCCCACCTCACGCCCCCACACAGGAATGGGAATGTCCTAGGGGCCCATGGTCTAGAATCCACATTGATTTTGCAGGTCTACAAGAGGGCACACGCTTCTAGTAATTGTAGATGCATACTCCAAATGGCTAGAGGTTATTCTCATGACTTCTACTACTACTGAGGCTGTTATCAAGCAGCTAAAAGCTCTTTGTAACCCATGGGTTACCAGATGTCCTTGTCTCTGACAATGGCCCTCAATTCACGCCTAACATTTTTGAATCCTTTCTAGCTCAACAGGGCATCAGACATGCCCTTACAGCCCCTGGGCACCCCGCCAACGGCCGGGCTGAACGCATGGCACGCTACCAAAGAAAGCTTCAGCAGCTGGGTCCTGGGGACATCTCTGAGAAGCTTGAAAAGCTTCTTAGTGTTCAGCACACTCCTAGCCCATCAACTAACTTGTCCCCAGCAGAGTTGTTAATGGGCAGGAAACTTAGGTCTTCCCTTGACCGACTTCATCCCACTTATGCACCCAATACACCACTGGATTCCACTTCCAAAGTTCGTTCTTTCAGTGTGGGAGATTCTGTCTATGCTAGGAACCTTACAGGTGAACCTTTGTGGATTCCTGCTGAAATAAGTCACATCACTGGCCCTCTTTCTTACAGGGTTCAAACAGAGGATGGCCTCCTCTGGAGCAGGCACATTGACCAACTTAGATCCCGGTTCACTCAGGAACATCGCCCTGTCTCTCTCTAGGTCCCTCACCTGATGTCTCTTCTAGGGGAAGGGGAGGAACAGGAGGAATATCAGCAAACAGGAATCAACCCTTGTGTAACGAGCCATTTGCAGGAACCATCCCAACCCTGTCACAATGCCAAGATCCATCCTTAGAAGTAGAGTCACACGACAGGAACCATCCGAACCCTGTCACAATGCCTAGATCCATCCTTAGAAGTGGAAGATTGCACATCACTACCAGATTTGGGTGTTGACATTGGAATGGAGATGGGTTGGGAGGAGAGACCAGATTCTAACAGTCTAACAGGGTCTTCTTTCACAGGAAGTCCTAACAGGGAAATGTCAGCAGACACATTTCCTCTCACTGGGTGAGAACAATAAAGATTCTGAACCACGAAGGTCTCAACGCACGTAAGAGCCCCACCTATTTAAGGGAATACATTAGATAGGTTGGGGTTTGGTATGGACTGAACCTAGTGGGGAGGGGTGTTATGTATGTAGGTTTAAATGTTATTGGTTTATTTGAATTGGTCTTGTAAAATGTCAAATGGTATTGGTTTAAATAGTGCGGGAAGAAACCCTGCACTCTAGCAGCTACGGCTGCCGGCTATAAGGCAGTAGCCTTACCCGACGGGTCCATTCGAGCTGTTGTCATTAATAAAGTCTTTGCTGGAATTCCTGCGTCTGACTCTTCATGCAAACTTAACAGTTACCATAAAAGAGACCTGTGAGCACTTACCACGAGACCAGCAGAGTACCACTTCTCGATGCTGTTGTCAATTTAATAAAGTCTTTTGCTGGAAATCATTGCCCTCTGCTCTTTGGAAGAGCTTTATAGCTCCGCTGCCTTAAAAAAAAACCCTCAAAGATCCATCTCATCCTGGGAACCCTTTTTTTGAACTATTACCATCTGGCAGACAGTACAGAATATTAAAAACAAGGACAAATAGGCTGAAAAAAGAGCTTCTTTCCCAGGGCTGTAGCTCTTTTGAATTCTACTGTATAGTGCAGTGTTGGTGTGGTGTCAGGGGTTTTCAGTTCAATGTGTGGGGTGTGAAGGATGTGTGTTTGTGTTTATTTTCATAGTCATGATGTGCACTGAAGATGGTGTTTGATTTCGTTGTATGAGGTGTAATGACAATAAAGTAAACTAAACAATGAGGTTGTATATATTAAAATTAGACAGACCTTCACAAAGCACTAAAGAATACTTATGAGTAAGAATCAAATATTTCAAGGTCAGGTACAATACAGCTCTAAGGGATTGCATCTTTAGTATTGATACAGTAATCAACATTTCTTTCTGCTCTCTTTCTTTCTCTGTCTCTTTCTCCCTCTTTCTCTTTCGCTCTCTCTCTCCATTCTCTCTGTCTCCATTCTCTCTCTATTCTCTCTCTTCATTCTCTCTCTCTCTCCATTCTATCTCTCCCTCCATTCATTCTCTCTCTCCCTCTCCCTCTCCCTCTCTCTCTCTCACACACACACACACTCACACACACGGTTGTAGCCAATTTTTTCTCTGAGGAGATATTAAAGTTTAGATATTTCTCTGACAGAAGTTTAAAGACAACATATGCCATAGCTATACTCTAGAAATGAGTAAAAAACAAAACAAAAAACAGTTTTTACTTGTCAGAGAAATTATCATGATAGATATTGTTCAGATCCATTAGTAAAATTTCATTAGCAATGATAGAAGTGAGCCTGTATTTACTCTGTGGTGCACTTTTTAATATGCTACATTTTTGTTTATTGCCTTCAGAACTAGTGCCTCAAATAGTAGATTGTATTAAGTAAACAAACTTCTTACCACAATCTTTAGGTATAAATTTTTAGACCAATGCCACTACCAGGATGATACAAAGATTGTAAAGCTAGATGATATATTGTAAATAAAAGCAACCAAAAACAATTTAACAAAGACTTATTTTCACCTACAAAAACGATGAACCTTTTTATGATCAGAACAATTGCTTGCAGACAATTTGAAAATTTGCACGAAAATAAAAATATAGTGAAATCTTAGAGTTATTTATATTTTTATGTTTCTTATGAGGAAAATATTGCTGTTTTGAACAACTTTCTCTAATAGCTCATTATTCCCTGATTTAATACAAGTGAAGAACTGTGAGGTCTTACAAATAGCTTACAAATCTTCCCTTTCTCTTTTTTAATAATATTTTTTAAAAAATGGGTGGACTGTGATAAATAATGCCAGCTTTAAAAAGCCACTGAAAAAATGATACTAGAGCATATCCCTCTATCTTCAAGTGAATGAAAGCATTTGAAAATGCAGAGTTATTAATTTAAATTAAGAAAGTTTTATAAATTACATGACAATAAACAAGAGCTTCCCAAATACATAGGTTGGAATCATTTGTAATTTTGACTCACTTTGCATCTCCCTACATGCAAGAAAAAAAACTGTTAAACTATAGCCAATGTAGTGTGTAAGTTCATGGTGTTATAAGGGTGTAATGGGCTGTACCCATAGTTGCCTATGACATTGCATTCTGAATCAACTCAAGCTTGCATATGGTACTTAAGGTCAGCCTGTGTAGAATACATGGAAGTAGTCCAATCGGGACATGATTGAGGGTGAGTGACCAGGAATAGAGCTCAACACATTTTATATGCTGTATTTATAGTGATGCCTTGTTAATGGAAATACAGATAGTCCTCTACTTAAAACAATTCATTTAGTGACCATTCAAAGTTACAACAGCACTGAAAAAGATGAGCTGATTATTTTTCACACTTAAGGCCATTGCAGCACAGTCATGTGATCAAAATTCCCATAGTCACATTATCCTCATCCCCATGGTCATGTGATCAAAATCCAGATGGTTGGCAACTGACTCATATTTATGACGATTGTAGTGCCCCAGAGTCATGTGATCATTTTTTGTAACTTTCTGACAAGTTGATGGGGAAGCCATATTCACTTAACAACTGTGTTACTATTTTAACAACTGCAGTGATTTGCTTAATAACTGTGGCAAGAAAGATCCTAACATGAGGAAAAATTCACTTAAACAAGTGTCTTGCTTAGCAACAGAAATTTTGGACTCAATTGTGGTCGTAGGTTGAGAACTTCCTCTACTGTTTGTTACTAGGCCAAAAAATGTAAAGGCAGTGAACCAGGAAGAGCTGATCTGATCTGTGTGATCAAGACTGAAGTAGACAATCTGTGACAACTTTCAATGCATCTTGCACAATAAAGGTTGATGAACTGATTAAGGACATTGGCAGATCACTCAAGGGAAAACTGCTGTCAAAGCTGGCATTTCCCAGGCTATAAGGGCCACATTATTCATGTTCTTCAATCTTGACAGTTTTTTACAAGATGGGTTCCTTGCATGCTGATGGTAGAAGCTGGAAGGTTCAAGAGATTAACTTTGTCAGCAATTGCGCTATGAAGGTGAGAAATGTCTTTAAAGCATCAGGACAGTCAATGAAACTGTTATGTATGCAGAGTTTGAATATGATTGGTTGTTCTTGTAAAGTGTTTGAAATCATTGGTTCAAAAGTGCGGGAAAACCCTGCATTCTGATTGGCTGTCAGCCGAGGCAGCCAGCTATATATAGCTGCCTCGGCTAAGCCAAATTGGGTCCGTTCTGAGCTGAAGTCACAATAAACTTGAGTTGAAACACTCAGTGTCCTGCCTCTCTATGCGAACTTAACACTGGCGACAAGGATGGGATTTCCCTGAAGAGAAGGCAATGCGGAACAGAGAAGAGCGAGATGGCTGTGCTGAACAACCCCCAACCCCATTCGACCCAAAGAATGAAGACTGGGATTCGTATGCAGATCGGTTTCAGATGTTTTTGGAAGGAAGTGATCTTGCCGCCATTTCTGAGCAGCGGAAGAGAGTGGTTTTTCTCACATATTGTGGTCCGGCAGTTTTCAAGATGGTGAAGGCATTAGCGGGCACAGCAGATGTGAAGGTAATGGCATGGCCTGATCTAGAGAGGCTTTTAAGGGCACACTATGCACCCCAAGTATCGTGCCTCGTTAAGAGACACGAGTTTTACCACCACGATCAGGGGGAAGACAAAAGTATAAATGACTTTGTAGCAAGTTAAGAGACATTGGGGGTGCATGCGAATTCAGCAGCTTAGAGGAGGCCATGCGCGATCGTTTCATTTTGGGCCTTAAAGACAAGGTTTTGCAGATCAAATTGCTAATGAAACCCTAGATCACGCTGAAAGAAGCCATAGAGGAAGCATCTTCAGCAGAAGCCACCAAATTCTCAGCAGCAGCCATGAGAAAGATGAACAAGACTACGGGCCATTCAGATGGGGAAAAGACCACCACAACTCATTTTGATGAACTTGAATCTGAGTCAGAATACAGTGGAGAAGAAGAAGAAATCAACAGACTAAGAATGGAGTGGAAAAGAAACAACCTGAGAAGGAAGAGGCATGATTTCCACTGCATAGGTTGTGGAGGAAACCACCCCCGCACTGAATGCAAGTTCCTGGACACTATTTGCCTCCGATGTGAAAAAAGAGGGCACCTTGCAAGAGTCTGCAAATCATCCAGAACTCCACCAAACAGAAGAAAATTTGCTACAAACAATAAAGACAGAGAAGTCAAGCCAAACAACACCAGTGAGAAAATGGGGCAACTCAGACGCAAATGGAAGGAATGAAACTCATCAAACAGTAACTATTGGTCATTCTTCCCTTTAAATAACAGGAAAGTGCATATCAAGGTATTCATTGAAGGAAGGCCTTGCCAAATGGAAGTGGACTCAGGTTCATATTTATCCATGGTGTCATGGGACACTATTAAGAGACTGATACCAGACATTTAGAAGACTCACTTCAAGAAGCAGGCTTTAACTCTTAAAGACTACCAAGGGAACAAGATTCCAGTAGTTGGAACAAGAGAATTCAATGTGAAGTTCAAAGGTCACATCAAACGCTTGCCCCTGACCATTGTGGACAAGGATCGCCCAAGCTTGCTGGGACTTGAGTGGTTCAATCCACTAGGCATCGAGCTGACTGGCATCAATCATGTGAGCAACTCTGAATGGGAGGAGTCCTTGAAGTCTGTGTTTCCAGAGGTCTTCAGTGAAGGATTGGGCAAGTATATGGGGACCCCTATCACTTTCAACCTAGATCCCAAGGTGCCCCCAATTCGTTTAAAGCCCAGAAGAGTCCCATTTGCTTTAAAGGAAAAAAATAATGAACAATTAGATAAACTTATAGCCGAAGGGGTGCTGGAGCCCATAGACCACTCCAGGTGGGAAACACCCATAGTCACGCAAGTCAAGGCTGATGGTTCCGTGAGAATCTGCGGGGATTACAAGGGGACATTGAACCATGCGCTACAGCAGAGCGCATATCCAGTTCCAGTGGTGCATCATTTATTACATTCACTTGGCAGGGGTACAGTCTTTGCCAAATTGGATCTGGCCCAGGCATATCAACAACTAACAGTTGATGATCTAACTGCAAAAGCCCAAACCATTGTAACCCATCGGGGTGCATTCAAATGCAAGAGGTTACAATTCGGAGTAAGTGTGGCGCCAGGCATCTTTCAAAGCCTCATGGAAAGGATGCTACAAGGGTTGCCAGGGGTGGTGCCTTATTTTGATGACGTTTTAATCTCTGCTGAAAATGACACTCAATTACACGAGAAACTCAGAGACGTTCTAACCAGGTTCAAAGAAGCAGGTTTAAAAGCCAAAAAAGAGAAATGCACACTAAGAACTGACAAAGTAGAATTCTTGGGTTATATGATTGATAAACATGGCATCCACCCCACAGAAGCCAAAGTTCAGGCAATCAAAGAAGCCCCCAGGCCTAGATGCAAAACTGATCTACAAGCATTCCTGGGACTTATTAATTTCTATCATATGTTTCTACCTCAGAAAGCAACCACTGCAGAACCCTTACACAGACTATTGGATAAGAAATCTGCATGGGTCTGGGGCAGAAAAGAAGAAGCTGCTTTTAACAATATCAAAAGACAAATCACTTTTGATTGTGTGCTGATACAGTTTTCTGAGAATTTACCTGTTGTACTAACTTGTGATGCATCCCCTTTTGGAGTGGGGGGGTGTTGAGTCACATGCTTTCCAGTGGAAGGGAAGCTCCTATTGCATTTTACTCTCGCACTTTGACCAAAGCAGAGAAAAATTACAGCCAACTGGACAAGGAAGCTTTGGCAATTGTAGCAGCTGTCAAGAAGTTCCATGAGTACGTTTATGGGAGAAGTTTCACCATTGTGACAGATCACAAATCTCTCTTAGGCATTGTGGCAGGAGACAGACCAACGCCCACAATCCTGTCACCAAGAATGCTGAAATGGACTGAATTTCTTGCTGCTTATTCATACAAACTCATCCACAGACCTGGAAAAAACATTGGGCACGCTGATGCTTTGAGTCGCTGCCCACTTCCTTTGCACATTGAGAACCCTGCTCCTGAATCTTACACCTTTTTTCTGGAAACTGTTGCCAAACTTCCAGTCCATGCTGCTGAAATTGCCAGAGAGACTGCCAAAGACACTTTATTAGCTCCTATTATAGGCTGGATTAAGAAAGGTTGGCCACTTCAAGATCTACCTCAACTCACCCAACCTTTTAAATCCAGGCAAACTGAGTTATCTGTATTAAGAGGATGTATTTTGTGGGGTAACAGGGTGGTTATTCCTGCAAAACTACAGAAAGAGGTTTTGGAAATGTTACATGAGGGTCATCCTGGTATTGTAAGAATGAAGGGATTGGCCAGGAGTTATGTATGGTGGCCAGGTATTGACAAAATGGTTGAAAACTCGGTTGCATCCTGTCCCAACTGTCAGGAAGTCAGGCCTGCTTCACCTCTCGCCCCCAAACAGGAATGGGAATGTCCTAGGGGCCCATGGTCCAGGATTCACATTGATTTCGCTGGCCCTACCAGAGGGCACACTTTTCTTATAGTGGTAGATGCATACTCCAGATGGTTGGAGGTTGTTCCTATGGCATCCACCACAGCAGATGCTGTTGTCAAACAGCTTAAGAAACTTTTTGTAACTCATGGGTTGCCAGATGTTCTTGTTTCTGACAATGGTCCTCAATTCACTTCCAACCTTTTTGAATCATATTTAGCACAGCAGGGTATCAGACACGCCCTTACTGCCCCTGGGCATCCTTCGTCTAACGGCCAGGCTGAATGCATGGTACGTTTTACCAAGGAGAAGCTCCAACAATTGGGTCCAGGGGACATCACTGAGAAAGTTGAAAAACTACTCAGTATCCAACACATCACTCCTAGTCCATCCACTAACTTAACTCCTGCCGAGCTTTTGATGGGGAGAAAACTCAGGTCTACCCTAGACTGCCTTCACCCCACTTACGCACCCAACGCACCCCTAGATTCCACCAGCAAAACTCGCACATTCACTGTGGGTGATTCTGTTTATGCTAAGAACCTTGTGGGTGAACCACTATGGATTCCTGCTGAGATAACCCAGGTTACAGGCCCCAGGTCTTACAGGGTTCAAACTGAGAATGGTGTCTTGTGGAGTAGGCACATAGACCAGTTACGGTCCAGACTGCCTCTGGAGCATCGCCCTTGCTCCTCTCAGGATTCCATACCCTCAGCCTCTTCTAGGGGGGAAGGGGGAGATAATGATGGTAATCAGCAAGTGAGAATCAACCCCGTGTGTAATGAGCTAACACGACAGGAACCATCCCAAAACCTGTCAGGGTACCAACAACCATTTGTGCAAATAGAAGATTGCACTTCACTACCTGATTTAGGGGGTGACATTGGGTTGTAACATTAGCTGTAACAATTCCATATATGTCTGTTCATCTACGTACACAAACTTACACACATACACCTGAACAGAATATTGACATTCCCAGAGAGCTGGCGTAAGTAGATATTACTAAAACTGAGAACTCTATCTTAGTATATTATCAGATCCTATTTACTATTCTGTCTGAATAATATCTTTTCTCCAAGATTGCCTAATATTTATTTGTGTGACTTGTTCTGATTTCTGTTTATGACCATCTGAAATTGTTTTAGCATGCTCAATTTTTTAAAAAATAAACAATTTACTCAATTTAGGAAAGGAAACTATATAGGTCAATAAATGTAGAACACATCAGATTTAAGCACATGATATATTATTTATATAAAGTGCTATATTTTGGGGGAAAAGGCATTGTAATCTTTTCTAAAATATTAAATATTTAAATGGATTACTAGGAGGAAACTTTCTCTAGCCATAACAAATCATGAGCTGAGAAACAAGTAAGAAGAGCAAAAAATCATCACTTAGCTTTCATACTCATTCCTAAAGAAATATATTGGTATATTCATTGTAATCATAAATAGAATGCTGATGTCATCAAAATGTTTCAAGCACAGCAACCCTGTTCATAGATTAATAATTCCATCCTACTTGATTGTCTAATTGGCTAGAACAGAAACAATAGCACTGAGACTGAAGAAGATAGATAGAACTGGAGATCAACTGAGTGTCCAGATTAAACTCGATCTCTGATCTAAGGCGTGGCCTAGGCCAGGGATAGGCAACAAAGCCTCCTTTACAATCTGTAGACTTCAACTCCCAGAATTCCTGAGCCAGTTGAAGTCCACAGGTCATAAAGTTGCCTACCAATTGCCCGGGTTGTCCATTTGTATTCTTTCTTGGAGAATATTTGGAGAAGATATAGTCCAAGTCCAGAGGTATTTCACAAGAAGGGTACTCCAATCCTCTGTTCGCAATAGAATACCTTATGCTACTAGGCTCAAAATTTTGTACCTGGACATCCTAGAACTACATCGCCTACAGTTTAATTTAAGGTTAGTACACAAAATTGTCTACTACAACATTATACTTGTTCACAACTACTTCAGCTTCAATCACAATAATGCTGGGCAAACAATAGATACAAACTCAAAGTAAACCGCTCCAAATTCGATTGCAGAAAATATGACTTCAGCAACAGAGTGGTCAATGCCTGGAACTCACTAACTGACTCTGTTGTTACATCCTCAAACCCCCAAAACTTTAACCTTAAACTGTCTACAGTGGACCTCACTCCATTCCTAAGAGGTCCTTAAAGAAGGCGTGCATAAGCACACCAGTGTGCCTACCATCCCTGTCCTACTGTTCCCATGTATCCATTTATTTGTACTCATTTATTATGTATATACTTATACCTGTTTATACTTACATGTTTATGTGTTATGTTTATACTTATACTTGTTTTCTCATACATGCTTGATAAACAAACAAACAAACAAACAAATAAAGATCTTCCTTTCGGTCTGCCTAACATGAGTCTAGAGAGGATTTCAACCACGGTGCCTAAAGGTTTACACTTTTCTAAAACTCATCATCGGGAAGGGAAGGTGGGAAATTTCATCTTGAAAACCTTCATTCCTTTTCACTGTTTCATCACTTAAAATAATGTGTGTGTTGAAGTGGGCTTGCCAAATGTCCCTCGCTGCCAAGGAGACAGACTATATCATTTTAAATACTGTAGTTCTGGCTTTTAAATGAGCTGGGAAAGATAAATTCCCCATTAATCCATGAGGTTGGCACACCTGTGCACTTTCATCCTCTCCTTCATAAAGATAACATTTGAATCAAAATGTGTCAGGAGGCCCACCATTAGAACGGCCAAGTTCATTATCAACAGAGCTGAATTTCAGAGAAAGTTGGGATTTAATGAGAGAAGAATTATCTCTCATCTGAAACTGAAATCAATTTGGTGTAAATGAAGTGTGCTCTTAATACATCATCAGAAAAAAGAGATCCCCAGAAGGAGGGTTTTTTGAGCTTGGAATCCCACTATTCATGCACAGATGGTACCATGAACATTGTTCTTCCTTAACTCATGGTAGTATTGACTTGCTTCTTTTCCCAAACAACCCACCTTAAGATACAGGCCTGGGAAGTGGTTACCTAACAAGCCATTGAAAAAAGTGGACTCCAAACATCCAGAAAGCTGTTTGCTCAAGGTATGTAGTCATATACCGTTCAATGTGATTTTATAGAAATGACAATAAAAGACCTTCCAACTCTGCAATTCCGTATTCTGTAAATGGTATTAAAACAGAGCAAAAAAAAACAACCCACCCTTTGTACATTTTTTTTACTAACTGTTGTTTTAGAGAATGCAATGTATGATTCCATGAGAATAAAAACATCAGCACTTACAAAGTAGTTTAATCAGGTTCAGGGTTAAGCATACATTGCCAAACAGTTGTTTGGGGTATGGTTCTATTGAACCACAAGGGACATTCCTGTCTGCACCTCCAATTTCAGAGGTTGGTATTATTATAATAAAACTGGGGCTCGTGTGTGTGTGTGTGCATGTGCAAGTGCATATAAAGTATTAGTAAAAATGCAGCAATAATCAGGAACATTTCTCTAAAGGATCATTCCCAAAGTAAACAAAGGCTTTGGTTTTCAATTTCTGAAAGTGACTTTCCTAACTTATGATGTCTTTTTGCCTATAGTTTTAGATTTATGTATTACCTGAGTCAGTAATGAGGCTGCATGCCTTCCTCAGAGGCTCATTTTCAGGCTCCTGAAGTCTTCAAGTGTGTCATCAGATTTCAGTAGCACAAATGGCAAGAGTTGTTGATGCATTTTACTCATGCCTTTTAGGTGGAAAGTACAATAAAACAGCTCTATAAGTCCTACATCAAACTTCATAGGATAGAGATTCTATACAGTTGAAAAGTAAAAACTTTCCCAAAGTACCTTCTCCAAGAATGGAAACATCAGAAGAAAAATCCCTGATGCATCTTCACCCTCAAGAGCTGTGGTGGCTCAGTGGTTAGAGTGCAGTACTGCAGGTTACTTCTGCTGACTGTCAGCTGCCTGCAGTTTGGCAGTTCAAATCTCACCAGGTTAAAGGTTGACTCAGCCTTCCATCCTTCTGAGGTCAGTAAAATGAGGATCCAGATTATTGAGGGCAATATGCTGATTCTGTAAACCGCTTAGGGCTGTAAAACCCAGCGGTATATAAATCTAAATGTTATTGCTATTGCTATTATGATCCTTTTCATTCCAGTTTAATGTCTCATCCTCTGAAGCTCCACCCTGAAGTCTTCCCTCTCACTCTTGCAATAGTTGGCAACTCCTGTTTAGCGCTCTCAAAGCATATAAATTGAATAAATTTATATGGTGGCCTATAAATTGAATAAATTAATAAAAAATGTATAATTACATTTCCTGATACCTACAGAAGAGGGAATTCAAACTGTAAGATGCTTGTATGGTTCTTCAAAAGATTTGTTGCCCTTTCAGTTGTTTATCTGGAATTGCATGCCCACTTCCGTTGATTAAGGCATCAGACGAAATCATTCATTTAGCAGTTTGATGGATTTAAAAACACAGAAGCAATATAGGAACTTAAGACACAATATGGGAAACAGAGGAATGTTGGGAAAGTAGGATGTATGGGACATATAGATTAGGTAGATTGAAAAAAATGTATATTAGAAATGTGATATATTTTCTCAGAAACAATGAGCCCTAGGGTTCTTTATTTTCTGCTGACAATTTTCTGCAATAATTAGAAACAGGTAATTTCAACAAAATAGAAAAATCATGACTTAATTCCTCTGCCCTGGAATAAACATACAGTATGTGATTGAATGAGATTAGTCTTTCTAGCAACTAAACTTGCCTTTCTAGCAGAGGTGGTATTCAGCAGGTTCTGACCAGTTCTAGAGAATCAGTAGCGGAAATTTTGAGTAGTTCAGAGAATAGGCAAATACCACCTCTGACTGGCCCCACCCCCATCTATTCTCTGCCTCCTGAGTTCCAGCTGATCAGCTGGGTCTTCTTGTTGCCCTGCACAGGAGAATGGAGCTGGAAAGCAGGTTAGTGGGGTGGGGAAGGAATGGAGGTTTTGTAGTACCCTTCCTCTGCCATGCCCACCAAGCCACGCCCACAAAGATATGCCCACAGAACCAGTAGTAAAATTTGCTTTCTAGGTAAGAATTCTGGATCTATTCTGGAGGTAATGGTGTGTTCCATTGGTTAGAGAAATGTCTACAGAGATTCTCAGTCATCCAGGTCATGGTTGTCCCAAAGTGCTTTTTTCAAGAGGCACGTGGACTTTCTGTTTTTTCTTTGAAGACGTTTCACTTGAAGAAGCTTCTTGGATGGGAAGAGAAATGTCTTCAAAGAAAAACCAGAAAGTCCAAAGATGCTTTTTAAAGAGGCTTCCCCACCTTCAAAAAAGGTTTTTTTTGAAAAGATACAATTGGGCTTTTTGGCTTTTCTTTGAAGATGTTTTGCTTCTAACAAACTATTGCTTACATAAATGGTTTAGATAATAGAATAAACCACAATTTTTCTAAATTTCTAAATTTTCTAATGGTGAAAGTTGTTCTAAGATTGATCAAAGTTTTTCTTGCAATGATAAGATATAATGGGTTTCTATTTCAGTTATAATTTAAAAGGGTTTTTTTTTTGGCTTACGTTCCTGATGATTTCTTGGGCGCATTCTTGGCAACAGAACAGAAGTAGTTTGCCAAATGCATTTCTGAAATGGATTTTGGATTTCCCAATTTTAATCAATGGGCTTGGCATTTCCTAATGGTTCATATCAAAGTCATAATTAAACTAAACTTTAGTTGTTGTAACTCTGAACAGTCACTAAATGAATGGTTGAAAGTCAAGGATTACCCGTACGATCCCTCCATTGCCAAATTTATTTGTGTATTCCATAAACAAATATTTAATAGTGAGACAAGAGGATTACTTATTACCTCATAAATTATATTTTTGCTATTTGTAAAGACCAAAAATATTCGTACATTCACTCTGGAAGTCCTGCTCTTTCCATGGAGACCATGCTGCCATAAAGTGTTATAATCCAATCTATTGTCCAACTAGCTCAGCAAGAGAACTTGAAACGTGATTGTTACCAGTCCGTCTTATTTTGGGAGTCTTGTAACATTTTTCAGCATTGCATTATTAGGCCCCATAAAATTAGTTGTTTGTCTCTGCCAGTTATTATTTCATTCAATTCATATTTCAATCATTTCAAACAAAAGTTCCATCTCCAAATGCCTGCCTTCATATTGTCCACATCTGGGACTCATTGTTCTTCAAAAAATATCTTTATTACGTTTTCTTAAATAAATCCAATATGGATTTAAAAAAAAATTTTTTTTATCAGTACAGATAATCCTTGACTCAAGACCACAATTGAGCCCAGAATTTCTGTTGCTAAGCAAGACATCAGTAATGAGTTTTGCCCCATTTTTCAACCTTTCTTGCCACAGTTGTTAAGTGGATTGCTGCAGTTATTAAATTAGTAACACAGTTGTTAAGTAAATCTGGCATCCCCATTGACTTGCTTGTCAGAAGATCACAACATGAAATCACATGATCTTGGAACACTGTAACCATCATAAATATGTGTCAGTTGCCAGGCATCCAAATTTTGTTTATGTGACCATGGGGATGCTATATAAAGGTTGTATGTGTGAAAAACAGTCATAAGCCACTTTTTTCAGTGCTTTCGTATCTTTGAATGGCCACTAAACAAACGGTTGTAAATCAAGCACTACCTGTAATGTTAAAGATCATTGTTTCTGTAGATACTGTTCTTCTTCAGATAAATTCCATGTTATCATTAGGTCTTCTTTTTATTAATTCAACAGCCTGATATTAAACTACATTGCAGTCTACCTTCCATTATCAGTTGGGTAGCCTTTGGGATAAATGATCCATCTGTATATAATTTTAATGTCCTAATTTAATTCCCAATGTTCCTAATATAATATTTTGATGCTTGAAATTCTGTTATTCTGTTGTATCCTCTTTTTCAGTGATTCATAAGTCAGTGGGGGACAACCTTGTCTACTTCCCTTTATTATAGTATATTTTTATCCTAAAAGTCCATTTACAATTATCCTGGCTGTTTGTTCTTTATAGGTATTGTGACTCATGTAAAATTCATAACCATACTTAATAAATTGGTTTGTTGCTTCTGTTGTTAAGACATATCTTTGCCATCCTAAATAGAACTAATAATTCTTTTCTCTTGTTCCATTCATAGCGGATAAGCCAGCAATTTATCTGGTTTATTGCCTGTTTCAAAGTAGTTTTATTTGGCAAAATTCCTCTTCTTACAAATGGCTTTTACTTTAATTAATTCCAGTTACTTTTAAATCCAAAACTGGCTTCTGCCTATGACTTAATTCTAGTTGTTTCAATTCATTTATCTGTGTGTCTGTTTTTATATGGTTTTCTTTTTATTTGATGCTAAAGAAATAAACAGTTCTTATAATGCTTTACTTGAATCTTTACAGAAAATAATGAAACCTTGGATGTTAAATTGATTTGGAAGAGGTTCTTGAGTTCATGTTGACACTTCAGTTTAATACCTTATTTCAGCAGCAATAAACTGATAAACCATATTTTTGGTCTAAAGATTCTTTGTGTAGCTCTACGCTTATTGGATTGTGATCTGGATAGCTAACATACAACTTCCATACCTATAAATCTGGTTAGCAATAAACTAGAAATCTGACATCTGTCAATCCTTGCTTAAGTTTTATAAACAATAACACAAAGTTTGTTTCCAGAATAATGTAATGCATGCTAACACCAAGGAAGGGAGACAGTTGGCCTAGTGATTGAGGCACCAGGCTAAAAATTTCAGTATAAAGAAATTGTGGATTTGGGGATAAGAAGAATGAACTATGTGGATCCCCTGGGTAGAAAGGTATGATATTAATGTAATATCAGATACTGTACATAAAAATGAAACTATTGTCTCTTAAAAGATATCACACATTTTGACACAATAATATAATTTTACCAGTTTAGATAAAATTCTCCCTGTCATTGTTTTCTTTAAATACACAATCCTGTGATCCAATTTCAGAATCCTCACCTTGTTATACAATAAAAACATTATCTGCAGATAGGAACAATACTATAGTTGTAAATTATTCTTTCATTAAGGTATCTAAGATTTATATAATACTTCTCTATGTACACTTGTTTCCTATTTTTGTTTCTAAATTCAAATCATATTGCTTTAAAAAGTGCAAAACACCCCCACATAAATTACCACAGATGAGTATAGGAGGTATGAAACTACCAATTTATTTTAGCTTACCGCCAAATTAAATATCAAGGTGTCAAATTGGCCCTTCAGGTTTTGTTGATAAATATAAATTATTTCTAATAGAATGTGTCAGTGGAATTTCTGAAAAAATGGTTTCTGAAAAGCATTTTAAAAAGGGGCTCTTGGAAACTAGAGATAATTTATGATATAAATATTTTTCAATAGCTGTCTGCAGGGGTGAAGGTTGGTTTCTAAATGTAAAATAAATATCTGCCTTGGTTCATTCACTGAACTCACCCAATTTGCAATTTCAATCAACTAGACCTTTAAATGCTCTGATGTCATTAGCCTGCAGACTACCACACTCCAAGCGAGACATTCAAAGAATATCTGAATTAGAACTGATGAACCATAATGTGCAATTTTACAATTTGATTATTATTGTTACACATAGAATAAGATCCAACTGATCTCAAAACAAAGCTTTTGGATAGTATCTATGGGAAATGTTTAAATATACTGTGAGAAGAAGTTTAACACAAGTGAGATGCTCATTTGGGACTGAAGTTAGTCCTTCTACCATAGGATTTTTTGCCCCCCAATTGATAAAATATTATTGTTAAAGACAATTTCTATTTAGACCCGTGATAGCAAACCTATGGCATGTGTGCCACAGGTGGCACGCAGAGCCATTTGTGCAGGCACACAAGCCCCAGGCAAACTTAACTCACTGCACATGCATGCACCTCCCAGATGATTTTCGGGCCTTTTTTGGCCTTCCAGAGGCTCGAGAGGAGCCTCTGCAGCCTTTGGAGGCTGAAAAACAGGCCTGTTTCATCACTTCCTGTATTTCCAGAAATACTGGAAGTGACAAAACTGGCCCATTTTTCGGCCTTGAAAGGCTGCAGAGGCTTCCCTTGAGCCTCTGGGAGAGGCCCAAAAATCAGCTGGGAGGCACACACATGCACAGTGCAGGTAAGGGGGTGGTGAGGAGGAAATCGCATGCACATGCGCAGGGGGCGTGGGGCCCCCGCACACATTGCCTTCTGGGTGCTAGCATGCAAACAAATGCACGCATGCAAACGTGCACACAATTTTTGACACAGGAGCCCAGAAAGGTTAGCCACCACTGATCTAGACTGTGCTACAAGTTGCATTTTAGCAAGGTGTAAAGGGAAGCTGCAGAGAATTTAATTCTTGTCTGGGGAGCCCCTAGATGCAAAACAGGCCCAAATTATAATACACTAGAAGTATGGCCAACCATATGTAAAATAGTTTAAAGTCCTAAAAACCATATGCCTGATGTAGCCAGCATGGATGTTATCTAGGGAAAAGTTGAAGGCAGCATACATATTAAATACTCTGGTAACTAGCACCACTTATAATGCTTTGGAGATGATCAGCTCAGAATGACAATGCATTCTGGTTGGTTGCTTGCTAATCAGCATATATTTTGTGATGAACTGTGATATTCAACAAGATAGACAACAAGAAGAAGAAACTTATGTAAGACAATTAAGTCAAAAGTGGTAGATCAAGTGGCCAACTTCTATCAATTCTTCTTTTGAAGATTAAATGGAACTAATGGAAATATTGTTTTCCATGATTTGGAAATTGTACTTCTGTTGATATAGTCTACAATTCTATTTCCTTGTTCCTTTTTTTCAGCAATCATATCACGTTATTGCTAAATTCTTTTCCAAAGTACTGTTACATAGCTAGGTACCGGTATTTCCTATCTTCCATTTGTGGATTTTTATTTCTTAAGTGAAAAAGTTTGCATTTCTCCCTGTTAAATTTTATTTTCATAACATTTCTCTAACTCACTATAGTAATTTTCAATTCAAATTTTCTTTTCTACCATATTAGTTACCACACTCAATGTTTTATTATGTGCACATTTCATATGCATTCGTCTACCTCACAGGTGTCAAACTCATGGCGTCACCTTGCCATCACGTGATTTTTTCCTTTTGTGGAGCTGGGGTGGGCGTGGCCAGCACGTGACACATCTGGCCCATGGGTCACCAGTTTAACACTCCTAATCTACCTCTTCATTTAAGACGCTAATACAAATTCTGAAGATTAGTAGTCAGAACCACCAGGAAGGACTATCTGAGTATGATTTTTCAGCCAGATTTGTATCCACTTAATTATCTTGCCATCCAGCCCTCACATAACTTGCCTGCAAATAAAAAAAGTCATAAAAAACAAGATATATCTATTGTGTTTCTGTAATTTATAAAGGTAGCTTCTTGAATGGGAAAAAAATGAGGTGTGGCTGGTTTGTTGGGATTTATTTTGGATAAATTTATTGAGACTTCTGATGATCACCATATTGCTTTTAAGGTGCTTCCAGATTTAATATTTACAGATTAACAGAGTTGTAAGGGATCTTGTAGGTCATCTAGTCCAATCCTTTGCCCAAGCATATCTTTTTGATCAGCTATCTTGTAGAATATTTTCTGATATTGATGTAGAACAGGGGCATAGTTTCCTTCCTTTCCCAAGCCTCCTACCAAAGATAGAAACATTTCTCCCTTGCAATTGGTCTAAATTACTGAGGTTTTGGCCAGACTACATTATTTCAGTATGATGCATTCATTTGTAACTACAGATTTAAATTCATTAAAACATGGTGAGGTAGCTATCAAACTTAAGCTACATTCAGAAGTTACATTCTGCTTATTGCTTTTGCCTGATGGAGTACATAACCTTTTGCTGAAAAGACTCAGCCAAAATACAATAAGAGTTAAAAAGCTGAACTCTTTGTTTGCTATGATCAGTAGCTTGCCATGTTCACTGATGTGATGGAATGCAGTGAGAAGGCAGAAGAGGGTGTATTCCAGAGAAATAAGAAGCAACTCAAGCGAGAAATTATCCATGAGAGAAAGAGGGTGAAGACAGCCCCTCCCTAATAGTTCACAAAGTATAAAAAGGTAAAGGTTCCTCTCTCACATATGTGCTAGTCATTTCCATCTCTAGGGGGCAGTGCTCATCTCCGTTACAAAGCCGAAGAGCTAGCACTGTCTGAAGACATCTCTTGATCATGTGGCTAGCGTGACTAAATGGCGAAGGCGCATGGAACGCTGTTACCTTCCCACCAAAGTGGTCCCTATTTTTCTACTTGCATTTTTAAATGCTTTTGAACTGCTAGGTTGGCAGAAGCTGGGACAAGTAACGGGAGCTCACTCCGTTATGTGGTGCTAGGGATTTGAACTGCTGAACTGTCGACCTTTCTGATCGACAAGCTCAGCATCTTAGCCACTGAGCCACCACATCCCTGTCACAAAGTATATGTAGAGGCAAATACAGGCAGTCTCAACATACTGCAGTTCGTTTAGTTCGCCAAAGTTACAACGGCACTGAAAAAAGTGATTTATGACTGTTTTTCATACTTATGACCATTGGAGCATCTCCACGGTCACATGATCAAAATTGGGAAGCTTGGCAACTGGTTCGTATTTATGACAGTTGCGATGTCCTGGCACCATGTGATCCCATTTTGCAATCTTCTGACAAGCAATGGGAAAGACAGATTCACTTCACAGCTATGTGACTCACAACTGCAATGATTTGCTGAACAGCTGTGGCAACAAAGGTTGTAAAATGAGGCAAAATTCACTTAACAATTGCCTCAGCTGGCAACATAAATTTTGGGCTCAATTGTGGTTGTATGTCAAGGATTACCTATGCTAGAGACCTCAGTCTGGCAAGATTTTGTCAATAGGTGTTAAATAATAAAGAACTCAATTTTGGAAGAATTACATGTCATTCTTGGTTTGAGGCCTGACAAATGGCACTGTCTGGACCCATTGGAGCTGGACAGCTAATAGATTTAAATAAAATAAAATAAAAATCCCTTGGTCTTTCTTTTGTTTTCCTTAAATCATTTTATTAAATTTCCTGATTCTTTTCTATTGTAGCTTTGGAAGTAGAGATTGTTTGGGAGGATAGCTGCATCATCAGGACATGATGCCAACCCCATAATAAAATCCCATAATAAAACCCTATGACTTACATGCTTGCATCTGATACTAAGACACAACTACAAAGGAGCAGATTTATGTTATTATGGGACCACATGTATGTTGGCATTTTTGCTGCTAGATCTTCATTCCCATTCTTTCTGCAAATTTCAACCATTTGTCATTGTTATCTCCTACTTGTGTCCTATTATTTTCAATCTCTACCTAGCTTTTGTGTAAATATAATAATTTTTTCTGCTATCCCTCATTTTGTTTTCCTTGTTGAAATGGTTGCAATTATGCTTTTATTTATTTTTTCTTTTGGGGATTCTCACCTATCTTTACCTTCTTTTTGGATTACCTTCTCTTGTAGAATTTTATTTATAATTGGCCTGAATTTGTGGAAATTTGCTCTTTTTTTTGAAAGTCCAGAGTTTGATTCTACACATGCAGCTTCGGTTTCTCTTAAAAATCAAGAATTGCAGCATTACACCATCAATTTTTTCTAGTATTCCCAAAGGGCACTGTTTTCGCTGTCACAGACAGCCCATTGAAATTAAAAAGTAGTATTATAGCTGTTTCCAAGAAGATAGTAGCTTTTTGACTTTGAAAATAAAGTGCCTTTGAATTGCTGTGACATTTATCTAGCAGTGGGAAGCCATTATCCTTTGACAACGTTTTATTCCACTGACATTATCTCTTAAATAGATATCAAAGCACCAAAAGTCTTTTCTTTTTAATTTATTATCAATTTCTAGTTCTAGATCCATCATTCTAACCTTACAGCATCTTTCCATGTTAATTTTCATTCAGTACCACCGATAGGAGGATTTTATCTTCTATGTACATTGACCTCATGATATAAGAAAGTATCCATTGTGAAAGGAATTTTTGATCAAATACACTGATCAATGGCAGACTCTAAAGGAATCTTAAAATACAGAAGTTGTGCTTTTCAGGATGGAAGCAAAGTAGATGATTGGGCTTATTTGCTATGTAATCAAACAACAGATATTTAGGGGCATTAAAAAAAACCAAATTTACTCTTTTTCAAAACAGGCTGCCTGCACCATCTCACTTTCATGATTTGGGAATTTTTCCTCCTTCCATTAGAGATAGTGAACGAATAACATATTAATAATATGGATAGTATTAGAGATAATATAGTATAAAAGAATAATAAAAGAATAGTAGTAAACTAGAAAAGAATAAATTTAGCTTTTATCATCAATGCATTCAAATTAATATAATTCATGCACTTAGATTATGATAATTTTTCATTTGAGACTTTAAATACATAGGTGACTTTTTTTATGAGCTATGTGGCCAGAGTGCAATCACCATCTCACACACATCCTATAATATGTCCATATTCTTTACAGTTATGGCAAGGTTAAAGTTTCCCATGGACATATTTTTCTTATAATATCAAATTAGTTAACCAAAAAGTTACATACCATTATTAATAATAACAATAGCACTTAGACTTACTATATATACTGCTTAACCGTGCTTTACAACCCTGTCTAAGTGGTTTACAGAGTCAGAATATTGCCCCCAACAATTTGAGTCCTCATTTTACTCACCTCGGAAGGATGGAAGGCTGAGTCAATCTTGAGCCTGGTGGGATTTGAACTGCCAAATTGCAGTCAGCCAGCAGTCAGCAGAAGTATCCTGCAGTACTATACTCTAACCACTGCGCCATCATTAAGAATGTAATATAAGCTCAAAACCAGATAGTCCTTGACTTACAACAATTCATTTAGTGACTATTCAAGCTTACCACAGCACTGAAAAAAGTGATTTATGACCCTTTTTCTCACTTAATGATTGTTGCAGCATCTCCATGGTCACATGATCAAAATTCGGGCACTTGGCAACTGGCATGTATTTATGACGGTTGCAGTGTCTCAGAAGCCTTTGTGACCTTCTCACAATTCAATGGGAAGCCAGATTCACTTAACAATCGTATTTCTTATTTAACAACTGCCATGATTCACTTAACAACTGTGGCAGAAAAGGTTGTAAAATGGGGCAAAACTCACTTAGCAACTGTCTTGCTTAGCAAAGGAAATTTTAGGTTCAACTGTGGTCGTAAGTCAAAGACCATCGTAATTATAATAAAAGAGGAGAAAAGAGAAAAAAAGAATGAAATCTTGGTGCATAAAGAAGATACTGAATCTCCTCAATCTGTCAGGAATGAGATCAGGGTCACATGTTAAGTTTCAATTAAACTGATTTATTGCTCCTGTCCCGCACAGAATCTAGTTAACTAATGGTTAGCACTATTTTGGCGCTAAAGGTTAATGGAATTCAAGAGCTTAGATCGCTTGTAAGAAAGTAATGTCTCTAGGCTGATTCCTCTCTTGACTCTGCCGCTCTTTCTCCTACAGCTTCTCTCTTAAAGACAGATTCCTTTTCATTTCACAACAATAACTGCCTAACAGGAGGAATGAAAGCATCCATCTGCCTCAGAATAATCCAGAAGATTCAATATACAATCCAACAAAGTTGAAATGTAAATGATGAAGATTATAATTCAGTATAGATTTGTGAATTATTATTAGAACCTTATAAATCTGTAAAAAAAACTACAAATACGATTAATAACATTTTATTCATAATAAAAACAGGGACATTTAGAATATGGAGATTGACACAAAAACAACCTACTGAAATAGCGAATAATCAAAGAATGAAAGATTATAATTCAACAAAATATGTGTATTAATATTAAATTGTATAAGATTGTCAAGTGCATTAAATATGAAAAATATATTTGTCTTAAAATGTAAGACATGCTGGTTCCACACTGTTCACACAGTATGTTTGTAAAAAATAAAATAAATATATTTTTTAAAAAAAAGTTGAAATGTAATCCAAATCTGATTTAAGAAATACATAGCTCTTTTCGATGCACTCTTCTACACATTTTAATATGGTATGAAGAAAGGGGATGGTGAGAATCTATTACGTCATCCGCCCAAATGTTCCAATGAACAGAGAGCATGGATCAGGCCCACATGTGACAGAGTTTAAACAGAGAACCTGTCCAGTTTCCTAGAGTCTACAAGTTAAAATAATTCAAATAACAATATAAGATGCCACTTGGCTTGCTTCCATGAACTCTAGGGCATCAAACTAAGGGCAGATGAAAATGACTTTATCTAGCAAGAAAATTTGCAACTTTACTTGGCATTTCTACATGGTTCACTATGTATGATTTAGATTTCCTTAGCTCAAATGTTACCAGTATGCCTTTAGCACTAAGTATCCTTGTTTTAAAATGGTGGAAGCATTACCTTAATGAAAATCGAAGAATTTCTAGTGTTTTATGGATAAAATTTCAGTTTGTTAGATTATAGTAAGGGTGTCAGAAAGAGAGTTGTATTTAAAAAAAATAGAATTGTGAAGTTGGGAGTGTTGTTTATTTATTCACTTATATTATAAAGTATGGGCTACCCAACTGCCAATAACACTGCAAGTTATAATTTTTTGAAAGACTAAGAAATTGTATATGAAAGGCTTCATGAACAAGATGCAACCTTCAAGGAGAATGTTTAAAATGTGGGATTAATCCCACTATCTTTCTGTAATCCCTATTACATTTTATTTGCCTTGGTGCTTTATAAACAACTTGCTTATTTCTTATAGCCTTTGTGTATTAGTTCAGAGACATTTAAAATAATGGGTTAGATTCTCAGTATTCAGTATTTACTTTCGTTTATGCCTGAATTTGAATAATTTTCATTATTCTACATTGTCCTGTTGCTTTAATCAATTACTTGATAGTTTTCTACTGACCTATCACTTATAATTCCCACCCCAATGCATTCTAGTTTGAAAACCTTCCTTCTAGTTGTTGTCCAAATACCTACTTTCCTTCTGTAATTCTTTTTCCTGAACTTTTAAAACTAAATGGAAAATGTACATCCGTGTTACAATCAGGAGTTCATTTTAAAAACTTCCCTTTCCTTCCCATTCTCTCCCCTCCCATCCTTTCCCCTCTCTTCTCTTCAATAAAAAGTATTGATGGAACACCACCTGGGTTTCCAGGTTCTTCGCCTTTCTCCTCCAAATCAGTAACTCATTCTTGATAGATTGGGGGTCACACCAGTATCACTTGCAGAATCATTTGGGCCTTTGGGGATGAATAAGTGTAATTTGTGATTAACAGGCCAATTGAGTCTTAGTGAAGGTTCATAATCCTATCATTTGTTTTGAGGATGACTGACAAGGTTAGCCTCTTCTGGGAGTGGCATTTGATTTTTTAATGAAAAGGGACATTTTTCCTTTTAAGGAAGTGGTGAATAGTCAGTACTGTGTATAACCTGCATTAGAATAGAAAAAAATAGTCTTTATAATAAATATAATATAAAACATTCACAGAGTCTGAAATTAACTTGTGGAAATTGTAAATCTTGTTCTCCTTTCCCCACTCATCTCTCCCATCTCTTTCCCTGAGAAGCTGCCTACACAAATTCTGCCTGGAGGGTGAGATATGCAAGCAATTGAGCTTCATTCTCCAAAGCAATCTGATAGGCAGAGTCCATAGAATTAATAAATTGGGTTGTCACAGGATAGCTACCCAATGTTATTGATTCATTATTGGAAAACTAAGAAGCCACTATCAAAAATTTTCACCAACTGCTCTGCATCGAATTCAGATTCTACTATATTGCAATCAGTCTTCAGTTTAGCCACTTTATATAAAACACTGCAACTCTCCTTTGGTTGGTAAAGATAATTTCTGTTGGTTCTTTGTTGGCTAGATAATGGCTGATAAAGGCTAGATCTGATATTAAGGTGTTTGCTTTTGTCCTTGCAATATTAAATAATTAAAATTAATTCCCACTGTATCAGGGAGCTGATTGTACTATTGCCTTCATATATATTTTTAAAAATAAATTGTCATGCCCCTGGTGGAGATTGACTCTGAGGGAGAGGAGAAACAGCCAACAGGGAGTGGAAGTGTGGCTCCGGAGGTTGTGGAGGAGGCTGGGGAAAGGCAGAGGCCAGCTGAGCAGTCAGAGGAGGACCCAGGCCCATCTTCTATCCATCCTAGGGCATGCAGGGAGGAAGATAAGGGAAAGACATGGTCTCCTTGGGAAGAGAGGGCCTTGACCCCCTTCATGGGCTGCAGGTGTGACAACTGAATAAGAGTTTGGACCTGCGTACTGGCAAACGCTGGAAACAAATCGTATAAATATCTCTAGTTTATAGTTCCTGTCTGAGTTTGGCATCCTTCCCCTTATGTGTTATCTGTGGACATCCTCCAGCCCTTATCTTGCCTGGTTTGTGTTGCTTTTTTCCTTCTTCGTGTAACTGTGTGGGAGTTTTTTTTGTCTTTCGTCAAAGATATTTGGAGCTTGGAAGCAAAGTGAAGGAATAAAAGGGGCTTTACCTGTTTTCTGTGACTGTGTTTGTTTTGTATCCCACCCTGGGTCATCACATAAATTGCAACATTGGAGATTCTGTAATCTCCAGGAAGTCTATTAAACTGCCCAACTGAATCCTTGAATCTCTCTGAAACAATTCAAAAAGACATGATTCAATCAGATGCTTTGATTCAGTTCAAATATTTGATTAAATACTTGTCTCAAGCAGGTGATTTAGTCTAATCCCCACCCCTAAATGAATCATCCATTTCAAGCTTTGAACAACCTACAAATTCAATCCACTTCATGTGTTCTTTATTTGATATGGCTTTTCATGTATTCTAACAAGTACCAATTTTCTAAGGGTTGACATTTGAATATGTTCAACCTTGTGATTTTAAACCTAGGACAATATCAACACAAGTGAATGTAAGATCAGGCTGCATCCTGAGACACAAATGTGCCTTTTGTTAATCTTGGAAAAGAGGTTGATTCATTGAGTCAATACATTATATTGGTCTGATGTTCTGTGGTGCACTTTGTTGTATTAATATAGGATCATATTCATTCAAAAATAAAAGAGTTCTTTATTTTACTGACACATCCAGGATAAAGTATTTACTACATACTATTTACTATAGTGCTTTTATATATTATATACTATTAATCAGCTGCTGTACTGAGTGTAGTTATGGATATATCCTTGGTTCATGTTCTCCTAGGCCTCACAGCCAAATGGTGTTATATGGTACCTTATGTTTTTCCAGGCCTCACAGCTAAAGAATGTGACATACCCTTGTTAAGAGCTACAAGATAACAAATGCCTGGCACAACTGATGTATATTACTCCCATTGCATTCCTTTCAGAGGTGCAAGATACCTAGTGTCTAACAGACTTGAGTTATAGTACCCAATTGCATTCCTCCTCTAATTAAGTTTTGTTTTCCCTGAGTTTGGTTTCTATTCTGCTGGACTTTGTGATTTCCTGTAAACCAGGTGGTATTTTGTTGATACGCATGCTCAGATTCACGCTGTTTGGTAACTTTCCACACACTGCTCCCCCTTGCTGTAGTTACCCTCCCTGCTAAATCTGCTTAATAAAAGAGACTGTTGCGATCTGTTTGGGGGACACAACATCACCCCAGGCACTTCGTGCTTTCTCATCTTTAGAAACTTCTTGTGTGGTGTCTCTTATTTGGTTTCTTTTGTCCTTGCGAGGACCCCCTAAATTGTCTCGGCGAGTGCTGAGACTTGTTCCTGCGGGAACCCAGGACAACATCAGCAGGGAACCTAGGACAACGAGTAGTGTTACAGACCTTGCTGTGACATGTAGTTAAGCAAGATAGGCTCTTTTACACATCTCTTAATTGTAGGAGAAAGGATGGCAGAACCTGGGGGCAGGGTGAAAAGGGGGAATCAACCAAGAATCAGTACATAGCCACCAATGAACTAAATCCAATCACCTGATTTCCATTCACCCTTATCTAACTGTACCCGTTTCCTGAGAAGATTTCTGTGCATAGGCTTTTAGCAATAAATAAGTTAAATTGAACCTTCACATGTGGACCTGTACTTTTGTGCCTGACATTATGGCCAAAGCTAAGAAGGGAACAAAATCATAGGGAGATGGAGGAAAACTATGAAAATTCCTTCATTCCATAGAAATAATTAAAAGCTATTCTGCCACAGATATCCACTGCAAGTCAGCGTAGCATTATGTATATAATGAAATCAATGCATAAATGATGGACATTACATAGTGTGAGTCATGTGACATCATTCCTCTCTTTGCTCTTCCCATAGATGTCTCTAGATGCAAATTAGAGGAAAGTGGCATGTCATTTTTTATCTAATTCACAAATCTTAGTCTTCATAGTCTCCAATTTTATTCCACAGATTATGAATGAAAAATTACATTTGTAAGCTATCTGAAAAACACTGGTAATACTGTTAATCTATATTGCAGTCAGCTAGTACTGTAATTGCTGCTAGCTGTTTTTTACACAGAGATTATGCAATAATTTGGCATGATACAGACAATTAGCCTTAGCCTTTTAGCATTTAGTATTTAAAGCTATTAAAAGCTAATCTCAGTCAAAACTAGGTAGTGTGTTATATCTTTCCAATGGGGAGGCAGTTAAAGTCTCAAATATGATTTTGCCGTCATGGGTGTTAAGACTATTTCAATAGACAATATTCCTATAGAAATCATAGGAGGAGTTTACTATGTTCTAGAAAAAGGGGAAACCATCTTTGTTACAATAAGTTAGTATAAACATTGTAAAGCATTGCTACTTCCCAATAATTACTTAACTCTTTAATGGAATAGTTACATAATTCTAATTCAGTAGATCTTTTTTTTTTGAAAAAGTTTTTATTTTTAAGACAAACATACAAACAAAACATAAAAACATAAAATCATCTTCCATTTTATATACATACAGTGTGTCAGTTGATTGCAAATCTTTTGTGCTATCCTTTTTGTCGTCATCACTCACAATTTATATAAACTTTCACATTGTCAAGCTAACATATGCTTATATATTTATCAGTTATTAATCATCTATGACTAGACTATTTATTCCATCATTTTATACAAGATATTCCAAATTTTATGTTAACATTTATATGATACTCATCCAATAGTTATATATGTCTACATTATATTTTATATCAATCTATTAAACTTCTATTACAAAATTATCTACTCTATTACATTACCAATTCTTTTTGTCCAACCATTGATAAAACAAATCCCATATCATATAAAATTGTTTATCTTCTTGTTCTCTAATTTCAAATGTCAATTTACTCATTTCAGCACAGTCCATAATTTTCTTAATAACTTCCTCCTGCATAGGTATTTTATCATTTTTCCAATTCATAGCAAATACAATTCTAGCTGCTGTTAAAACATTTACAATCAAATATTTCAACTCTTTATTGTATATTTCTGGTATAATTCCCAATAAAAAAAATCTCTGGTTTAAAGTCTATATGTTGTTTTATCATTTTTTCCAACCATGTGTGGATTTTAGTCCAATTTTTTTTGCATCTGAACATGTCCACCGCATATGGTAATATGAACCAGGTATCTGATGACATTTCCAACATTTATCTGATTTGTTCTTAAACATTCTCACAATTCTCATCGGGGGTAGATGCCACCTGTAAAACATCTTATACAAATTTTCTTTATATGCAGTTGACATTGTCATTTTATAATTTTGAGACCACAATTTTTGCCACTTCTCTAAATCAATCCCATATCCAAAATTTTTCCCCCAAGCAATCATCGTTTCTTTAACTTGTTCTTCTTCCAATTTAAATTCTAATAAATGTCCATAAAGTTTTTTAATTACCTTTTCATCAGTACCCATCAAAATTTTATCTAAATCAGTCAACTTATCATAAATACCTTCTGTTTTAAAATCTTTATCAAATCTAGATTGCACTTGCAAATATGAAAACCATTTTGTCTTCTCCCAGTTCAAAAACAGTGCCTCTCGAATATAATGTCTTCTGAATACCCCTGTGTTTTAGTTCCCTTATACCAAATGAAAGCATACCATCCTAGCAGCAAGTCATGTCCTTCTAAAGTCAATAGTCTAGTATTTCTTAATGTTATCCATTCCTTTACCCACATCAAACTTGTTGCCTGGTAATATAGTTCCCAATTGGGCAAGGCAAACCCTCCTCTTATTCTTGCATCTTGTAACAGCTTAAGTTTTATTCTTGCTTTCTTTCCCTGCCAAATATATTTCAACACAATTCTGTTTAAATCTTCAAAAAACTCTTTCCCTAGTTGGACTGGAATTGTCTGGAATAAATACAGAATTCTAGGCAATACCTTCATCTTAATTGTACATCTTGGTGTAATGTGTATCCCTAAATACTTAACCTTATTTGTGACCTGTATTTCTAAAACTTCTTCCAACTCTTTCTTTCATCTTGCTAACATGTTTTTGGTTAATATCTTTGTTAAAACAATAAAATTTTGATTTATTGATTTCCCATCCCAATGGTTCAATCCTGCCCTTTTCAACATCGCTCAATTGAGTATCAATATCTCCAATTTTCTTATCTCTTTGTATATCTTCTTCTTCAATTTTTTTGACTCTGTCTTCGTATTTCATCATCTGTTGAATATTTTCCACTTTCTCATCTGTCTTTTCAATTTTTTGCTCAATCTTCTGAATTCCTTGCATGATCATCTACAATGTCACTTCCTTCTCTTTCTCTTTCTCTGTTGTAACATTGTCTGTATAGATCATTGTCCTCCAGATGGTGAGGAGGTTGGTATCAAAGAAGCTGGGACTGTTATCTTTCTACTCAACTTGTAATGCTTATCTGTGAAGAAAGAGAGAGAAAAAAGAAAAAAGAAAAAAGGGAGAGAAAAAAAAGAACGAGGGCAAACAGTTGCCACTACAAAAAGAAAAAAGGAAAAAAGTCTTCAGGCACTTGTATACGTTAATCCAATTAGTTGCAATAAGATATAAAAAATAAAAATAAAGCAAGAGAAGATATGGAAAAAGGGATAAAAAGGTTTTCTTTTAAATAAAGAGGATAAGGGAAGAAAAAAGAAAAATCAAAAAGAAAAAAAAGAAAAAAATAGTCTATGTATTTCTCTTAATAAAAAGAAACAAAAAAAATTACATTCTAGTTCCTGGTTTGAAAAATCCAAATCCAAATTTTAAAAAAAAGCCCAACTAGAGGGGAAGTAGAAAAGAAGGCAAAAAGTAACAAATAATTCTAATGTAAAGTAAGCCTCTGCCACTAAATATTCAATCTTTTTTTCTTTCCACTTCAACTCCAGACTCCAGCTATCTATAGTTTCACAGATGAGCACCTGTGTAAACAAACTGCCATGCTCATCCCACTATCTTTTCCAGTGCAAAGTTCAGAGTCCTTGAGTATAACACGAATACATAAGAAAAGAAAAAAGAAAACAATGTATCCAAGCCTCTAGGTGGCAGTGCTACTGATTTTCCTTCACTTTCACTTCCCTCTCATACATCCAAAGCCAGGAACATAAAAAAAAGTAAAATCTTTTCTTTTAAAAAAATAAATAAATCTCAAATCAGAAATAAGAGTCTTAATCAAAAACAAACTTTCAAGAGGATTGTTAAAAAAAGAAATAAAAACAGGAATAAAAAATTTAAAAAGGACCAGTCCAGTTTAAAATTAAGAAGTTTTACCAAGTTCAAAATTCCAGTAAAAAGGGAAAAGAAAAAGAAAAATGTTCACTTTAACTAGCTTAATCTCGCCGCTTAAACTCTTTTCACTTTTAATTCCACTTTAAGTCTTTCAGAGTGTTCTCTTCAAGAAATAGTAAGTAAAAGTTCATCTCACCAAACTGACACACTTTCTTTCAATCTCTTCCATTCAGGAGCTGTCCCATATTCAGCAGCCTGAATGGCTGCCTCTCTGCCACCAGCAAAAAGGGCTTTTGCTGGATCAATCAGGGACTTTGTGATATCCCTGGGATCAGCAGGACATGCCCTTATCGATCACCGTCTCTACGGGATGGTTTAGGTCTGACAGGACCGACCAGCAGCTGAGATATCGATGGCGATCTTAGAGAATTAAGATCGCACATCGTACATGACACCAGCTCCCCCTCCTAATTCAGTAGATCTTAAGTGCAGGATTAAAACTATTGAATTCTATCAGTAATGTTGGGACATCAGCTGTTTTAAACTGAAATTTTCCAATTTCCAACTTTGCCAAAACTTTGCTTGGGGCAGGGAATAAGAAACTATTTTTACGATTTCTCAAGAAATCCTGTAGTGTATGTTTCTGAAACTATTAAAACAAATGTGATTTTGCTCTCTGTTACTACTAAGCACACCATTGTGTTTATTTTGCAAATGGTCTGACCTGGGAATGTTATTCTAACTCTGATTTTGCTTATGATGTTATTGTACATACACAGTTTAATGATGGCTAGCCTTTGGCTGCAATTTGGTAGCAATGGTAGCAATTTGATTTATTCCAGGGCTGTCAAACTCCCGGCCTGCAGGCCGGATGTGTCACATGCTGGCCATGCCCACACCCAGTTTGGCAAAAGAGAAAAAAGTCCCAATACATCACATGATGCTGCCATGGTGACAAGAGTTTGACACCCCTGGTTTAGACCATGGCACAAATAAAACAGGTCAAATATATCATCTCTAGTGTTAAATTTTTCAAAAGAAGATCCAGAAATGCTTCATTCCAAAGATATCATGGTGATCATTCTTATATGTTAGTTGAAATTTATCACCAACCAGATGGTTAACAACATACTCCAACTCCCCATTTTAAAACTGTGCTGTGTTACTTTATTTATGGCATCAGCAAATATTTAATTAGCTGGAGTATTTCTGATAATGTTCTGCAGCAGTTGAATCTTCCAACTTCTCATTAGGACAGAGACCAGGAAGTTTTGTACAAATGTCTCAAGAAAGAAGAAACTTGGTGTCTCCTTTGAAGATCTGGAGTATATAGGTGCCAATGATATGCCATTAAAATCTAAAGTAAGGTGGAACCTCAGGTTGCAACCGGAAACACGACTGTCTGCACATGCGCAGACCAAAAAAAAAATGGTGCCGAAGAGGAAATCACTGTGGTGATTTTTGGCCTTGCTTGGTCGCCACCCGAAGATCTGTTTGTGACCAGAAGCAAAACTGTTCTGACAATTCTGGTCATCACCCGATTTGGCCGTGAACAGAAGTATTCATGACCTAATGTTCCACTGTATTTTCTAGTTCCTTCCTTCAATGTGTATCATGTAGATTTGAAAAAAAAAATAGCTATGAAAATGTTCTTTTTATTGAATTATGCATATATTTAATACCATATGACTGGAAAAAAAGTGATGCAAGTGATCCACAAACTGTTGGGTGCCATCAGTAACAACTTCATATGGATATGCCGAATAAGCAAAAATGCACTGCAATGCACAGATAATAATGGTCAGCTGACATCTCAGCTGCCTCCTGGTAAGAAGAATCAATGATGTTAAGCCTATACATTTGTTTATTGGGATGACAATACGAATCCCCAGATCATCTCCCAAGAGTGAGATGCAGTGAAATGTGGCATCATGGCTGATTATTATGCTAAAAAAACCTGACATTAAATGACTTTCTTCTTGAATATGATCATATAATCAAGCCCTGGTAAGCATTCTATGTAATCGCAAGCCTTCCTGTTGTGAATAATTACCACTTAATCCTTTGTGAGTGCATTTTGTCACAACTTGATATCAGGTCACCTCTGTTCTAAGTCTCCATATTCAAATGATTTAGCACACGGATGTCAAACTCGCAACATCATGTTGTCGTCACGTGATGTATTGTGACTTTTTCCTCCTTTGTTTAACCGGGGGGGGGCATGGCCATCATGTGATGCATCCGGCCCATGGGCCACGCTTTTGACACCCTTGATCTAGCACATTCCCTAGGCACATTAATATCTGCCCCCATAGATTTCTTAGGGAAATATTCATCCAAAGTGGCTTTAATTTGTGAAAGTTAATATTAATATTTATTTATTTATTTATTTATTTATTTATTTATTTATTTATTTATTTATTTGACTTGTATGCCGCCCCCTCTCCAGAAGGACTCGGGCGGCTCACAGATAAAAACGATACAATAAATTAAGTTAACTAAAATAGAATTAAATTACAGCAAGCCGAATTAAACTAAAAATCCCATAATACATATAAAACCCTTCCCCTGAGGAGTCAGCCCAGCCCAGCCTGTTCAAACAGCCAAGTTTTTAGGTCACGACGGAAGGTGCGGAGATCAGGGGCCAGGCGGAGCCCCAGAGACAGTTGGTTCCAGAGAGTGGGAGCCGCTACAGAGTAGGCCCTTCCCCGGGACGCTGCCAGCCGACACTGAGTCGCAGACGGCACCCCGAGAAGTCCCTGCCTGTGCGTTCGTACAGGGCTGTTGGTATTCGATGCCGGCAGTAGACGCTCCCACATACAACCCGGACCCATGTCTCGTAGGACTTTGAATGTTAATACTAAGACCTTGAATCTCATCCAGAGGGCAACCGGTAGCCAATGCAGCTCGCGCAGGAGGGGTGTAACATGGGAGTACCGGGACGCTCCCATCACAATCCATGCAGCTGCATTCTGCACCAGTTGAAGCCTCCGGATGGTATGCAAGGGCAGTCCTAAATAGAGAGCATTGCAGTAGTCGAGCCGGGAGGTAACAAGTGCCTGAGTGACAGTGCGCAGGGCATCTCGGTCCAGATAAGGGCACAGCTGGCAAACCAGCCGAACCTGGGCAAATGCCCACCTGGCCATGGCCCCTACCTGCTCCTCCATCCTGAGCCATTAATCCAGGAGGACACCCAAGTTCCGTGCCCTGTCCACAGGGGGCAACACCTCTCCCCCCATGACCAAAGATGGAATCTCCTGACTGGACCGAGATTTCAGTATGCACAGCCACTCTGTCTTGGCCGGATTGAGCCAAAGCATGTTCCTGTCCATCCAGATCCATACCGCATCCAGACAATGGGACATCACGGAGAGGGCATCACTGATGTGGCCTGGGGTGGAGATGTACAACTGCGTATCATCAGCGTACTGATGATACTTCACCACAAAGCCATGGATGATCTTGCCCAGTGGCTTCATATAGATGTTGAACAGGAGGGGTGAGAGAACCGACCCCTGAGGGATGCCACAAGTGAGAGCCCTCAGCGCTGACCTCTGCCCCCCTGCCAACACCGATTGCGAGCGTCCCGAGAGGAAGGAGGAGAACCACTGCAATACAGTGCCTCCCACTCCCAAACCCCCGAGATGCCGCAACAGGATACCATGGTCGATGGTATCGAAAGCCGCTGAGAGATCTAACAGGACCAGGACAGAGGAAAAACCTCTGTCCTGAGCCCTCAAGAGATCATCCATAGCATGACCAATGCTGTCTCCGTGCTATACCCGGGCTGGAAGCCCGAATGGTATGGATCTAGGTAGTCTGCTTCTTCCAGGAAAAGCGGAAACTGCTGAGCCACCACACTCTCAACAACCTTCGCTAAAAAGCGAAGGTTGGAGACTGGACGAAAGTTGTTCAATTCGGCTGGGTCCAGGGCAGGCTTCTTCAGGAGGGGCCGCACCACTGCCTCTTTAAGGGTGGTAGGGAAGGAACCCTCCCTTAATGAAGTGTTGACCACTGCCTGGAGCCAGCTGCTCATGACCTCCCTGGAGGCGTAGACCAACCAGGAAGGGCACGGGTCCAACAAACATGTGGTGGAACTCAGTCGTCGCATGATCCTGTCCACTTCATCCTCAGAAACAGGATCGAGCTCAGTCCAGATTACATCGGCCAGACCATCTGCACCTCCAGGGTCAGGCCCCTGCACATTAGAGTCCAGCCCTTCCCAGATCCGAGCGATCTTATCCTGCAGTATAATCCAAATTCCTCAGCTCTGCCCTGCAAGGGATCCACCACAGCCCCCGAATGTAAAAGGGAGTGGGTGACCCCAAACAGGGTGGCTGGGCGGTTACCTGTGGATGATATGAGGGCAGAGAAGTAAGCCCTCCTTGCCGCTCTCACAGCTACCAGGTAAGTCCTAATATGGGCTCTTAGCTGGGCTCGGTCGGAACCGGAATGGGTCGACCTCCATCTGCTCTCTAAGGCCCTTCTCCAACGCTTCATCTCCCGGAGCTCCCCTGTATACTAGGGAGCAATCCGGGATCTGCACCGGGTAAGGGGACACATGGGGACAACTCTGTCAAGGGCCCCCGCTGCCGCCTGTTTCCAGGCCGCCATCAGGGCCTCGGCAGAGCTGTGGGCCAGGGATGCAGGGAAAAACCCCAGTTCTGTCTGGAACCTTTCTGGGTCCATCAGGCGTCTGGGGCGGAACCATCTAAGTGGCTCCTCATCCCAGCGGTGTGGGGTCGCTTGGCGGAAAGCCAGCTGTAGGGTGAGAAAAATCCACTTCTAAAGCAATACAATAATGTAGATGTAATTGAATTTCATCTTCTGTCCTGCTTGATAGTAATTTCATGGACTACCATCTGCAGCTTGGATACAGAAGCTGGGAACTGGAGGACCAGATGAACCATTCCAGGGGATCACACTTCATTGCAAGTTCTGTTCTTTCTTGGGATTTCTTAATGTAGGCTCCAGAGTGAGCTGACTTTAACATTCTTCATGATAAAACACTTCTCAGTGTTGCAACCTTTGGCACTCTTCTCCTAAATCTTTTCCTTCTTGTCTGCTGCCATTTGTATGTAGTGTAAACACTAAAAAAATAAGAAACTTATTTATGCTGTGTGTGGAATTGTTTTCTCCAGAGATTCTTGTTTGGAATTTACTTTCATATTCGATGATTAGATTATTTTAGAATAGATTATTTTAGATTATTTTAGATTATTTTATTTTATCTTAGATTAGATTAAAATCTGAAGAGGGATACTGTAGAACTATTCATATCAGCAAGCATATGTAGTATATTTAAGGCCTCTACAACATGGCTTGGCATTGCTTTTAGGAAGATGTTTGCAGCATGAAGGCAATGCAATTCTCCATGATGAGAAATGACACAATTCTCCTTGATGATGCACCTTGCATGACCTCGAAGCCTCAGCCAGCAGATGTTCTTGCACATCAAGAGTGACTGCCGAGAAGCTGTTCAACTATCGAAGGTGCAATCTATATTGCTTTTGCAAAGCATGATCATAATAAACCAGCTTTTCAGAGCTTTGCACGGATATATACACAAGTATATACATGTGCACACACATGCACATATACAAGCTTTGGAATATCATTCATGGCATTGAAAGCTATGGAATGATTATAATTCCTGTGCCCAGAAAGCCCCTGGCTTTACAATTAAGCATGTGCTCAGAACATGCTTATGTAAATTATGGGTGACATTTCTCTCCAAATTAGGGAAGCCACAAGCATCCACAGGCATTTTGCATATTCAAATCATTTCAGCAGGGGTCTTGGAGCACTGCCACAGTACAAAGCAACAAGGGAAGCAATAGAAATGCAGAACTCATATCTGCATGAGGTATGAAATCCATCTCTTCATATAAAGATAGCTTGAAAAAAATGCTTACATAAGTAATTTCATTTTGCTTTCACGCTGTGGCTTGAAGTCAACAGTAATATAATACACACATTCAAAGTAATTTTAAGTGCTTTCTGTCACGCATGGCAAATTAAAATGTTCCATTAACAAAACAAATCCTTGATGCTATAAATCAAGCTGCACTAAGTAAATCACGGTTAGTGAAAACAAAATTGTAATTCCATCACTGTGATTAAGCAGAGGCTAGAAATAGCAAGATATATCATATTTAATGGAAAGAATGTGATCATTAAATACCTAAGACTTGTTAATTTTTTAAAGGCATCATCATACGTCTTGCCTCACATTCATATTTAAAAGTTTCTCAGCATGCAACTCTGTTAAGTTCATAGAATGGAATATAGTTAAAATCCAGCAACACCCAAGAGGGGAGATTTGTACAATTTTATGGGGACACAACCCTTTTTACTGCTGTTTTTATGGTTATTCATCCTCTGTGTCAGATCCCTCTCACATTATGATTGCCCTCATGCCAACTCTTTTGGAAATAAAAGCAATGCTGAGAATTGACAGTTTCCATGGTTTTCCCTTTTTTCCTTGGGATACTTTCTTATCCACCACAATCCTTTGTGCATTTTCTTACCGATCATTTGTTCTATGTTATCCTTGTTTAGAAAACAGAAACAATTGTAAATACTCAGCAGAAATGGGTCACTGTCTTTAAGGCTTTTTGTGGCTTGTTACTAGCACATGGAACATGCATTATAATTTACCTTATAAAAACAGAACAATTCTGCATCTTTTATTTGGCAGTCATTCCGATAGCTACAGTCTGTTCCCCTCCCAAGCTAAAGTTATAGATTCATTTGCTTTTCTGCAATGTCCATGGCTGTTTCTTGGTGGGTACTTACAACCTTTTAAAGAAGTGTGTGTCTAAATTGGAAGCAATCTGAAATTGAGTTCTAACATTTTTCAGGGTGCCATCAACCCAATTAAATAGGTTAATTAAAAAGATAGGGATGGGTTAAAAATGGATGGTTATCTATATGGGTAAATTGAAATTTAAACTTATATCTTATAAAACTCATTCGTTGATGAAACAAAGTTCAAATGGCAGGAGCAAGAAAACTTGTAATCCAGTTTTTGATAAAGTGCTTAGCACTTTCACAAGAAAGTTAAAACTTCGTCAAGTCAAATTCTGGAGATGAGTCCATGTCATTTTCTTTGCTATCATATGAAGAATGTTTTCCATTACTTCTGCTTTTTATTTTTCTGTAACCTTCCAGCCTACAACCCTGTGATTTCTGATGATTTTCCATCCAAGTAATAAGAACAACTAGTAAATTGAAACAAGCCAATTAACTTTTCAACATTTTTAGTTGAGAATTATAAGAATGCTAGGCAATAAGACTTTTAAACAAATTCTTAATAGAAGTCTTATTGCCTAGCGTTCTCATAATTCTTCTTATTAAGAATTTATTCTTATGAGAGGCTTCCATGACATCTCATTACATTCTTGGGAATCATCATTTATGCAAAGGATCCCAAGATTATGCAGAGTCAATCCCCTAAGTAATAATCCTCCATAGATTAGTTTTCAACTAGACTGTATTTTACCTTAAATTATTCTGAAGTAGCTTAGAATTAGTGTGAACTAAGCAGGAGCAAGCATCTGCAAGATGTACTTTGTGCCAATAAAACATATATTTTTTAAATCAAATTAAATTTCAGATTAAGAAAAAAAATTGGAGCTCCAATTTAGATGCCCAGGCTTATAGCTATATACTATATGGAATCAACATGCATACCGGACTTTATGTGAATTATATCTGATGCTATCTGGTTCTTGGGTGAGCCAGATAAGTTTTGTATCTGGTCCTTGTATGAGCCAGATAAATCTTTGTGAACTGTGTATACTTATTTGGTCTTCACGATAAGCTATATTTTCTTTTTTAATGGCTGCATTTTAATACAGAAGAACCATTACAATAGGAAAGAGTTGGTTTGAACAATCACCTTGTGTTTTTCTCTCTTTTCCAGGTTTACTGTTTCTCTCAGGACATGAATATTACCTACCAACACCAAATTCAGTTCCAGAGGAAGGGGTCATCTGAGGAGAAAGCAAAATAACAGAGGAGGTGCTTTCCATATGGCAGAGAGATACCCGCCAACTAGAAAACGAACATATTGTCACCTGCTCCTCAACTTGGCAAAGCTACTACTGTACCGAAATTTCAGCAGCCCCACAGAGGAGAGTTTTGTTTATCAATGTTTTAGCTTTCCCATCTCTACATCACATTTCCCAAGTAAAGTTGTAAGGAAATTATAAGCTAATTTAGAATTGTTATGAAAATAGTGAATATTTTCTAATTATCCTTGAGAGAAAACCTATATTTGGGAAGCAGGGATGGAGGACCACACTTCACTAACAATTTGGCTCAAAAAAGATGCTTTGCACCTAGATATTAGGTAAGCTTGTTTCTCATGCTTGTTTCCCCACCCACCCACCGCGAGACAATGCTCTTTTTTAATTAAAAAGTGAACAAGGGGGAAAATGAAAGAAAAAAATTGATGATATAACATCAGTAAGTGTAAAAAGAATTGGTTTTTTTAAAATAAGGAAAATGGTTTTAAAGATCTTTTTGTATCTCTGAAATTAGTACCAAGGGCTCCACTATTTTTCTGTTGAAAGATACTGTGGGAAGAATTATCCATCCGGTTCAGTTCCAAGCTGGGTGAAAGGCACTGGAGACAAAATGGAAGCTGGAGGCTGATTGGAAAGAGTGTCCATTTATTGATAAAGCAGACCCACCAAGCATGTGTGATTCTGGGCAGTTGACCACATGGAGTTGAGAATGTGGGGGGCATTATACCTTCTCTTGGGCTTTGCACTTGAGCTTCCTGATCCTGTGCAAGAACATATATTCTATTGGCTGTTTTAGGGGTTATGTAGGGGTCATAGCTGGCTCTATAGGTTGTCTGAACTAAGTTTGGTTGAAGTTTCTGGGTGATGCAATAATTAATGGCTTTGCCCCATTTTGGCTCTTGGGTGAAGGCTATTTTGCTTATGAATAAAGCTACCTAGATACTTGGCTTCTTTCAATAAGTTTTTTATCTTTTAAGTGCTGACATCTGCTGAGAGCTATTAAGAAAGGTGGGGGCTGCTTTCCAAGAGCATATTTCTCCATTTCTCATCCAGGGAAATATAATATTCTGCCTTTTTAATATTTCTCAAAATATTTCATTCTTCTAGGAGGGGGGTGGCTTCCCACAATACCATTAAAAATGAGAAAGAAGAAAGCCTACTAAAATCTTTGAAGGTAAATATTTAGTTTCCAAATTCTAGAGTACTTTGTTGTACTCTGAAGGAGATTCTTGCTTAATTTTTCTGTCCTGCTTGCTCTTATTTCCTACTGTGCTACAGTCCAGCTTGGTTTCAAATACCCAGGAAAAGTATTTGATTATGAAAATATTAGTTCCCTTCTTCACTTCCTTTTTCTTCATTTTCTACTTTCATGTTAGGTATAGATTTTTGTAAGTTTAAAATTAAATTTCCATGGAGTTCATATACTATCACATACTTTAGAAGTATGACAGAAAAAGGGATCCATCGTGTTCTTTCTGCATCACATATAACACAATAAAACCTCAATTTAACAGGCCATTTGAGGAGAGAAGAGTGTCCATTAAATCCAAATATGTGTCATTTGCATCCATTTAGGTTGATTGCATGATTATGTAATTGATGTAAATTGTGTCTTTTGCAATAAAATTTCAATTTCAATTTCATGGACCTAGTCATCTGCCAAGGGGACAAGTGATAAAACATGTATCACCCATCAAGGAGGCTGGAAATGTCGCAAAACACTTTTTTGTTCAGTTTGGTGTCACTGTGATTAGGAATTGATATCTATGTAAATATAAAATCCTGGATATAACCGAAAAAAAATTCAGTGCGAGAAATATTCATCCCTTAAATGAGTGTGGAATCTGAATTGTAAGCAAACCAAGCTCCATTAAATCAGGCTTTGCTCCATCATACATAGCTACAATTTATTCCGTAATAAAAAGATGTTCTTTACACTGAAAACATGCACTAGAGAGTTTAGCTTTCTGAGAAATTTGCTTTCTAACTGCACATCTTCTGAAAGAGCCAATGAATCAACTGTTACCTCTACAGCAAAACTGGAGACCAGGAAACTTATATAGAGAGACAGAGATTTGTGGTTTAATCCAGTCCAATTCTAATGAAGATGAACAAAATCAACAGTAAATAACAAGAGAAATGTTCAAGGGTCAAAGGTTCAAACAATATATGAACCTTGAACCTTGGAGGCCATGAGGGACTTGAATAGTTGCCTGCTAGCTTTAGATGACTAGGCTACTTGTTAGCATCTTGAAAGAAGCAATAGCAATAGCACTTAGACTTAAATACTGCTTCATGGTGCTTTTACAGACCTCTCTAAGCAGTTTTACAGAATCAGCATATTGCCCCCAACAATCTGTGTCCTCATTTTACCAACCTAGGAAGGATGGAAGCTGAGTCAACTTTGAGCCAGTCGGAATCAAACTTCTGGCAATGAGCAGTGAGTTAGCCTGCAATATTTCATCCTAACCACTGAACCACTAAGGTAAGAAGTTACCTTGAATGATACTACCTTTTTCTATGTGATTGGGAATCCTCAATGAATTGATAAGAATCTCATGAAGGTATACTGAGGATGAACCTATGGTCATTTTACCTACTTAGCCTTCAGTCTTCATCTGCAAAAAGGGCCATTCTTCTAATTATATTTTATCAAACGTAGAAGAGAAAACCAAATATATAAAAGGAAAAACAGAACTTAAATGCTTCCAACTACAGTAGAAAGCATCATGTCAAGTGGGTTAATTTAAATAGGGCAGCCTAGTCAGATATAATATAGATACTCCTTCTAACACAATATTTAACACTTATCCGGTGCTTTCATTTTTTTTCTGCCTCCACAATTTTCATGTCACGCTCACTTAATCTTACAATGTAGGCAAGTTTCCATTTTGCTTTTCTCAATGCTGAAAAGCCAGACTACTTCAGAGCACACTAGTTATATTCCTTTTGCTTCTATCTAATACAGTTTAGCATTTTCTTAGAATAAGTATTTCAGAATCTGATCTAGCTTTTCATTATCTAGCTATTGTGAATAATGACACATATGCTACAAGGAGACTGGCTTGATTTTACAAATGACACACAGCTTGTTGAAATGGAAATCTTAAAGCAGGGGTGCCTTGGTTAACTGAAAAGACATATACATGTATCTGCTGCTTGTGTTAATAGATTTCTAAGTACAATATGAAGCGTTTTTTTTGGATTCTCAACATATTGATCTATTTGCCAAGATTATTTCTGTATGAATAGTGAGCCAATTATAAAAGGACTTAGAAGGAAACACTGTTCAAAATGGGTTTTCCATTATCATGTATTCCCGAAAATAAGACCCTGTCTTATATATTTTTGCCATCAAAAAAAGGCATCAGGTCTTATTTTGGGGGGATGTCATCCACTGACTAACCTCACTTGCACACATCACCCCCAGCCTCCTTTTTGCTATCAGAGGCCTTCAGGAACTTCTTCTATGGCTAGCAAGGCTTTCCTGAAGGTCTCTGCAGCCAATAACAGAGCCCTATTTATAGATCAGCTACAGAGGTCTTCAGGAAAGCCTTGCCAGCCTTGCTGGCTGCAGAAGAAATGGGCTGGCAAGGCAGATGTCAGGGTGTGCAAGGCCTGGCTACAATTGTCCAAAGGTAAATAGTAGGGCAGCTCCACCCCCCTTATCCCCACCCTAGCTTAATTTTTACCCGTGCACTCTGGAGTGGGTGCACTTAAAATTAGGGCTTATTTTGGGGGTAGGACTTATATTGGGTGCATGTGTAAAAATCAAGCCAGGGCTTACTTTCAGGGTAGGTCATATTTTGGGGGAAACAGGGTATTACAAGATTTCAGACACTTTGGTAGAAATACTTCATTCTGGTGATATCATCTGATGTCTGACAAATACTGTTTTAAACTAGGCAGTTTGAATCATTTCATTCCTTTGCATCTTTGCTATTGATGTGCTTACATAACTGTGACATAGCAACAAGATAGGAGGAAACTCATAGACCACATTCAAGTACTTGAAACAGAGTGCAGGATAAAAAATATACATGTCTCCTCTTTTAGGAGTAGTTCCACTGTCAATAACTATTTTTATATGTCAACAAACCAGCACAGAATAAGCATAGTGGAATAAACCCTGAATTGTCAAGAGAATTTCCAAGATTGTGAATTTTCTCATTCAGAGATCCTTACTCCATTTAGTAGCAAAGTTCCCTTAGAGCCCTGGCAAATTCCTGTACTTAACTATAGAAGGAATTTGATTATTTACCTAGCATTAAAGGTGGTCACATACTTTTAAATACTCTAAGGAATAAAATTAAATTTTGACTCCAACTTTAATGAGAAATTGACATTATATGTAATCCCTATTTATAAATAGCTGGAAAACCAATTTTGGAGGATTTGGCTGAAAATTAGCATAACACTTTTACTCCAGACCTTTAGAGAATGAAGAATGCAAGTTATTATACACATTACACACACACAAATACAGAGATAAAGAGAGGCAGAGAGGCAGAGAGTTAAACAATAGATACAATTGAAACACTTGTTAATTTCACTGTTGGTCCTGATGCTTCAGACACTTCCAAAATTTTGGCAGATTTGAATGTAATGGAGAAATATGATATGACAAGCTTTGCACGCCTGGATTGGGGGATTTTCTGCCCTTTTTCCTTGAAAATCCTCTCAAGCTCAGTCAGGTTGGATGGCGAGCATCAGTGGACAGCCATTTTCATCTCCCTGCAGAGATATTTAGTAGGATTCAATCAGGACTCTGACTGGGCCACTCTAGGACATTCACATAGTTGTCCCTAAACCACTCCTGTGTTGTCTTGGCTGTGTGCTTAGGATCGTTGTCATGTTGGGAAGTGAACCTTCAGCCTAATCTAAGGTTCTAAGCGCTGTGGAACAGGTTTTCATTGAGGATATCCCTGCACTTTGCTCCATCCAGGTTTCCCTCAAATTCTGACTAGTCTTCCAGTCCCTGCTGCTGAAAAACACTCCCACAGCATAATGTTGCCACCATCGTGTTTCACCGTTGAGATGATATTAGGCAAGTGATGAGCAGTCCTGGTTTCTTCCAGAGATAATATTTAGAATTGAGGTCAGACAGTTCAATCTTGGTTTCATGAGGCCAGAGAACCTTGTCCCTCATAGTCTGAGAGTCCATCAGGTGCCTTTGTATGTGTGTGTGTGTCTGTATCTGTGTGTGTGTGTGGCAAACTCCATGTTTTGCACTGGGGAGGCTTCTGTCTAGCCACTCTGCCATAAAGTCCAGATTGGTGGCTGGCTCCAGTGATGGCTGTCTTTCTAGAACTGTGCCCCATCTCCACACAGGATCTCTGAAACTCTGTTAGAGTGACCATTGGGTTCTTAGTCTCCTCTCTTACTAAGGCCCTTCTCCCCCCCCCCCAAATTGCTCAGTTTGACTGGATGAGTTCTTGGAAGAGTCCTGGCAAACTTCTTCCATTTGAGAATTATGTAGGCCACTATGCTCTTAGGAATTCTCAGTGCAGCAGAAATTTTATTATAGCCTTCTCCAGATATGTGGCTTGCAATAATCCTATCTCAGGGCTCTGCAGGCAGTTCCTTTGACTTCATGAGTTTCCTCTGCTACAGTATGCATTGTCAGCTATGAGGACTTCTATAGAGAAGGGTGTGCCTTTCCAAATCATGTCCAACCAATTTAATTTACCCCAGGCTGACTCCAATCAAAATGTAGCAACTTGTCAACAATGATCAAGAAGAAATGGAAAGCACCTGAGCTAAATTTCGAGTGTTATTGCAATGGTCTGAATACTTATGCTAATGTATTATTTCAGTTTTTTCTTTTTAATAAGTTTACAGACATTTCTAAAATTCTGTTTTTACTTTGTCATTATGGGGTACTGGGTGTAGATTAATGAGAAAATAATGAATTTCAACAACTGTAGAATCAGGCTGCAGCATAACAAAATTGACAAAAGTGAAGAGGGTCTGACTACTTTCTGAATGCACTGTATATGTGTGTACATTGTGGGTAGGCATGTTTATAGGACATTAAGACATTAAGATTTCTTGAAATGTGTAGTTTATATTAGAAGCCCACAACACTTATAAAATTAATTAGTTCTACTTCTATGTGTATTTTTGTTACTGTTATGTATGTAGGTTTGAATGTCATTGGTTTAGTTTGAATTGTTCTTGTAAAATGTCAAATAAGATTGGTTTAAAAAGTGCGGGAAAACCCTGCACTCTGATTGGTTGGCAACTACGGCTGCTGGCTATAAGTAGCAGCCGTAGCCCAGCCAAGTCGGGTCCATTCGAGCTGTAGTCACTAAATAAACTCTTCACTGAAGAGTTCGTGTCTGACTCTTTATGCAAACTTAACAGTTACCAATAAAGAAAAACTCCCTTCTGCATCCTTACCAATTACTTTGGTCCTTTTCACAACAAATTAACTTCTCATCCCTCTTTAAAGATTCTTCAGTTCTCTAAAGAGTCTTTCTAAATTCCTACTAATCTACCCGAGAGGTGTAAATTAAAGATGGGGTCCTTCTGGATGTATAAATGCCTCAATAAATTTCACAGATTTCTGCAGTACTGAAAAATAGGTGGGAGGGGGAAATCACCTCAGAATACTCAATCCTGAATGTGCATTCAGGTTCTCTCTCTTGAAACCTTTAAAGTAATTGGTGTATGTCCTAATGGCAGATGCTTATCTTTCTCCATCTAAGTTCCCTGTTAATAAGCAGGACTCTGATTGTCCAAGGAAGCAATTTGGAAGAGAAATCTATGGCTTTCACTTTGTTCCATCTTTATTTTCTCCCATACATGGCACAGAGAAAACTGCCCCCTGTTTCTTAAGAGACAAATTGAAGTGCCACCATTATTCCAATTCTGAGGCTACCTTCTGGCACCTTTCGTAGTCCTCAGGTCATGAATTCCTTCATCAAATTGGAAGTACAGCACTTTATGGAGGCTTAATGCCACCGTAATGTATTACAGATATAAGTTCTAGGGTTTGGGTTTTTTTTTTTGCTGTTGCAATCTACCTGAATTTGAAATGCTTATGGATCCATCAAGAGGCAGGATTCTGGAAAATGCTTTAAATGTACCAGTGCTGTTGGCTACACCAGCAGAATATCTGGTCTTCTAAGTTCTCCATCAAGAAAATTTCTCTTAGGAGCAAAGAACAGCTGTGCTGAATATTATACCATTACTAAAGTGAGGCTAAAGATGCTGCCAAAGCTGACACTTCTGAATATTGTGTGTTGGAAAGTTTCAAAAAAGCCCGAAAGTAACAAATGCTGCCTTCTCCTCCACCAAACTCTTTTAGAATCCTCCACTAAACAATTTCAATCCCCAAATGACACCAAAACAATTGCCAGCATTAACCAGTCATCTTGCCTCTGGAGGCATCTCTCCTCTTGTAGTTCAGTCCCCTTCAAAGCTTTTCCTCTGAGTCAAGCATCTGACAGATGCACAAATGTAGTCCCACAGGAGTAGCTTTTATTTTACCTGCAGAACTGGATGAAACAAATGCCTGACAAAGTCAAACAGGCAGAATGTCATCCCGAGAGAAAGAGAGAGACAACAGCTAATGGGCTTCTTAAAAGTCTCTTGACTTGTTTTTTTTCTAAAGCTTCACTTTTTGGGTTGGGATCTATATGGCCGTGCATGTATGAATAAACTGTGATTTGTGTGAGCCCTGCTAATAAACCAGGGCTGTCAAACTCCTGGGCCATGCATCACGTGCTGGCCATGCCCACACCAGTTTAGCGAAGGAAAAAAAGTCCTGATACGTCACATGACGCCACAATGGCAACGTGAGTTTGACACCCCCGTAATAGGCCTTTTGCTTCAGTAAGGACTTAAATCTTAGCTTAATTTGAGATTCAGACTCCTAGCTCTAGTCCTTTACCAGGTTTGCCATAACATTCATAATAGAAACTTTATTGATTTAATCATTTTTTAAAATTACATTTATATGCCACCCTTCTCCAAAGACTCAGGGCGGCTTACAATTTTTGGGACACAACCCAATGCGCTTAGCAATAGCCTTCATTCCATTGTATATGCCTGCTTATTACTAGGGCTTTTTTGCCCCCTCCCCAAGCGGCATTTTTACAAAGTCAGCTTATTGCCCCCAACAACCTTAGGTCCTCACTTTACCTACCCCGAGAGGATGGAAGGCTGAGTCAACCTTGAGCCTGGTGGGATTCGAGCCTGCACTAATTGCAGGCAGTTGGAGCTAAGTGCTAGGCGTTTAACAGCCTGCACCACCAAGGTTCTTGACCATGTCAAAAAAAAAACCTAGTAAAAACATACAAGTAAATACAAAGAAAACAATAGGACATTTTCACAGTAAGTTATCATCTCTACAGTGAACCACAATCTGATCTAAATATTTGGTCCTTTTTGAAAGGCGTTTTGAAATTAAGAGTCCAGTTTTATTAGTGATAGGCAAATTCATTCCCTCCTAAAACTAAAACTAAACTGGTTTCTCCCAGGTTCCCCAGTACTGTTTTTTTTTAGTTTTTAAATACAAATTTAAATAAGCAGTCCTTTCTGCAAAATACAGTTCATAACTGAAAAGAGTATGCCCAATGTCTCAACAGATGGTGCGCCCGAAATGCACAGTCTTCCTTCAAATGGAACTCTATGAAACTTCTCGTAACTTAGCACGGAGTCTCATTGTTCAAAGTGAGCTCTAGACCAGGGGTCTCCAACCTTGGCAACTTGAAGACTTGTGGACTTAAAGTTGCCAAACAAAGCTGGGTGAGGAATTCTGGGAGTTGAAGTCCACAAATCTTCAAGTTGTCAAGGTTGGAGACCCCTGCTCTAGAAAAAGCTCTACTGAGATGTTGTGGCACATTAGTTATTAATTACTATAATGTTAATACGGGTTTTTATCCTGTAAAAGTGGTACCATGGAATTTTTCTGATGCCTCCATCGACTTCTCCATATAGGTTTTTTATAAATGTATTTAAAAAAAAAGACTTGGAAAAGCCTTTTTCATCAAAGAAAGTAGAAGTTCTCCTAGGTTTTAAATAAGATTATTTTTCACTCTTCCTATCCTACATTTGAGAAGCACTATCTCTTTAATGCCTTCTCATTTTGTTTCAACTTAAAGTGTATAATAGTGCTCCCAGAAGTACTAGCCTAGAAATTATTGCTTTGTGGAATCTTCCAACTTGCTAGTGTTAATGCCATTTGATTTACAGTGTCATTAGTTTTGATTCAGTTAATCATATAAGAAATGTTGATCAGCAGTCTTCATATTTTTGAAGATCTAAGTTTGGTTCCCCTGTAAGTGGGTTAAATAAACACTGCCCTTCATGAGTGCCTGGAGAGGTATGCCTTGTTAGCGTCTCTCGGTCTGACCCTTCTAGTGTCAAGGGCACATCCTATAAACAAGCCACAAATATTGTTCTTTCTCTCAAGTACAATTATAATGGAAGAAATAAACTGAAAAAAATCAAATAAACACTTGCAAACACTAGGAATATGTTGGAACTAACAGGCCATCCTTGAAACGGATGCAATTATGTGCAGTAGTTATAGAAAAATAATTGCTAAAGCTAGTGGAGCAGTGAAACAGAAACTTTATCTCTACCTACCACTTCCAAATTTCAAAATATCTCTGAGCAACAGCATGTAAAAATGAAGTAGACAATTGATTTCTCTCATCGTTCCAGCAACTCAAAGGGAATATAAATTATCTTAACATCTTCGTATCCATTTTAGCTTCAGACTCAATATTTCTTTTGGTCCATTCTTTTGAATACTACAAGTCTTAACTTTGACAACAAGTGGCAATAATGGCATAAATTATTGGATGGGGGAAAGTAGCCTTACTGACAATTGTGCTTGGTGTGCTTGGTGCAATATCAAAATATATGGAACAGCACTGGATGCTATAGGAATAGACAGAAACTCAAATCATCAGTGACAAAGTTGGCATTGTTTCAAACACAGTGTACATTACAGTATATAAAGTATCTTTAACTATCCTAGTCTCTTGGCGAGTATCCAATATTCAAAAATACCAAATGTTGTCAGAACTATCTGGTAGATTGCATATAAATAGTAATACTAATCATAACAAGTTGTCTCTGGCACGGAGGCTTAAAAAGTGTAGGTTTTAAAGATGACATTAGACAACCATTTGTCTGAAATAGTATAGCTTTTCCTGCTTAAAGAGGGGGTTGGACACAAAAGTCCCTTCCAACTCTTCTGTTATTTTCTATTATGTGAAGTGAAAACAGTGTTTTTTTCCCCCCAAACTGAATTCTAAAATGGCGGCCTCTTGGCTTCTACTACATGAATGGGAAGCTTCAGAAGTGGCTCATAGTTTATTCCTATTAATATTAGGAATAGCAATTGATCTAAAGTTCATGGGTGCTGTAATATGGGCTCAGATTCAGAGTCAAAGGAAGAGATCGACAATAAGCAGCTAAATGAAGGAACACTTTTTTGATCAGTTTTGGTCACCACACTATAAAAAAGATGTTGAGACTCTAGAAAAAGTACAGTGAAGAGCAACCAGGATGATTAGGGGACTGGAGACTAAAATGTATGAAGAACTGTTACAGGAACTGGACATGGTTAGTCTAGTGAAGAGAAGGACCAGGGGAGACATGATAGCAGTCTCCTAATATTTGAGGGGCTGCCACTGAGAGGAAGGGGTCAAGCTATTCTCCAAAGCACCTGAAGGCCAGACAAGGAATAATGGATGGAAACTAAACAAGGAGAGATTCAACCTGGAAATAAGGAGAAACTTTCTGACAGTAAGAACAATCAACCAATGGAACAGTTTGCCCTCGGAAGTTGTGGGAGCGCCATCACTTGAGACTTTCAATAAGAGATTGGACTGCCATCTGTCAGAAATGGTGTAGGGTCTCCTGCTTGGGCAGGGGGTTGGACTAGATGACCTACAAGTCCCTTCCAACTCTGCTTATCTGTTAACTTGTCAGAGGAGGTGGGACTGGCTAGTGACCAGCAGGCATAACTGCAGCTGCTCTTTGAAGATGGTGTGGAACTACCATCCCTTCTCAATTGAGAAGGTCATTGGGCTGCAAAGAGAGAAAAACCAAAGGTGCTTTGCAAGTCTGTTTATGAGGAAGGAGTCTCGCCCCTCTAAATGAACCACACCAGGGCTCTTTCTATTAAAATAGAGCTGCAAACTCAAGTCCCTCTGTTGATGACAATTGCCCATTAACTCTCCCTCTTTATATCTTGACTCTTGAACTTCATGATTCAGAGTTTGCAACCAGATTGAGTAACAAACCTACAAGCTCTGATCCTTGGACTTTGCCTGACTTGTATAAAAACAGAAGCAGGATATGTTTCAGGGGATACTCTCGTAAAGAAGCTGTTTGGATTTAGTATCTCTTAACAGAGTTTTAAATCCAGGAAAACTTCATGTGCAGTTGAGGAGTAAATAGATTTGGTAAGATCTCTTAACATTTAGGATAAGTTAAAAAAAACTATACTGCATAATTGATTGCAGGAACAATAGGTGGTTCTATGAAAAGAAGTGAGTTTATTAATCTTAAAATTAAACGGAGTGCAAGCAAAGGATTGATAACATAGTTTGTAGGTTGTATTGGAAATAATAGTGAGTGCATATGTGCCATCCAAAAAAGGAGACTATATGTATGAATATTTCAAAGTTCATTGGATATTCCTGTGCCATTGATAAATATGTAATCTCAGTAACTTGTCACTTACAAGATAGGATAATTATACACATCATGGGTAACTTTCAGCTACCTCTAATTTTCTGTAATAATAGTTTCCTGGTTCTCTCACTTGATCATTTTCAGATGAACACAGAACTAATATTATTTGTTCTTTTTATGACTTGTTCTACAAAATGGTCCAAATAATTAATGCATACTAATTGCATCAATTAACAAGAACAGATATAAATAAAGACCAGGGACTTTTTTCAATGAAGACAATTTGTTCAGTTTTTCCTTCTCTTGAATCTCCTTGAAAATACCAGGTAAGATGATTGATTGATTGTTTTGAAGTTTGTACAATAGAAGAATTACAGTGTATTGACCTCAGTCAGGTAGATGTGTGAGAGACTATGATTATAGAAGATACCTCCAAATGATTCGGCTAATACTTCCTTCCAGCTATAGAATATTGTAATTTATTTCTCCAAAGCACCTGAAGGCAGGACAAGAAGCAATGGGTGGAAACTAATCAAGGAGAGAAGCAACTTAGAACTAAGGAGAAATTTCCTGACAGTTAGAACAATTAATCAATGGAACAACTTGCCTCCAGAAGTTGTGAATGCTCCAACACTGGAAGTTTTTAAGAAGAGATTGGATAACCATTTGTCTGAAATTGTATAGGGTTTCCTGCCTAAGTAGAAGGTTAGACTAGAAGACCTCCAAGGCCCCTTCCAACTTTACTATATTCTATTTTTTTAAAGTGTTATATCTCAGTTTAGAATGGATTTGATTTCTAATTTTGGAGAGGTAAATTGTTACAAAAATGTGTTCCTTTCACTGAAGAGTCTCCATAGTCTTTTTCCAAGGGAGTAGTGTCAGATTCAACTCTTGTTGCCTTTTGGTTATTTTACCCTCACTTTGTCCTTCCTTATTGCAGGCATGTGTTTCACTATAGATCTTTCTGTCTTTTCCAGCCTGGAGCCTTCAAGGCTAAATCCATCTTAAATAGAAACTAGAGGGTAGGTGGCTGGTTAAAACCATTATGCAGGAAAGTATTCAGAAGCTCAGAGATTTACTGAGCCCAAGGAGCATTTTTATCCTTGTTTCTTTTAAAATGCCTAGTAATGAAAGATAGGAGATGCCCACAATTTTTTACTCTTTGATGTCCCAAGTTGCCTGCCAGGGGAAAAATCACAGCAATGGGCAATATATCCTGTAATACAATTTTTAAAGAGTAGGTAAAAGTCCACTCCTGAGAATAAAATATACATCAGAAAGATTTCTTGCTTTGTAAACATATCACATCAGAAAGTATGGTTGCATCCTTACTAAGAGATGCATAGGCTATTGCAAAATATGTGTCCATCACCCATCACAGAGAATAGTTTCCTTAATATTTAATGCATTTGATTTAAAAGCTAGGTGCATTGTTAAATTTCATAGCAAAAATGCTAGGACATGGGGAAATGCTGTTTATCCATGTAGTATAGGTGTATTACTATTATCCTTCTCATCTTCTCTACTAACTTCTCCTGTTGGTATCCTATGATTACATTACTTTGTTGTTTGTATGTACACTGGGAACTTATGCACTGGAGATAAATTTCTTGTGTCTCCAATCACAATTGGCCAATAAAACAATGCAAAATACAATACAAAATATAATCTAAAATCCAAAACCAATACTAAAGCCAATACAATACCAATACCAATACAAAAACTACTCTCTACTCTACACTACACTATATCTATACCCTACCATACATATCACACCACTCCATGCCATGCTACACTATGCTACTCTATGCTACTCTATGCTATGCTACTCTACCCTGTTCCATATAGGAAGAGAGCCTCATGTGAATTCCATATAGAACTAAGCAATTTGTAAAAATGAAGGGGAAAGAAAAAAAAACCACATAAAAAGCATAAGATATGTCAAAAGAAGAGATTCATCAAAGGCCTTTGAAAGTTCCAAAACTGAGCATTTGTTTCTTATTTACAGTACATATTTCAAAAATATTTTTTTCTTCCCATTATTCTCTGTTGTAGATGAAGGAAGATCAGGTCTTTAAAAATTCTTAATCTTTCAAAATCTCAGTGTGGATTAATACAATTAGGTCACAATTAAGGCCAATCTGAACAACATAATATTTGATATAGTGAAAATTTATATCAGTTCACATTTAATGTGAACCACATTCACTTTAATACAAGACTGGCTTTTGAGCACTTGAGTTATCATTTGTTTCTAAGGTATTAGTACTTGTTTATCATTGTGTGTGCAAAATGAACAAAAGGAAAACATTGCAAGCTCAGAAAAAAAAGGCTCTTGAAAAAAAAGATAAGTTCTGTCTCAATTCTCTTTTTAAATTCTTCTTCTTTCAAAATCATGTTATTTAGTGTCCATCTAGATCTTCTCCTCTGTCCTTTCCAGGTAACTATCAATGGATTGTGATCCGCCCAGGTCCCACTTTCGATTTGAATTTTCTGTATATTGGAGAGCATATCTGCAGATGCCCATGCCGCCCCGAGTCCCTTGGGAGAGGGGGCAGCATATAAGTCGAATAAATAAATAAATAAATAAATAAATAAATAAATAAATATCTATTCTTGACCATGATTCATATCTATTTGAATAAAAAGTAAATTCTTTATTTCAAATATTTCTCTCTCTCCATATATCTTTAATATTCATTTCTTCTATCATTTGAAAGAAGGACTTGGGTAGCTTTTTCCTAATTTTCTTTTTGGTTCTTTCAGATTTGTAGTCAAGCTGGTCATTAATTATCCCATTAAAATCTCCCATCAGAAAGATATTTGCATAGTCTAATTCAATCACTTTTGGTATAATTTCTTATAGAATTCTTCTTGATTCTCACTTGGTGCATATATTGCTATCAAGAGCATTTTAGTGTTGCTGTCTATTATCTCCACCATTAAAATCCTCCCATCTTCATCTGTATAAATCAATTCTGCAGTAATTATATCTTTAATGTACAAGACCACTCCTCTCTTTTTACATTGTGCCAATGATGTAAATAACTTTCCTAACTTTTTTGTCTCAATACATATTCATGTTGTTTTTTAATGTGGACTTCTTGTAGACAAATTATATCCAATTTTAGTTTCTCTAATTTATGAAATATTTTCCTTCTTTTAGCAATCGAATTAAGTCCATTTATATTCATTGAAATCAGTTTTTTCCCTTCCATTTTAGGTCTTGTATATAGGTTTTGTTGCTGTAGTCGTTCTAACTTCTCTTCGTTCTCTGGGTAGACCACCTACCGCTCCAAGTTGTTCCTCTTCTTCACTTGTTGCTACACCTTCCTTTGGAAGTTCCACAATCAGCTCCTCTTGTCTTCCATTTCCGTCCTTTCCTCTAAAATATTCATCATAAAAAATTGCGCTCTCCACTGTATCAATTCTATGCCTTTGTTCCCACCACACAAACAGAAGGCCTTCTGGTATTAACCATCTGTAGTTTACACCTCTCTTCAACAGTTCTTTAGATAAGAATGCATATTCTCTTCTCCTCTCTCTTATTCTTCTTGGTACCTGTTTCAATACCATAATTTCTTTGTTATTGTGCTTCAATGTCTTGTCTCTAGTTGCTTACAGTATTTGTGATTTAATGCTCTTCTTAGTGAACCTAATATGGATTTCTCTTGAAAGTCTATTCCTCATTGCATACCTTGTATAGACTCAAAATATTTCATCTATTCCATCCCTCATCTTCTCTTCAGTTGTTTCTAACAATTCTGCCAAAATCTGTGACATTTTCTCCAACAAATTTTCACCCTTCTCTTCCTCAACATTTTGGAATCTCAAATAAAATTCCGATCTATCCACTTCGCTTCGCAGTGATTCATTATGGTCACTCTCAACTTCACTTAATCTGATGTTGAAACTCTTCATTTCTTCATCTCTTTGTTCTTGCTGCTCCTCAACTTTCTTAATCCTCTCGCCATATTTCTCCATTGTTTGCTGTAGAGTTTTTATATTTTCATCTGTCTTGTCCAGCTTCTGTTCAATTATCTCAATTTTCTCTACTTTTTTTCCAATCTCGCTCACCACTTGTAATATCATCTATATTTTATCTTCTTTCTCTTTTTCCCTTTCTTGTTGTGATGTTGTTGATGCGGGAGTTGTAACTTGTGGAACTGAAGACCTTCTACTCATTCTTGCAGAAATTGTCAACACCAATTCCAAAAAAGGGAAAGAAAAAAGGGGATGGAAGCCAATAATAAAAAAGTAAAGATTAGTAATATAAGAAGGGAGAGGAACAATCCTACTCAAAAAGAAAAAAGAGAAAAATAGTAAAAAGAAGAAAAAAGAGGAATTCCATAACGTGTCAATGATATATCAATGATTTGAAGAAAAGATAAAAATTTAAAAACTAAGAAAAGAATGTATACATAAAAAACTTGAGTTTTTGTTTTTTGTTTTTTGTTTTAAAAGAAGGGAGAAAAAGAAAAGATCCAATAGTTGACTGTCTTGTTTCCAATGTACAAAATGAAAAGCCACCTCTCAAGAGAGAAAAGGCTAAAAATTGAAAAATAGGAAGATATCAATAAAAAAGTTGAAAAAAAGTAATAAAATAGTAAAGTATCCTTTAAGAATAACAAAATATATTTTTAGGGGCTCCAATTATAAAAAATTAAATTACAAACAATAGGAGACCTTGGCAGGAAGCAATATCACTCTTTATTCCAGTGCCACTATGCAAAGTCCAGAGCTTAACAATTGAAAGAGGAGAAATTCCAGCTCTTCTATTTTTTGCCTCTCAAAAAATTCCAGTTCCTTTGTTTTAAAATTCTCCAAGGTTGTTTTACTCTTCAATTCCAAACTGCAGGCTCAAAGATATTCCAAAAGCGCCTGTCCAGTACTTTCTAATCAACAGAGCCTTGGATACAATCCTTGCAAATGTATATGTTTATATAAGATAGCGAACCTCTAGGTAGCAATATTATATCTCTCAGCCAACTTTCACTTCCTTGCCAGATGGCTCCCAAAATGTATCACTTCCTGTCTCATTCAAAACAAGAAGGACAGAAAAAAAGCCTCAGCAGCCATTTCTTGTATGTAAAAAATGAAAAGTAACCAAGTCCAAATAGCCAAATTACATTGGAGCCCCCAGTGCCAAAAAGAGAAAAGGAAAAAGGAGACAAAGTTCAAAAAGTATAAAAGGCATTCAAAAACTCCCAAGAAGAAAAAGTGGAGGGAAAAGTCTTTAAAGCCATGAAAAGAAAGAAGAAACAAAGTTCTTTACTTTCAAGCCCAATCTCTTCTGCCGCCTAGTCAATCTCGCATTCAATTTCACACCATTAGAATCACTAGGGTGTTCCCAAAGGGTTAACAACCAAATGATCTCACCGGCCGACACACTTCTTCCGATCTCATTCCTCCAGAGCTGTCACAGCTTCTTCAGCCTGATGGCTGCCTCAGCATGTTTCGGGTGAAGGGGCTGTCCTAGATCAACCAGGGACTTTGCGATGTCCCTGGGATCAACAGAAGGCACCCCCAACTTTCACCAACCCTACGAGTCAGTTTAGATCCCAGGGGACCGTCCCAAAGCGGCAGTATCGGGGGTGATCTCAGGAGTCAAGATCACCTCCATCTCGCAGCGACTCCAGCTCCTCCCATCTCGCCCATCTATCTTTTTTTTCAAGGAAAACAGAAAAGAAGATACATCACTACAAACTCGCTGGGATGCGATGAAGGCTTATACAAGAGGTTTGATAATTGACTATATAAGGAAAAGAAATATTAAATGGAAGAAGACACGCAAAATATTGGAAGATGATTTCATGAAATTGGAAAAAGAACTACAACAATCACCGCAAGGGAAAGATAATAAAAGGAAAATGGATGTGATTAAACATAAAATGGCTTTAATGGACAAGGAAGAAGTCGCTCAAAAGATTAAAGGCTAAACAAAATTATTTTGAAAATGCTAATAAGCCAGGAAGATGGTTAGCGTATAAAATTAGAAAGGAAAGAGAAACAAAGAAAATTAGCCAATTAATAGATGGAAAAGGAATATACAACATGGGAATGATGAAAAGAAAAAAATTATTCTAGACTACTATGAAAAACTGTACTCTCAAGAAGATATTCTAGAAGAAAAAATTGAACAGTATCTACAAAAGACAAGATTACCACAGATACCTAAAGACATTGAAACAATGTTAGAAGGGAACATAACCATGATGGAATTAATAGAAGCCTTGAAGAAACAAAATACAGGAAAAGCACCAGGTCCAGATGGTCTACTGGCGGAATTTTACAAGACCTTCCAGGAAGTGTTAAGCGCTCCCCTTCTAGAAGTGATGAATGAAGTGCTGCTAAAAAAGAGAATACCTGAGACATGGTTGGAAGCTTATATTACCCTTATACCTAAAGAAGAAATGGACCTACAACAAGTTAAAAATTATAGACCTATCTCATTGTTGAATTCAGATTATAAAATCTTTGCTTCAATTTTGGCAGAAAGAATGAAAAGATATTTAAATGAATTTATCCACACGGATCAAAATGGATTTTTGTCAAAATGACAAATCAAGCAAAATGTGAGAATAATTTTAGATACTTTGGAGTATTATGAAGCACACCCTGAAAAACAGATGGCACTGATGTTTTTAGATGCTCAAAAAGCATTTGACAATGTGAACTGGCGGTTTATGATATTGCAAATGATGCAAATGGGCTTTGGAAAAAAACTTTATACAGGCTATTGAGACAATATATAATAATCAAACAGCGAAGATATTGGTAAACGGAGAGTTGACAGAATCTATAGGGATAAGAAAAGGAACTAGACAAGGTTGCCCTCTGTCACCCCTGCTGTTTGTTTTAATACTAGAAGTACTGAATAGAGCTATCAGAGAAGATGAAGAAATAAAAGGAATGAAAATTAAAAAAGAAGAATATATACAGGCGTTTGCAGACGATTTGGTATTCATACCAGAGGATCCACTTAAATCAGCACCTAAGTTGATAGAACAAATAGAAGAATATGGAATGGTGGCAGGTTTAAAAATTAATAAAGACAAAACAAAGATCCTAACAAAGAATATGTTAGCAAAACGCAAGAAAGATTTAGAAGATCTATTAGAGATCCAGATTGCAAATAAAGTTAATACTTGGGAATATATATAACTCCAAGATGCAGTACTTTGAAAACTTAAACAGCAGATAGTGACAGATCTTGAAAGATGGGAAAATATACAATTATCCCTTATTGGTAGAATATCGACAGTTAAGATGAATGTATTACCTAGAATTCTATATTTATTTCAGACAATCCCAATTAGACTTGGGAAAGAGTACTTTGAAGACTTAAATAAAATCACATCAAAATTTATATGGCAGGGCAAAAAGCCAAGAATTAAATTTAAGCTATTACAAGATGCAAGGTCAAGAGGGGGATTCGCACTACCAAACTGGGAATTGTATTATCAAGCTGCAAGTTTGATGTGGGTGAAAGAATGGATAACATTGAGAAATAATAGATTGTTAACTTTAGAGGGTCATGATTTATTACTAGGATGGCATGCTTTCTTATGGTATAAGGGAACTAAAAAACAAGGATATTTTAGAAGACACTATGTTCGAGAAGCTTTATTTTTAAATTGGGAAAAAACTAGAAAACAACATTATATACAAATTCCATTATGGGTATCTACTATTGAAGCCTTTTCATATTCAATAATATACAAGAAGGAACAAACAGTTAGATATGGAGAGATTTTAAATGAAAAGGGTGAACTCAGATCGATGCAAACACTATAAGAACAAGGTATAAAAATGAATTGGTTTTCATATTTGCAAATACAATCTAGATATGATGAAGATGTTAAGACTGAAGGTATTTATAAAAAACCAACTGAACTAGATAAAATTTTGATGGGTACGAATGAAAAAGTGATTAAAAAACTCTATGGTCATTTATTAGAAGTTAAAATGGAAGAAGAGCAGGTTAAGGAAACAATGATTGCTTGGGGGAAAAATTTTGGTTATGGGATAGATCTAGAGAGATGGCAAACACTGTGGGATCAGAATTATAAAATGACAATGTCAACTGCATATAAAGAAAATTTGTATAAGATGTTTTACAGGTGGCACCTATCCCTGAGAAGGATTGCAAGAATGTTCAAGGACAAATCGGATAAGTGTTGGAAATGTCATCAGATACCTGGATCCTACTATCACATGTGGTGGACTTGCGTTGATGCTAAAAGATATTGTTTTAAAATCTACATGTGGTTGGAAAAAATGACACAACAACATATAGACTTGAAACCTGAGATATTTCTGTTGGGAATTGTACCAGAGACACTCAACAAAGAACTGAAATATTTGATTGTTAATGTATTGACAGCTGCCAGAATTGTATTTGCTAAAAACTGGAGAAATGATAAGACACCTGCGCAGGAGGAAGTGATTAAGAAGATTTTGGACTGTGCCGAAATGAGTAGATTAACATTTGAAATTAGGGACCAAGAAGAAAAGCAGTTTTATAAGATATGGAATATGTTCTATCAATGGTTAGATAAAAACGTTTGGTAATATATTTTGGGGAATATAAAGATAGATAGAACTGTTGAAATAATATAGAGATTATAATATGATAGAGGATTAATAATAACGATTATAGTTTTTCCTTTTTGTAATACTGAGTATGAATAATGAGGGGAAGGCACTGTGATTTTTGACCGACCGACATACTTGAAATTGATATGGATCTATGTGTTGTATGTTTGTTTGTTACGTTTGTTCTTTTGGAAAAATAAAACTTTTGTAAAAAAGAAAAAGAAAAAAAGAGGCTCATTATTACAGAAGAGCAAACGTTTGATGTGATTGAAGGACACAAACGTGGTCATAGCAACTCTAAAATAGGACACAATGTCCAGATGCCTGTACTCACAGAACACAATATTATAAAGCACACAGGAAGAATAAAAGGGGGGGAAAAGCTGCATCACTTTCTGTGGTTTGCAAGTATTTACAACGAATAGAAATGTTAGAGGGATAAAAACAGAGCACTTTAACGGAACGGATTGAGGATCACAGTGAAAAATGCATTCCCCTTAGTAGAGCAGCCATTCAGTAAAAAGTTTTAAATTTAAGGGAGTGAAGTAAAAAAAAAATAATGAAGTAGAAGAAACTTTTAATGCCACTGTTGCTTGAATCCATTTTAAAATAGAATAAGCTTACTTTTAGGAATTATATTTAGAATTTTTTTGTTTTTGTTTTGCTTTCCATAAATCATCTCTGATGTTAACAATAATTATAAGTTTACGGTACAGTTGTATCCTTTACTGTAATATTTCCTCAATAAACATGTAAAAAATTATGATGAACTAATTACTATATTTAACATTGAAATATCACTTTGAGAAGTGCAAATCTGAATGATGCAATCCTAATCGACACCTGGCTATAGTATAAAATATATACAAGTTCAGTGGTGGGATTCAAATTTTCTTACTATTTTATTTATTTATTTATTTATTTATTTATTTATTTATTTATTTTTATTTATTTTATTTTATTTGACTTGTATGCAGCCACTCTCCGAAAGAACTCAGGGCGGCTCACAGATAAAAACATAGAACAATAAATAATATAAAAAGAGATTAAACCTGACAAGCCAAATACACTATAAAAACCAAATTAAAATAGAATGAAATCCCACCCTCACCCCCAGGAGATCAGTCCAGCCCAGCCTGTAAAAACAACCAGGTTTTTAGATCGCGCCGGAAAGAGGAGAGATCGGGAGCCAGCCGGAGCTCAACGGGTAGTTGGTTCCATAAGGCGGGAGCCGATACAGAATAGGCCCTTCCCCGGGGCACCACCAGCCAACATTGTCATGTGGACAGCACCCCGAGGAGTCCCAGCCTGTGTGCTCGCACAGGGCGATTGGTATTTGATATCGGCAGGAGACGCTCCCGCAAGTACCCTGGACCCATGCCATGAAGGACTTTGAATGTTAATGTCAAGACCTTAATTCTGGACGTGGCTTGGTGGGCATGGCAGGGGAAGGATACTGTAAAATCTCCAGTCAGAGGTGGTATCTGCCAGTTCTCTGAACTACTTAAAATTTCTGCTATTGGTTCTCCAGAACTCGTCAGAACCTGCTGAACACTACTTCTGTATGAGTAATAACTTGATATAATTTCTTAATTGTCCATGCTTAAGGTCAGATTAGATACAGCTTGGTGGCTTCATGATTATAGCATATTCTGGGAGCTCAAATAAAAGTACAAAAAAACCAACAACATAAACCTTTAAATTGTTTTTTTTAAATCAGAGCCAAGAGAACATTTCTGTGATATGCAATATGAAAAGTGCTAACTAGGCTTTTCAGACTATTATTTTCTTCAGTTAATCTTTTTCATCATAAATTTATGTCCTATAAAATTCATCATTCATGCAGGATGTTTAATGTTCTCCCCAGAAGTGGTATTCAGCAGGTTCTGACCAGTTCTGGAGAATTGGTAGCGGAAATTTTGAATTGTTTGGAGAACCGGCAAATACCACCTCTGACAGGCCCCACCCCCATCAATTCTCTGCCTCCCGACTCCCAGCTGAAGTTCTTTTTTTGCCCTGCACAGAGAACAGAGAAAATCAAAGGACATTTGGATGGGGGGAAAGTACATATATTTTTTTGTATTCCATTGGAGCACATTTCAGTGGTATTTTCTGCAATGGGGCTTCTTGTAAAAAAAATGAAACAAAAATACTGATTAGAAAAAAGATAAAGGTAAAAGTTTCCCCTGTTGTTTTTGACTCTAGGGTGCAGTACTTTTCTAGTCAAGGGAACCAGCATTATCTGAAGACATTTCCTTGGTCATGTGACCAGCATGACAATATGTCGAAGGCGCACAGAATGCTGTTATCTTCCCACCAAAGTTGTACCTATTTATCTATTTGCATCTGCATGTCTTTGAACTGCTAGATAGGCAGGAGCTGAGGCAAGGAACAAGAACGCAACCCATCACAAGGTGCTCGGGTTTCAAATTGCCAACCTTTCAGTCAACAAGCCTAGCCTCTTAACTGCTAGGCCACTGCTACTGAATAAAGACACTCAAATTTACCCACAACACAACACATCACTTAGTGATCCTGAGTTCTGCTCTGTTAACATGCACTGGACATCTTGAGAATGGGGACTGGCATTTTTATCTGGCCCAGTTTATTTTGCTTTCATGCTATCTTTTTCCAGGAGGAATCCTTTCAATGGGACTGTTAAAGAGTTTCCTGTTTCATGCACAACCCTTGTTTACACACAAGAACATCATCACAATGCAATCCTACTGATTCAAAGAATGAGCAGCTAAATATAGGCATCAACTAACATTGCATTTTTAATTCATATCTGGAATTCTTCAAATTAATGGAAGAAAGTAGTTATTTTTAAGTACCTCGTATAACTGGAGAGTATAAAACAAATGCACAGGGATTAATCCTTTATATTTGGCACTTTGGAGAAAATAAAATAATTTTAATTGCAGCATGTGCATTCACTGCAAGTTTTCCAGCAGAAAAATGTCTACCTTCATTGTTCTATAGTGGATTATTGAGAGCTGTGAAGGTGAGGAAGGAATATTCTATCATAAAAGAATTGGTTGATTACAGAGAGTTTCTAGAGACATCTTCTATCAATAAAATGCTAAGAATGTGCATGTACTTCAGACAAAAAAGCCTTGGTATTCCAAGAGTTATTAATTACAAATTTTAATTAAATGGCAACTACTTTTTATACTACTGAATATTTTTATTGCTATGCTTTCATATCTACAATCCATAAATCTTTATAAAAGCCATGCTTTCCTATGTACTTCAATTAATTTGTAATATTAAAGACTTTTCCCTACCATTTCTGCCTCTTCCTTCTTATTTCAACAGAACATAATTTGTGCCATTATGTATTCAGGTGGCTACATTACACTAAAATTATATGGGTTCTCCTACCGGAATTACTTGAATTATACAAGTGTTGCATGGTTATGATTTGTAATAAACCATTTATATTCTAACCATTAACTCAGAAACTTTCATGCCATGGTACTAGGAATAATTTAAAGAGTAAATAAACACATAGCTTAATTTTTTAAAGATCCCTTAACACACTGTTTGTCTATATGAAAGTATCATCAAGTACAAATAAGCTTCAAAAACTTTAATCTCTCTTTGATCACTTTCTACTTGTTTGTAGTTACTATCTTTAGCTAATATCCTTCTGGCATTACTGTAAAGATGTCTGATCTGGTGTATTATCTGTTGGTTTGTTTTTATTTTGGTAAGTAAACTCATAGAGTAGGCAGGGGAGTAATTTTAATTTTAAAAAGAAGACTCTGTCAGTCTTCTTCCTTTTCCTTCTCCTCTTCCTCTTCTTCAATTTCCAAAATAATTTTCTGATACTACTTTAGCTATTTCTTTGCTAAAGAAGTTTTAGTTTACACATACACAACACACATAAATAGACACTTGGTTTAAATACAGTTTCAAATATTATTTCAACCAATAGCCAAGGAGGTTCAGTGGTTAGAGTGCAGTACTGCAGGATACTTCTACTGACTGCTGGCTGCCTGTTATTTGGCAGTTCAAATCCCACCAGGCTCAAGGTTGACTCAGCCTTCCATCTTTCTGAGGAGGGTAAAATGAAGACCCAGATTGTTGGGGGCATTATTCTGATTCTGTAAACCACTTAACAGCTGTAGAGCACTGTGAAGCAGTATATAAGTCTAAGTGCTATTACTATTGCTAATAACATTTAGTTCCTTAGGATTATTGAATAAACCTTGACTATTTGATCCGTATCTGTATCCACACTTACTGTTAAAATTTGGCATAACAGCAGTATAGTGTTTGACTTTATTTGTTGGAGGCCCATTGGCAAGGTCAAAAATCGTGATTTTATCACAAGATGCTGCAACCATTGTAAATGAGGGCTGGTTACCAAGCAGCTGAATTGTAAACTCATGATCATAGGGGTGGTGCTGCAAGAGTCATAAATGAGAGAATGCATCATAAGTCACCTTTTCTTGTGAGTTTGTGCAATGCCTTCAGAAATAGAGTCAGGTAGTCCTCAACTTATAACCATTCATTCAATAATAGTTCTTGAAAAAATTGACATGATCAAAATTATGACTCTTCACCACCACTGCAATAATGTGATTGGCAATTCAGATGCTTAGCGACCAGCTAGCACTTGTGAAGGTTGTAGTATCTTGTGGTCATGTGATCATGATTTGAGACCTTCCGAGTCGGCTTCCAACAAACAAAGTCCATTGGGGAAGCTGAATTCACATAATAAATATGTGATTTGCTTAAAAATTGTGGTGAAACATAAAATAAGCACATGACTAGATTCATAATCACATGAATCTAGTCATGTGATTATTCACTTAACAAATTCATTGCTTAATGACCACAATTCTGGTCTCAATTAGAGTTATAAGTCAAGGAGTAATTATAAATGTGTTAAATCTGGCATTAGAATTTCCTTCTATTCACTATATTTGTACTCATTCCTCATAAAGTCTCTGTTGATTTAAAATAGCAGTATACTGAATACTAAAAAAACAGTATTATCTTAAAAAATATCTAAGAATTTCTCTGTCCAACTTTTGATCACATTAAAAACATTGGTAATTCCCATGTTTTCTTTTAAACAACCGCATCATCATGAACAACTAAGGAGGTATAAATGTAGAGTTTGAGCAGTCATGTTAATGAGAATTAATGATGTTAATAAGGCTTTCTAATAGAATGTGCTTAGTGAACCATTAACTTTGTTGGGTGCAACCCACTTTGGGTGACAATGCTATGCAAAATTTCAGACCAACACAATTTGAGATTGAAAGAAATGATTAATGGAGCCGTCAACTGTTTTCAGATTTTAAGAACAAGCATGCCTGGATCCCCTGGGAACTCATGCAACTCATGTAGCTTTGTACAGCACAAGTGCCAAGTTATTAAGCCACTTTCAGTCCAAACTTCAAGTTTAGACAGGTGTTAGCACAGTGGGTTCTGAGAGAGAGCTAGGCAAAATGCTGGCAGTATGAAAAATAGATCCTTCAGATGCCACATTATGAGAGGCCTACTGCAGGCTCCCATACAGCTAAGCCAGGCTGCTGCCAGCTATTGATTTAGTGCCCGAATACACCAATTTTTACTAATTCAAAGAAGCAAGGTCATCTAAATTCACTTTATCTGGTCTTTCCATTATAGCAGCCAACTGTTCTAAGGAAACCTTGAAGAATGTTAAATATTGTTGTTACCTCGTAGCTGACCAGGAGGAAATTGGGAGCAGAGATTTCCTTATATTGCAGAGACATTTCAGGCTGGCCCTTTTGCTTCCAAGCCCACTGACATCATTACTGATTTGATTAAAGAAGGATTTCTCATTAATGCACTATGAGGTGAAAATGGATTCATTCTTCCGGGGATATCAGGAACCCAGGGGCTTTACAGCTGAAGCTTATTTGCTCTGCCATGTTTGAAGGGATATTTCTGGAGGCATGTTTATGGATTGGTTAGATATTCATGAGAAAGAAAATTTTGCTAAAAGCACCGTGGACCAGTCAGAGTGAAATATAACACTGCACAAGTTGCCTCTTTGAAGGGTCCAAATTATGTGCTTAGTTATCCAAAAGGTCACGTCTATTCTAATAACAACAAACATGTTGTAAAGATACAAAAAGCCATGTAACTCTCAAGATAAAAAGGAAATGACGTCTATAGCTTGGACATGCATGCATGCACATGCCATGTATCAAATGTTACAGTCTATGAAAAACTGTGAATTAAGTGAAGAATTCATGAATTGGAGAAAGTGTTGTCGGTAACAATGCTTTCAAAAATCCAAGACAGAATTCTTAAGAGAGGGTTGCCTTTCTAAAATCCATAGTAAAAAATAAAATAAAATTCCACTTATTTTTCGCTCCCTCCACAAAACAGTGGGTGGAAATGTCTGTGCGTCTTATGGAGCGAATGTGGTGAATAGCAGCTAGGCCATGGTGGCGGGGTCCTTTTACAGTGCTGAACTGCACCTCTTTTGTCTTTGTCATTGCCTGCCTCTTCGGTCTCTTTTCCGCAGTGCAGGAGTCAGTAGCCAGAGCTGGCACATGAGGGGACACCTATCTGTGGTCCTTTCAGGCTCCGCCTTCTGCCCTCACCACACTGCTGCTCAGTGGTGGGCTGCTGCCAGTTCAAATCGGTTCTAGCGAACTGATATTTCCGATGATCAGCTGGCCCCACCCACCCAACCCTGTCCTATCCTGTCTTAAATATTTCTGTCTTTCTCAGCTCAGCTGATTCGCGTGGCACAGTAGATTTCTGTGCCTAAGCTGTTTTACTTACCGGGGCTGCCTTAGAAGGTAAGCTTTTAAGGTTCAAATTGGTATTTTTTTAATGCTGCGCATGCTCACAAAACCAGTTCTTAGACCAATTGCAGCCCACCATCACAGCTGCTCCATATTCGGTGCTCCATATTCACAGTGAGGCAGTACTCCATATTCATATTTTTCCCCGTCTTTTCCTCCTCAAAACCTAGGTGTATCTTATAGTCAGGTGCATCTTATGGAGTGAAAATATCTATGATGTTCAACATGATGATGAATTTAATAATGAAGACCCTAATGAGTGTTTGCTGACACAGAAAAAAGGTGTGATTTAGCCTTAAGGCAACTATCTTAAATTTAGTTATTATGGAGTCATACCTTCTCTAATTCACACTCCTTAACTGAATTAAAAATATTCCATCTTTTAAAAAATCTAGATAAGACTACATCTAAGTATTTTTTAAAAAATGGTTTTTGTATCTTAAAATAGTTTTGAAAGTGTTTTGACTGTATGACATAAAATAAAAGCAGAGCTAATATTAGGCCAAATATCCAGTTAAAAGATGCATTTTCAAAGTTTAGATGCATGCTGTCTCTCTCTCTCTGTTCCCTTCTGCTAAATAATTGCAGTAAAAGACTAAGGAAAACCATTTTAGAAAAAGAATCCATGTACAGTATTTTTACAGGATTTGAAGCTTTTAATTTTGACCCATTTACAGATGCTTTGATATTAAACGAGGCTGTCAAATCCCTAAGCTTCTTTGGGGTCATGGGCCAGAAAGCTTCTATTTAAAAAGCATAGGATGTGAAATGTTTGCAATGGTTTTTTTCCCCCTCCTCAGAGTTTCACTATATAGAAAAGCTATTGTGCTCACAATTGTAGAAAATTCATATGGAGACTTAAGATAGTGGCACTGCTTTGGGGAATAGGTGCAATCATTTGGAATATGGTAATTGAAGTGCTTACATCAGAGGCTGCACATAGAAAGGAGTTTGGGATGGCAATGATTTGAGATTCAGACTTCCAATCCATGCTGTTTGGAAGTCTGCATCCTAATTACACCACTTCAGAATGAAGATGAGAGCTTTCAAAATGGATAGCTTCTTCATGCTAAAGGAAGAAAGTGCCTGCCGTCCCTGTCCTATTGTTTTTTTTTCTTATACATATCCATTTCATGTATTCATAACTATGTTTATACTTATACCTGTTATCTTACAATTGCTTGACAAAATAAAATAAATAAAATAAATTCCTCCTGACACAGCTACCATACCATATCTAGCCTTCTCCTTAGCTTGATGGCACTCTATAATGTTTTCCTTTCCCTCCCTCTGCATACCAGAGAGAAAACATTAACAAAAACAGGAATGTGAATGCTCATTTTTAAGTTGAAATGAAGCAACTCTTAGAAGAAAGACCCATAATTTGAGGAAGGATTTTTAAAAAAATTGATTATGTGCCATCAGGGCCTAGCAGCCACGCATTTCTTCAGGATGATCTATCCCCCAATTTAACCTTTCAGGTTTTCCCATAGCACCCCCATTGGAGTTGTAATTGACAACAGCACAATCCATTGTGCTGTTGGTCATCCGTTTCTTCTCTCTCCTTCCCCCTTTTCCATGATTATAGAGTTCTCAAGAACTTTGCAAATCATGATAATTTGAACCTGAACGCTTATTCCTCAAGTAAGAATCCTGGATGGATTTGTTCTACAGTATGTTCCATTTGTTTTTCTTCATTTTTCTTCAATCTCAAGAGCTTTTGACAGCATCAAAGTGAGTAATGTCTCAAGTGCCTCTGTCTTTTCTAAAAAAAACCAATCTGAACATCTGACATTTCCCTTTCCATGTGCGGTTCCAATTTGCCATGAATGATTCTAGACATCATTTGGTTAGCATGTGAAATAAGGAATATTGTTCAGGCCTCAGTTAAGTCCTCTTTCCTTGATATCTCCAGATTTGTTGTCAAAATTTGGTTAGAACCTTTAGTGATTCTTCATTGGATGCCATATTTCATCAATTACTGTAGCCCTCTGGCTTGGATAAGAATGATGATCAGATTCCATTGTAGTACTAGATGTTCTTGTAAATGAGAGTATCTTGTAGGATACCTTAGTTGCTGAGATCTCTATAGAATTTCAGTGTAACCCTTCCATATTAATTTGATCTTCTCTGAGTCAATTTCTATCTGCCCAGTGGCATTCTTAGCATACCATTTCACGGTTAGCACCTCCTTATAAATTTGGAGATTTGAAAGTCTTTTCTTGTCTCTGTGTTTCCATCTCTTGCTGTTTACATTGCAATACTGCTTTTTGTCTCTTTAATAGCTCTCTAACATTCTTTGATAATATCCTTTGTGTGGCCTTTGTCTTTCTTGGCTTTGGTTTCTCTTCTCTTTTTGGCAATTTACACCATTTATTTTGGAATCCAGCTTGCTTTTCTCTTTTCTCTTGGTCTTTGGCAGCCTCTTTTCCCATTCATTCTTAACAACAATTTCGATTCCATTCATTCATTCATTCATTCATTCATTCATTCATTCATTCTACAGCTTCCTATAAATTAGGTTCAGGGCTTCAAAATGATTTTTGATGTACGGTAGTGCACTGGCCTAACAGCATCTACAGGAACCATAATCAGGTTTTCCTGAAAATTTTATAAGTATTGGGGAGCAAGTTTATGAAAGTAGTCAACTGTTCGTTAACTGTTCTCAAAGTAAAAAAAATATTTATGTGGGAATATGGGTGTAAGAAAACTTCTCAAAGAGCAAATGTGTGATTATGGCATAATCTTGCCTGGCTATTCTTTATTAATGACATGAAAACAAGTTAAATGAATATGTAGTCTGGAAATATATATTCTGCTCTAACCAAGTGCCTTTTTCCTTCCCAAGAAATGTTCTACAATCATTGTCCTTGATTATGGTGCATTTCTTCAACTTATCATGAACTCAGAAGTGGTAAGAAATTTACATATAAATTATATATGTTTGTGGTGAGTACAATCCCAGAAACCATGAGTTTTAGGTATCGCTAGTACCTAGTTTTAGTACAAGCCAGCTGAGTGATGCTCCATTTAGAAGAAATTCTAAAACCCAAGGCTGTGGAAATGTCTGATTCAAGGGAACTCATTTTTATATAAAATATTACATTAAATATATCTAGCAAAGATCATAGATATGAAGAATTGGAGAAGCAGGGCTCTGTGCATTGTCTGCCCAAATAGAACTGCTAAACCTTTTAAAGTTATGCATGAAAAATCTGTTTTTAATATAAAGCCTAGACAAGGATATTCTGAAGTATTTAACTTGTTAAGCATCCAATTCAGCAGGTTAAATGGATTGCAGTTTTCATCAATATATCAATCAATTGTTGTATATGTATGTGTTGCCCTCTGAAGTGGATTTGAAGCTTTTCACAGTCCCAGTCTGCATGTCCCTACTATTGTTAAATACGGTAGCAAAAAATCCCACATTTCTTCCAAGAATTCAAGATAGCAAAAAGAGCCACGGTTTCAAAATCTTCAGTTTTTAAGGAAAGTACTGCAGTGTCTAGTCATACAAGGAACTGAAGTTTTGATAGGTCAGACTTGCTCAATATTTCTTTACTTACTATCAGCCATTGACCATATCAGAATCCTTTTCAATCCAACCTCAATTTCATAATCATCTTCATTTAATAATCCCATAATCCCTTGCGGAGTGGAGGCTGGGCAATTGAATGGAGATAGCAGAGTGTTTTAATGGCCGGATGCCCTTCCTGTCACCAATGCAGAGTTTAGTTCAACAGATATATTTCCAGTGTGCCCCCAGAGAGAGAGAAATATCTGCCTCTACCTAGGATTGAATTTACAGCCTCCTGATTGTACGGTGACGGCTCCATCTCTAGGCCACCACAGCACTCCAATCCATCCTCAAGATGCCAAGAATTAATTTTAAAGTTCTGTATGCTCTAATAGCAATAGCACTTAGATTTATATACCACTTCACAGTGCTTTACAACCCACTCTAAGTGGTTTTATAGAGTCAGCCTATTGCCTCCAACAGTCTGGGTCCTCATTTTACCCACCTCGGAAGGATGGAAGGCTGAGTCAACCTTGAGCCTGGTGAGATTCGAACTGCCAAACTGCAGGTAGAAGTAGCCCGCAGTACTGCATTCTAACCACTGCGCCACCATGGTTAATCATAACCATCATATTATAGACAGTGTGCTTGAACAATTTGCTACATAAACACTATATGAAGAAAGTAACATGTTTCTTTTTTGAAGGATTACAAAACTACAGAATTACAATTCGGATGTGTGAATTGTAAATGAGATTGTTTTTCATGAGAAAGCATTGAACAAGAGATTCTTTAGAAATTAAATTTCACACATAAGATCTTCATTGACTTCAATAAAGCATTGTAAAAACCACATTCAATGTGACAAAGAGGTAGAAATTTAAAGAATAAAAATTAAGGAAAAATTCGATGCTGGTTATTGCATTAGGATTGATCAGTTTTTCCCCATTATAGCACATTTACTTTACTACCTTTGCATCTCACTGGCGTTCCCTCTGTTTACCTACTCAAACCAAGGGTAACTCTAGAGAGCAAATTGTACTGGATCACTAAAGATCATGTAAATCTTAAGGATTAATTAAGATTAACTTCAAGGCAGAAAGTTTCTTCTCAAATGCTCTTCCAGAAGATTACAAAGTCAGAACTCTTTCAAAGAGCATTTGATGATTAATTTTGCCATTGTTATTTTTATTTTTTGTATATTTTTATTAAAGTTTTTTTATAAAATTAAAAGATAAATAAGAAACAATACAGAAGAAAATGAACAAATGAATGAATAAATGAATGAATGAATGAAGTGTTGAGAACAACAGAAAGAAAAAATAGGGGAAAAGATAAGAAAAATAGTTAAAATTAAAATATGGCCATTATAGGCATACTAAAACTGTTTTCCCCCTTCTAAACTACATACACAGTTCCCTTCTTCCCATATTCAATCTTTACTAACTAGTAAATATAGAAACACTATTTATATCCATTTTCAGTTAAAAAAAACGGTCTGTAAAGAGTTTCTAGTCTTCTAGTTTCTAGTCTAGAAATTGTTATTGGTCCCTTTTTAATCAAACAAGACAATTTAGCCATTTCTACAAATTTTGCCATCTTTACCATACATTGTGGGTATTTCTATATTCTTCCATCTTTGTGCATATAATATAACCTTGCCGCAGTTACCATATATAAAACCACAAGTCTGTTCTAATTTACCATCCTTAAATCCTATTTAGAATAATTCTGGTTGCATCTGAGTTACTTTTTAAATTTCTCTGCATCGTCATATTTATTTGTGTCCTCTATTTTTTCTCTTTTTCACAAGTCCAATATGCATGGTGAAATGTTCCATCATGCTCCTAATGTTATTTTTGTAGTCATGGCTTGTTGACTTAATTGATAATCTTCCATTAATTTGGTAGCTTTGCATGAACGAATGGATGAAATGTCATTATTTCCCAAAGTTGGATATTATTGGTATCAACCAACTTTAATAATTATCTCATCACTTATTGGGTTATAGCCTTCATATACCTAGCAATATTCTTCCATTACTTCATAGAGTCTTATGTTCTGTATAGTGTATATCATATAATTATCCAGTTTAAATGGCCCATTATTATCAATTTCAGGTATTTATTTATTTATTTATTTATTTATTTATTTATTTATTTATCTTGTATGCCGCCCTATTTCCTGAAGGACTCAGGGCGGCTCACATAAAAAACACCCAATACAAAAGTTAAAAGAATTAAAAAATGATTAAACTAATTAGACCAGATAAAAATATTTAAAAGCCAATCCACAAAACATTTAAAACTAACCCCCCCCCCTCAGTCCTGGCTGGCTCGTTCGAATAACCAAGTCTTTAGGCCACGGCAAAAGGAGCAGAGATCAGGGGCCAATTGTAGCTCCAGGGGAAGCTGGTTCCACAAAGTGGGTGCCCCCACAGAGAAGGCCCTCCCCCTAGGGACTGCCAGCTGACATTATTTGGCTGATGGTACCCCAAGGAGGCCCTGTCTGTGAGTGCGCACCAGGTGATGGGTGTTCGATGCTGGCAGGAGATGTTCCCGCAGGTACCGTGGCCCTAAGCCATGTAGGGCTTTATAGGTAAGTACCAGGTTGTTCACTCTTAGAATATTCAATTTGCTTCATTTCCAGTTTGAGAACTTAAATTTTCATTGGCTTATGCTTCTCAAATTCCATACTACTAGTGTGTGTTTTTATAAAACAAGAAATTCTGCTTTTAATAATGGATATTAAGTGGCCAGCTTCCTTGTATCTTTGGGTTAGGCCATATCATCCTCTCTTACTTACTGAACATTTGATGTTCTTCTCCAATGATTAGAGGCGTGTATAAGTGGTCCTTGGCTTACAACAGTTCATTTAGTGACTGTTCAAAGTTACAACATCACTGAAAAAGTAACTTATGACCGTTTTTCACACTTGCAACCATTGCAGCATCTCCATGGTCACATGATCAAAATTCAGATGCTTTGCAACTGACTCATATTTATGACAGTTGCAGTATCCAGGGGTCAAATGATCCCCTTTTGCGACCTTCTGACAAGCAAAGTCAATGGGGAAACCAGTTTCACTTAATAAAGAAGATGTTACTAATTTACCAACTGCAGTGATTCACTGCAGTGTTTAACAACTGTGGCAAGAAAACTTGTAAAATGGAACAAAACTCGCTTAGATGTTTCACTTAGCAAACAAAAATTTTGGGTTCAATTGTGGCTGTACGTTGAGGACTGCCTGTATTCAGATTCTTTTTTCCCCTTTTTTTCATAATTTGGCCAAAATAATGAAAAACCTACATAAAGCTTTAGCCATGGTTGCCCCAAAGGTGCTTTTTCAGGAGGCAAATGGACTTTCTTGTTTTTTCTTTGAAGACGTTTTGCTTCTTCATCTCTGACTGGATGGTGTGGAATTTATTTATTCATTTATTTATTTGACTTATATGCTGCCCAACTCCCAAAGGATTCCGGTCAGCTCACAGTAAAAATATAAAGAGTTACATTCATAAAAAAATTAAAAGCAATTTAAAAACAGTAGACCACAGAAGGGTCGGATCTTGATAGATCACAGTCGCGAGATCAACAGCCCCATGCCTGCCAGAAAAGCCAGGTTTTAACTGCTTTGCAGAAGGTCAGTAGGGTGGAGGCAGTCTGGATCTTGAGAGGTAGCTGGTTCCAGAGAGCCGGAGCAGCCACAGAGAAGGCCCTCTCCTGCGGGCCCACCAGCTGGCATTGTTTAGCTGATGGAACCCGGAGAAGACTGACTCTGTGGGATCTTACCTGTCGCAAGGAGACGCAAGGTAGGAGACGATTCTGGAGATAACCTGGTCCTGAGCCATATAGGGCTTTATAGGAATGGAAGGATTTATATTCCTTGCAGACAGCTGGCCATTTGCACCATTTTAGGGGGTCTTTGAAGCACTTGGAGATTTATCTGTGTCCTCAGGGTCACCTGAGTAATGCTCCTGGTTCCTGTAGTTTGGAATTTTCCTCTGGATATCCATTCCTACTCCCATACCATTCAAAGGGTGTTCATCCCAAATTGTATCGCCAAAAGTCTGTATTTATAAGGAATAGAAATCCTTCCATTCCCCACTATCCTGAAGAAGCTTCTTGGATGAGAAGTGAAACATCTTCAGAGAAAACAACAACAACAAGAAAGTCCAGTTGCCTCTTCAAAAAGCCCCTTTGGGTCAACCATGATCTGGATCAGGAATCGCCACCCTTTTGGACCTCAGGAACCACCAAACTCATAATTTTAAATCCTGGGGACCACTAACTGGTTCTGTGGGTGTGGCCTGATTTGTGGGTGTGGCTTAATGGTCATGTGACTGGCTGGGAATGGCTTGTATGTAAATATTGTAAATATTTATATAAATATTGAATTTTTTTATTAAAAAAAGAGCAACTTTTACCAAAATCAGGCAAAACAGTCAGGCAGATTGAGTTTCTCACAGAATCAGATTCATTCAGAGATCTACCTATCTGCTAGCTCAGTCTGTCACATAAAATTTGCTTGCAAGCAAACTCATAAAATTTGCTAGCAAGCAAACTCACAAAATTAACTCACAACACACCATGTATGTAAATATTGAATTTTTTATTTAAAAAAGCAACTTTTACCCAAAATCAGGCAAAGCAGGCAGGCAGATAGAGTTGCTGACAGAATCATTCAGTGATCTAGCTATCTGCCATCGGCTAGCTCAGTCTCTCAAATTTGCTTGCTGTGAGTCTGCACTGAATAATAGAACCTTCAGTCCTAAGGGAGGTTCGGCATTGCTTAAAAGCAGAGCTGAAGATCTAAAGATTAGCTAGAAAGCAAGAAATCCAACCATGTCCTGCTTCCTAGCTAATCTAAATCTCCCAGCACAGCAGAACAGCTAATGGTCAGAAAAAGGCAAAATAGCAACTTAGCAGGCAAGTTTGCCGGGTAAGGAGTGAGTGGGCAGGGAAGGTTCCCGCAGGCCATGTGGGCAGCACAGCCTTGTGTTCCCACGCAGCCTGGATTAATTGCTTTGGGGGGGATGCTCTGGGGCTGATATTTCTCTGTGGACCACCAAAATTTTCTCACAGACCAACAGTTGGCCGTGGCCCACTGGTTGGCAACCGCTGATCTGAATGACTGACAATCTCTACAGACTTTAGCCATAGTCTTCCAGTTTCCTTGGCAACAATGAAGTAACGATTTGCCATTACTTTGATCTAGGTTTGTTTTTGAAGATGCGGGTTCCAGCTGCCTTGGCCTCCAATGTCCCACTTGCCCTCCTCCCCTTTTCATTTCAGCCTGTCAACATTATTGGTCCATGTCAGGAGCTCCTGCTTTTGCCAATATTGTTTATTTATTTATTTATTTATTTATTTATTTTGTCAATTTTTATTTATTTATTTATTTTGTCAATCGCATACAAGATAATAAGTATAAGGATAAACATAGTTGTGAATACATGAAATGAATACATATAAGAAAAATAAAAGAAACAATAGGACAGGGACGGTAGGCACATTAGTGCACTTATGTATGCCCCCGACAGACCTCTTAGGAAAGGGGTGAGGTCAATAGTAGACAGTCTAAGGTTAAAGTTTGGGGGGGGGGGTTTGGGGAAGAAACCACAGAGTTAGGTAGAGTATTCCAGACATTGATCACTCTGTTGCTGAAGTCATATTTCCTGCAATCAAGTTTGGTGCAGTTTACCTTGAGTTTGTATCTATTGTGTGCTCTTGTATTGTTATGGTTGAAGCTGAAGTATTCATTGACCGGAAGGACATTGCAATGTATGATTTTATATACTATACTTAGATCAGACTGAAGGCGGCGTAGTTCTAGGTTTTCTAGGTGTAGAATTTCAAGTCTGGTGGCATAAGGTATTCTGCAACGAGTAGAGAAGTGGAGAACTCTTCTTGTGAAATATTTCTGGACTTTCTCAATTGTGTTAATATCAGATACGTGATGTGGGTTCCAGACTGATGAGCTGTATTCGAGTACTGGTCTAGCAAATGTTTTGTACGCCCTAGTTAGTAGTGTGATATTACCAGAGAAAAAGCTACGTAGGATTAGGTTAACAACTCTTAATGCCTTTTTGGCTATGTAGTTACAGAGGGCTCTAGCACTTAGATCATTAGAGATGATTATTCCAAGGTCCTTGACGGAGTTTGGATCATCAACAAGGTCTTGACTATTCAGCTTGTATTTTATTTTCTGATTTTTTTTTGCCAATATGTAAGACAGAGCATTTATTTGTTGAGATCATTTATTAATGTCAAGATCATTCATCTCAGAATCATTAATCTGCCAGTGTTAATCTCAGGATCATTAATCTCAGGGTCTCAGTCTTCTAACCACATCGAAGTGGTAATCCCAGGGAAAGTTTTATTTTTTTAAATGATAAAGAGCAATTTTTCACAGAATGCAGCAAAGGCTTCCAAAACAGGCTTTTAGCAGTGGAAGGAAGATTTGTGATCTAAGCGCTGAGCCAAACTAGTCTTCCAGCCAACCAGGTGTTGTAAATCTAAACCACAGAAGGCAAATGAAACAACTCAATTTTGTTCTGCAACACCGATTTGATCCAAAAGTAGCTCTTGACAGCATAATGCACATTTTTGGCCAAAAATTGGTCACCCTGATAGCAATGTCTGGCAGGAGAAGATCTTTTTTTGCTGGTGATCTGTGAAAAGAGGTTTTTTTTTGGAACAATCATAATGGCCCTGAAAACTATTGACAATTGAATTATTGAAATCTTGTTTTAAGCATGAGGTCTCCAAACTTGGCAACTTTAAGACTAGCTGGCTGAGGAATTCTGGGATTTGAAGTCCACAAGTCTTAAAGTTGTCAAGTTTGGTGAGCCCTGTTTCAAGCCAACTCAAATTTATTGGGCCAGATAGTTCTTACCTAATGCATGTTTTCATATCTTTTCTTTGAACAGAATTCTGCAGTTCCTGCTCTTAGTAAAACTAATAACTACAGCCTCACTTTCCATTATCTTGTGGTTTAAATATTATGTCAGTTGATACGGTACTTATGTTGGAAGCAAAGCATAACATGTCAAAGAAGTTTCTAACTTGCTGTGTCATGTTTTGATTAGCTTAACAAAAATGTTTCAGAAGTTTCTTAAAGGGTCAGGAGGAAGTATCAAGCACTTTCAGACAAAATGTTTCCATTCTACCTTTGCTTCCTATTCCTTTGCCTGAAATTTCCTAGCAGTATAGTCTCCGCCAATATTTAATTTCTTACCATAGAAAACATATTCAACCTAATTAGATGCTGTAAGCTGCCCAGATTTATTTGAAATGAGATAGGCAGCAAATAATTAATTAAGCAAATTACAGGACTTTGTTGATTGACTCCAGTCTGATTCAGATTGTTACTTTGATTCAGATTTGCTCCAATTTATAGTGCCACATGCTGAGCATACAAACATACTCATAGAAATGAAAGCCTTATCTTTGGATTATTAAGGCAACTATATCTTCTTTAGAAACTGTCCTGGAAAACTGAAAATGGATGTGGCTGCTTTAAAAGAGGTACTCCTGCATGTTGCAAAGCATTCGTTTCAAAGCATTCATATAGATCATTGGACTTAATTTGGTGATTTTCCAAATCAAAAGACTTGAAATGTTCAGGTCAATTAGAAACATCTGATAACAGGCACTTTCTAATTCAATTTGGGAAAATTTGACTTGGTAAGTCTTTGATCCAATTGACTTTGAACTGAATTTCTAAACCCAGCTCTAATAAATACATGTTAATTATCACATTTCTATGTGTGTTTATGCATAACAAAATATTTGTTCCCTTAATATTCTTTGCCACACTTTTGTTGTTTGCTCCCACACCAGATATTCAACACTATACATTCACAGTAATTTATCTACACTCTTAGTATATTTATTATGATTCACAGCCTATCAAAATGTTAGGGTGGAGAGATATTTTTTCAGGATTATCTGATAATACTAAAGCAGCTTCTGTATACCACCTATTAAAATCATGATTATCCTCATTCTTTCAATTAAAACTTAATCAGAAAATTACCTCCTCACAACTGAGGATTTCCCAGGAGGAGGGGGATAGAAAGCCTCTCTAGCTGAAGTATATTTGTTCAATATTCTGCATGTAGTCGATATGTTCCATTTCTATACCTTTCAGGAGCAGACTTATATAATTCAGAGAACCAGGCTTTTTAATAAACTTTATGGTCTTTCACTTATTAGCTACAACAATTGATAAAGCAGATCCTCATTTCATCTCAAAAGGAAAAGAACTAATATTTTCATTTTACAGTACATATAACAAGGTGATTATTATTACAAGTGCTTTCAAGTCAGTTTTCAATCCAATGACTTCCTGGACTACTTCTTGCAATTTCCTTGTAAGAATTCTCCAGAAGTAGTTTTTGTCATTGTCTCCTTCTTCCTAGGGCTGAGAAACAGACTGACTGGCTCAAGGCTAGTTTTGTGTCTAAGTGGGTCTACCACTCACACTGTCCCAGTTTCTAGCCTGGTGCCTTAACCACTATTTTAAACTTCCTCTTGGAATGCCTTTGCTCAGGTAATATTAATAGTCTCTTTTGCACTTTTCACACTACTGTAAGCTCAGGCATTTTGATTGGATAGAAGGGTAACCAATCAGTTGTTATGGGATCATTTCCTGCCTTCTTCCCCACCAAGTAAATTTGCAATCTAATAGGCTGGCTAGAGTCAGCCTTGTTGCAAAAAGTGCTGCCTTCCTTTGCATATATTTATATGTTCATTTGCAGGCTTTATAAGCTTCTCCAATCAGAACTAACTCTGAATGGCATACAATTCCCCTTCAGAACAAAGACAATTTCCTACCATATAACCTAATCAATAGCATGGTATATATAAGACCTGGGAATATAGCACAGTCAAGGAAACATACTTTACAACTTCCAATAGCTTGAGGGGGGAAAAAGCAATAATTTAGGCCCCAAGGTGTGTTGAAGTAACTAGGTCATAATAAACTTCTTAAACCCCAAAAGAGAAGGCATCATTCAAGTGCCAGGTGGTAGGGGGTGGAGTGGAGGCTATGTCAAAGGAGAAGAAAAAGCAGGCTTACATAGCCTCTGCAGAAGACAGTGCTCGAAAAAGGGAATGTGGAGAAAACCCGACCTACTTGATCTCCTCAGACGGACAGATCAGTGATGGGATTCAAATGTTTTTACTACCGGTTCTGTGGGTGTGGCTTGGTGGGCATGGCAGGGGAAGGATACTGCAAAATCTCCATTCCCTCCCCACCCCACTAACCTGCTTTTCAGCTCCGTTCTCCTGTGCAGGGCAACAAAAGACTCAGCTGATCAGCTGGGACTCGGGAGGCAGAGAATAGATGGAGATGGGGCCAGTCAGAGGTGGTATTTGCTGGTTCTCCAAACTATTCAGAATTTTTACTACCAGTTTTCCAGAACTGGTCAGAACCTGCTGAATACCAGATAGAATAACAGAGTTGGAAGGGACCTTCTAGTTCAACCTTCTGCTCAGGCAGGAAATCCTATAACTTTTCAGACAAGTCCAATGTCTTCTTAAAAGCCACCAGTGTTGAGCATCTACAACTTCTGAAGGCAAGTTGTTCCACTGATTAATTGTTCTAACTGTCAGGAAATTTCTCCTTAGTTCTAGGTTGATTCTCTCCTTGATTAGTTTCCATTCATTGCTTCTTGTCCTGCTTTCAAGTGCTTTGGAGAATAGGTTGATCCCCTCTTTTTTATGGTGGCCACTCACTGCTATCATGTCACCCCCCCTAGTCCTTCTTTTCATTAAACTAGACATACCTGATTCCTGCAACTGTTCTTCATATGTTTTAGCCTTCAGTCCCCTAATCATCTTTGTTGCGATTCTCTACACTCTTTCTAGAGCAGGGGTGTCAAACACAAGGCCCAAGGGCTGGATCTGGCCAGAGATGTGGTCAGATCCAGCCCGTGAGGTCATCCTGGAAAATGTAAAGGGTCAGCCCTTGTCACTTTGGGCTGGTCTACCCAATGTGAAGAGAAAGCATTGGGCCTGCATGGCTTCAGCCCGGTCTATCCAGTGCAAAGAGGAAACATGCAGCAATTTGGGGAGTGGCATCAAGCTGGCCACCCAGTTGGCCATGCCCACCCAGTCAGTCATGCCCAGTAAATGGCATCAAGCTGGCCATGCCTACCCAGTTGACCACATCCAGCCAGCCCCCTCAGGCTAACCACAGCCCTGATGTGGCCTTCAATGAAATTGAGTTTGACACCCCTGTTCCAGAGTATCAACATCTTTTTTAATATCATTTTTGTATCAGATATTTTATATTTTTATATCAGATATTTTATATTTTTATACCAGATATTCTTGAGGAAAGGTGCTCCTGGATACATTCAGGCCTGGAATCACAAGAGTCTGTGACAGTGACAAGCAGCATTTTGAAATGTGTCCAGAAGGCAACTGGTAACCTAAACAGATCCTGCAGCTGTGGTGCTATATGAGCATATTGAGAAGCATCCCTATCTTCTCAAATCACTGATTCTGGATCAGCTATAAGCTCCTGAATTTTGTCCAGGAACAGCCTCATTGTCAGCCCCACTTGAGTGGCCTGGCCAGGAAATCACTTCCACAGAAGACTAGAACTACTTTTATTTAGCTCAGGTATAATTACAGAAACCTGCAAGACTGATTGTGCTGAATTTCCTCTCCCCACTTTTATATCCTCAAGAATCAGAGAGTCATCTTTCAGAGCTGGTTTCCAAATATTACTTTGTTTCTCATGTTATGTTTATGTCTTTTTGGCTGGTTCTTGTACATTGCCATCAAGACAGTTTCCTTATTTTCTACACTCATGCACATAATTTTAGCTATTTTATTTTATTACAATATCCCCCATTCCACCTTGGAAACATACAGGGAAGATGAGCTAAGGCCATTAGCCACCTGTTATTCCATGCACATATTTGTTGTTACTTCAACTTCAGCTGTGGAGAGGTAATTCAATCAGAATTTTGAGAGCTTTGTGTCATCACTCCCACTCACTGCATCTCAGGTTTCCTGCTAAGACTTGGAATACAGTCTAACTTCAACAGAAGTTAGCTTTGCATGCAAGTACATAAGGGATGGAGCTTGCATTATGACATCACAACGGCATTGTTCTGGCTTTGTTATGAAATCTTGGTGTGCAAAGGCCCCTCGATGCACAGCTTGTAAAAATAGATCAGCACCGAAAGCCAGAGGCAAATCAGAAACTTGGAATGCCTGCCCATGAGTGTTCTGGCATAAAAAAATGATATTTGCAATAAAGAAGCTTGTGAATGTCCTCAGAAAAATATTCCTTAATGAATTATTTGGAGAGATAAAGCATTTTTGGGGGTCATTTACCTATTTCATTTCGGAAAATTCAAGAATTTAAAGAAGGTCCCTGAAGATGGCTGCAGAACCTTTGTAGTTCTATTATTTTCCCTCTTTCTGTGTAGCTCAGAACAAGTAGGAAATATCAGAATAACAGAATTGGAAGGGACCTTGTAGGTCATCTAATCCAACCCTCACCCATGCTTTCAAAGAGTCTCTTAAGGTATGACTATGTTACACTTCTTAGTGGGCTATTCGCCCAACCTTAATCTCAACGATCATTAAAAAAAACCCCACAGTATATCAAATCAAACACAAAAACTTTGTGTCACTCCCCAACCCTTCCCCATTTTTACTTGTAAGGATTAGATTAGAGTAGAAATAGGTTCCGAGAACTTGTAAATGCAAAAAGGGGCGGTTCATGGGAGTTCGGGAGAGCCCCTAGCTAATATTCTGCACAGTGCATACAATCCTCAAATTCCACTCCTGGCTGGCCCTGCCCACCCTGCCCTCCCAGGAGTCCCCATGCGGCCTATTTTGGATGCAGTAAGTGCAGGGCGTGTGGAGGCTCAGTGAGGGCAAAAAACGGGTCTCCCAGAAGTTCAGGAAGACCAAAAATGGGCCTGTTTCTGGCTTCCAGAGAGCCTCTAGAGTCTGGGGAGGCTGTTTTCACCCTCCCAGAGGCTCAAGGAAAGCCTCCGGATCCCGGGGCAAAAACACCCCACTCCCATGTTGCAATGTAGCAGTGAAAGGGGGAAAAATAAAAAAAAGAACAGGACTTTGACAGATGATAGATAGATAGATAGATAGATAGATAGATAGATAGATAGATAGATAGAATACTTTATTGGCCAAGTGTGATTGGACACACAAGGAATTTGTCTCCATGTAAATACTCTCAGTATACATAAAAGAAAGATACATTCATCAGGAGTCAATAATCATAAGGTACGACACTTAATGAAAGTCATAGGGTACAATAAGCAATCAAATCATACTAGGAAACAGTCAGTAAAACTTGCAAGGGAACAAGCGACAAAGTTACAGTCACAAATGAGAGGGGATGGGTGATAAGGAGTGATGAGAAGATTAGTAGTGCAGACTTTGTAATAGTTGAACAGTATTGAGGGAATTATTTGTTTAGCAGAGTGATGGCTTTTGAGAAAAAACTGTCCTTGTGTCTAGTTGTCCTGGTGTGCAGTGCTCTATAGCATCGTTTTGAGAGAAGGAGTTGAAACAGTTTAGTCCGGGATGTGAGGGGTCTGTAAATATTTTCACAGCCCTCTTTTCGACTCGTGCAGTATACAGGTCCTCGATTGAAGGCAGGTTGATAGTAATTGTTTTTTCTGCAGTCCTAATTATCCTCTGAAGTCTGTGTATGTCCTGTTGGGTTGCAGAACCAAACCAGACAGTTATAGAAGTGCAGATGACAGACTCAATGATTCCTCTGTAGAACTGTATCAGCAGTTCCTTGGGCAGTTTGAGCTTTCTGAGTTGGCGCAGAAAGAACATTCTTTGTTGTGCTTTTTTGATGACGTTTTTGATGTTAAGTGTCCATTTTAGGTCATGTGATATAGTAGAACCTAGAAATTTGAAGTTGGTTGACTAATCAAGCATCAAAGGTGTCGGGAGGCTTGTATACCCTGGAGGTCCAATGAGAAGGTTATTATCCTCTGACAAGTATACCAGCTGGAACTGGTTTGTATAGCTCTGACACATTTTTAAAAATTTGGACGGCTTTTATGTAATACATAAGAGTTCTTTTGGCCTTGTCACCTGGAACGTATACAGTAGTTCCATGGTTCCAGGGCTAGATAATCCCAACAGCAGCATAAAATTGGGAGATGACTGGAGCAATGGTGTGCGATTCTGATTACTGTAGCCATTGGCTCATAAAATAATTTGACCATGGATTGAAACTAGGAGCAAATAATATTACCATATGAGACATGCAAAGAAACCATGCATTTCACAGGATTTTCCAAATACTGAGAGTTACATTCACTAACAAAACACATCTTTGGTTTATGGTGAAATGGTTAAGGCCACTGCAATTTCCATTCCTGCTTTGAAAACTCTGGGAATTTAAATACTATAATGATCTTAACACGGAGCTCATTATAAGTTGTGAAAAATTGGCTGATGGTGAGAGGCCAAGCTAAATCTACACTTTGGGGTTTCTGAACTCAGACTTTGCATTGATCTTTCAGGTCAGTTCTGCGTACCGCAAAGATGCACTCTGGAAAATATTACAGATTTATAGCTTTCCCAAATACCTTACAAAGATGCCCCTGATTAAATCATATCTAATGTACTTCTTCATCATGAAGAAAATCTATCGATGTGGTCACCCAAGAGTCAATACTGACTTGCTGGCACATAATCAATCAACGTATCTCTACAAGGCATTGTGCTTCCCCCAGATTTGACCTTCTGTAGTAATTGTGGGGCAGAAATTCAGCAGGCCCATCATTTAGCCACTATTATGACTTATGCGTGTTAGTACACTATTACGTCTAATGCTTGTTAGCTGACATAAATCAAATTGTTATGAAATTAAATTAATATTACTTGAATGTTGGCTCTTAGCCTATTACTAGTCATTCAGAAAATCGTTCTCTGATCCAACATTTACCATGAGTGAGCTAATTAATATACTGTATGTCTGAAATAATCAAGAGTGATGCATTGGTCTAGAGGTGGAACTCTTGCCTCACAATCAGGAGGCTATGAGTTCGATCCCAGGTAGAGGTAGATATTTCTCTCTCTGGGCACAGTGAGAATATATCTGCTGAACAAAACTCCGCATTGGTGACAGGAAGGGCATCCGCCATTAAACACTCTGCTAGCTCCATTCAGTAGCCCAGATTCTACCCGGCAAGGGATGATTATGGGGTCTTGAAAAGATGATGATGATAATGATGTCTGAAATAATTTCAGACATAACAATTTCTATTTTACTCTCTCTTTCATACATAGGTGGCATCACATCACATAACATTTCCTCCTCAATATTTGAGTTTCCCAAAGCTCATAAGGTAGAATAAGTTGAATGTCAAGGTTTGCCTTTAAACATGTTTCTATGTTCAAACTGCAATTATGTAGCTTACAAAAGCTAAGTTGATATGACATGCCTACCTATTGTTAATGTTTTCTTAAAGTATACTACATTGATGGATTAGTGGGCATGGACCTGAACAAACACCGAAGCTCCCTCAAAGGAAGCAACAGAGGAGGAGAAACAACAGTGGTCCCAGCATAGAGGCAGTACAGAACTTAGATGTTCACCACCTCCTCTTGCAGTTTCTCCCGTGGTCACCAGATTCTTACAAGTCTATGTACCCTTTTTAATATTTCTACATAAATATGCCTAGAACATGATCTATTCTCCCCACAGAGTCCACTGGAGTTAGGCCACCAATAAACATAATCAATAATAATAATAATAATAATAATAATAATAATAATATGTAAAATGTAAAATGTAATAGATAAATCCTTGTTCATTTATTCACTGAGGCAGCCCTGCGGCCAGCAACGGCTTCCCAACGTCCCGTGCACTCCCATAGGCAGGGCCTCCTTGGGGTGCTGTCGGCCAGGCAATGTCAGCTGGTGGGCCTGCACCCACCCTCTGGAATCAACTTCCCCTGGAGCTACGGGTGGCCCCTGATCTTAGATCTTTCCGCCATGACCTAAAGACTTGGCTTTTCCAGCTCGCCTACCCGAACTGATGGAGGGATGGGGATTTTTAGTTGTTAGTTTTGTTTTGAGCTTATGAGATTTCTTACTTAATTTAATTCGGTTTTAATTTTTGTAATTTTTGTATTCTTCTTTTAATGTAAGCCACCCTGAGTCTTTCGGGAGTTAGGGCGGCAAGAAGTCTCATAATAAATAAATAAATAAACAAATAAATAAATAAATGAATGAATGATGCAAAACCACAATACATTTTGTGTGGGGCAAAAGAATAAGAAGCTTTGCCTTCAGTAAGTGCAGCAATAACTGCAACTCAATGTGTCTGAGAACAAAAGCTGACCAAAAGCTTACTTGGAATTGGCTAGAATCAGGAATACTGAAAAAAGAAACTGAAGGCTTTATTTTGGCTGCTTAAGAACAAGCCTTAGCCACAAATTGCATGAAGGCAAAGATTCAGCATCTCTCCACCAACAGCAAATGCCACCTCTGTAATGAGAAAGATGAAACAGCTGACCATTTAATCAGTGGGTGCAGCAAAATTTCGCAAACTGACCATGTAGAACACCATAACCAAGTTGCTAAAATCATTCACTGAAAACTGTGCCAAAAGTTTGGATCTGAGTATAGTAACTATTACTGGGAACATCAGGTTGAAAAGGTTCTGGAAAATGAAAAGGTCAAGATCTTGTGGGACTTCAGAATTCAGACTGACAGGCACCTGGCCCACAACACACCTGACATAACAATAGTTGAAAAGAAAAAGATTTGGTTCATTGACATTGCAATACCTGGTGATGCATGAATTGAAGACACACAGCAAGAAAAAAATCACAAAGTACCGGGATTTACAAATTGAAGTTCAGTGACTTTGGAAAAAGAAATCTTGTGTTATCCCAATTCTAATTGGAGCCCTTGGAGCAATACCTAATGGGCTGCCTCACTATTTGGAAATTCTGAATTTATCAGACTTGAATACCCTGATTCTACAAAAAACCAACCTACTTGGAACAGCTTATATCCTTCGACGCTATCTTAACAGTTCCTAGGTCCTTGGATAGGACTCGAGCTATTGAGCTACCAACCAGCCCCAAAGGCTGTGAATCTCACTAAAGATTAAATAATAATAATAATAATAATAATAATAATAATAATAATAATAATAGATAAAGTGAAACCCATTAAACAAATTAATCAAAAACATGATTCTTGTTCATTTATTCATTGAGGAAAATGATCCAAAACCACAGTACATTTTGTGTGGGGCAAAAGAATAAGAAGCTTTGCTTTCAGTAAGCGCAGCAATAACTGCAACTCAGTGTGTCTGAGAACTGCTGATCAGCCCTGCAAATCGGCTCAGAGGGATTTTAGCCATTCTTTCCTACAGAACAGCTTCAGCTGAGGGAGGTTGGTGGGCTTCTTCACACCCCACTTCAGGTTCTTCCACAACATTTCTTCAGGATAAGGTCCAGGCCTTTGACTTGGCTGTTCTAAAACTTTACATTTCTTCTGCTTTTGAATGAAGGCAAATATACGTGTCCCTGGATAATGCAGCAGGATCCAATCTGAGCCGGTCAACGGGACCAGAGGGTTTAGTCTTCTGAGGTTTTGGGTGTGTGCTGGAGCCCATCCTTCCTCTGTTTTAGCCATTCTTTAATTAAAATGCAACAGGGTTCACAAACTGTTAAGTGCCACCATAAGCTCTGAACAGTAGCTTTCCCAGAAGAAGAATGGCAGTGTAGCAGCTGGACCAAAAGAAACAGGGAGAAATGTCAGAGGTCAGACATACACACATTGCAATGGTGAGACACACAGAGAACAAAATAAACTCTGGAGGGAGAGTTGGGCTTGAGTCCAGCCGCCTTGTTGAAGCAATCTTAATATCAATTCAGTTTATTGCACTCATAGATCAGTATAAAGAGTATGAGTATGAATATATAACAACCTAACTAACATTTATCAGTGAAGTCCAGGATGCAGCCTGTATTAAATTAGAATGAAAATGCTAAAGTTGTATTAAATATGAAAGCATCTAAAGTTACAATGAAGTGATAATATCTAAAATCTAAATGGATTACAGTTCTTTGCATACAATTAAATATAAAGCATTGCAGAAAATTGACCCATCAGAATCCAACAGATCTTCCATGCTTCTGCACAAAACCTATTCATTTGTTTATTAAATGTTTATGCTGCCCATCTCCCTTATAAGGTGACTCTAGCTACAAAACCTAACTACATGTGCTATAACAAAAGGTAGGTTGCTCATGCACAGTATAAGGGCATGAGCTGTGTTAAGTTCGCATAGAGAGGCAGGACGCGGAGTGCTTCAGCTCTTAGTTTATTGTGACTTCAGCTCAGAACAGACCTGAATGGCTCAGGTGCGGAAGCTATTTATAGCCGGCTGCCGCAGCTGCCAGCCAATCAGAGTGCAGGGTTTTCCCGCACTTTTATAACCAATGAATTCAAACACTTTACAACAACAACCAATCATTTCAAACTCTGCATACATAACACCCCTCCCCACTAGGTTTGGTCCATACTCAAACCCCATCTATCTAATATACTCTTGTAAATAGGTGGGGCTCTTACAGGTACGTTGAGACCTGTGTGGTTCAGGTGTTTTGGGAATCTCACCTTGTGAGAAAGGAAATGTATCTGCCAACATTTCCTTATTAGGATTCCTTGTACTGGTAGAACCTTTTTGGTTACTACAACCTGGTCTCTCCTCCCAATCCATTTCCAACCCAGTGTTGTCCCCTAAGTCTGATAGTGATGTACAATCCTCCATTTGTGAAAATGGTTGTTGGGACTGTGGCAGGTTTTGGGATGGTTCCTGTCGTGTTAGCTCATTACACATGGGGTTGATTCTTACTTGCTCATTACCTCCATTATCTCCCCTAGAAAAGGCTGTGGGGATGAAGTCCAGAGAGGAGCAAGGGCAATGCTCCAGAGGCAGTCTGGACCGTAACTGGTCTATGTGCCTACTCCACAAGACACCATCCTCAGTTTGAACCCTGTAAGACCTGGGGCCTGTAACCTGGGTTATCTCTGCAGTAATCCATAATGGGTCACCTACAAGGTTTTTAGCATAAACAAAATCACCCACAGAGAATTGGCGAGTTTTGCTGGTGGAATCTAAGGGTGCGTTGGGTGCGTAAGTGGGGTGAAGGCGGTCCAGGGTAGACCTGAGTTTTCTACCCATCAAAAGCTCAGCTGGAGTTAAATTAGTGGATGGGTTAGGAGTGATGTGTTGGATACTGAGTAGTTTTTCAACTTTCTCAGTGATGTCCCCTGGACCCAATTGTTGGAGCTTCTCTTTGGTGAAGCGTACCATGCGTTTAGTCCGGCCGTTAGTCGAAGGATGCCCAGGGGCTGTAAGGGCGTGTCTGATACCCAGTTGTGCTAGATATGATTCAAAAAGGTTGGCAGTAAATTGAGGACCATTGTCAGAAACAATAACATCAGGTAACCCATGAATTACAAAAAGTTTCTTAAGCAGTTTGATAACAGTGTCTGCTGTGGTGGATGCCATAGGGATAACCTCCAACCATCTGGAGTATGCATCTACCACAATAAGGAAAGTGTGCCCTCTGGTAGGGCCAGCAAAATCAATATGAAGCCTGGACCATGGACCCCTGGGACATTCCCATTCCTGTGTGGGGGCGAGAGGTGGTGCAGGCCTGACTTTCTGACAGTTTGGACAGGCTGCCACCCAGTTTTCAACCATTTTGTCTATACCTGGCCACCATACATAACTCCTGGCCAATCCCTTCATTCTGACAATACCCGGATGACCCTCATGTAACATTTCCAAAACCTCTTTCTGCAGTTTTGCAGGAATAACCACCCTGTTTCCCACAAAATACATCCCCTTAAAACAGATAATTCAGTTTGCCTGGATTTGAAAGGTTGGGAAGCCTGAAGTAGATCTTGCAGTGGCCAACCTTTTTTAACCCAACTCACAATAGGAGCCAATAAAGTGTCCTTGGCAGTTTCTCTAGCAATTGTAGCAGCATGGACTGGAAGCTTGGCAACAGTTTCTAGAAAAAAGGTGTAAGTTTCAGGAGCAGGGTCCTCAGTGTGCAGAGGAAGTGGGCAGCGACTCAAGGCATCTGCGTGCCCAATGTCTTTTCCTGGTCTATGGATGAGTTTATATGAATAAGCAGCAAGAAATTCAACCCATCTCAGCATTCTTGGTGACAGGATGGTGGGCGTTGGTCTGTCCCCTGCCACAATGCCCAACAGTGGCTTGTGATCTGTGACAATGGTGAATCTTCTCCCATAGACGTATTCGTGGAACTTCTTGACTGCTGCTACGATAGCCAAGGCCTCTTTGTCCAGTTGACTGTAGTTCCTCTCTGCTTTAGTCAAAGTGCGAGAGTAAAAGGCAATAGCAGCTTCCCTTCCAGTGGGAAGCATGTGGCTCAACACGCCCCCCCACTCCAAAAGGGGATGCATCACAAGTTAATACTACAGGCAGAGTCCCAGAAAATTGTATCAATACACAATCAGAAGTGATTAGTCTCTTGATATTGTTAAATGCAGACTCTTCTTTTCTGCCCCAAACCCATGCAGATTTTTTGTCCAGTAATCTATGTAAGGGTTCTGCAATGGTTGCTTTCTGAGGTAGAAACATGTGATAGAAATTAACAAGTCCCAGGAATGCTTGCAAGTCAGTTTTGCATTTTGGTCTGGTGGCTTCTTTGATTGCCTGGACTTTGGCTTCTGTGGGGTGGATGCCCTGTTTATCAATCATATATCCCAAGAATTCTACTTTGTCAGTTCTTAGTGTACACTTTTCTTTTTTTACTTTTAACCCTGCTTTTCTGAACCTGGTCAGGACTTCTCTGAGTTTCTCCTGTAATTGAGTGTCATTTTCAGCAGAGATTAAAACATCATCAAAATAGGGCACTACCCCAGGTAACCCTTGTAGCATCCTTTCCATGAGGCTTTGAAATATGCCTGGCACCACACTTACTCCGAATTGTAACCTCTTGCATTTGAATGCACCCCGATGGGTTACAATGGTTTGGGCTTCTGCAGTTAGATCATCTACTGTTAACTGCTGGTATGCTTGGGCCAGGTCCAATTTGGCGAAGACTGTGCCCCCACCCAGAGAATGTAATAAATGATGAACCACTGGAACCGGATATGCGCTCTGTTGTAGCGCATGGTTCAATGTCCCCTTGTAATCCCCGCAGATTCTCATGGAACCGTCAGCCTTGACTGGCGTGACTATGGGTGTCTCCCACCTGGAGTGGTCTGTGGGCTCTAGTACCCCTTGGGCTATCAGTTTATCTAATTGTTCATCTATTTTTCCTTTAAGGCAAATGGTACCCTCCTGGGTTTTAAACGGATTGGTTGTACCTTGGGATCTAGGTTAAAAGTGATAGGGGTCCCCAAGTACTTGCCTAATCCGTCGCTGAAGACCTCTGGAAACTCAGACTTCAATGATTCTTCCCACTCAGTGTTGCTCACATGATTGATGCCAGTTACGATGCCCAGTGGGTTGAACCACTCCAGTCCCAGCAAACTTGGGCGATCTTTACCTACAATGGTCAATGGCAGGCTTGGTGTGGCCTTTGAATTTGTTGAATTCTCTTGTTCCAACTACTGGAATCTTGTTCCCTTGGTAGTCTTTAAGAGTTAGTGCTTGTTTCTTGAAGTGAGTCTTCTGAATGTCTGGTATCAGTCTTTGAATAGTGTCCCATGACACCATGGATAGGTATGAACCTGAGTCCACTTCCATTTGGCAAGGCCTTCCCTCAATAAATACCTTGACATGTACTTTCCTGTTGTTTAATGAAGAGGAATGACCAATAGTTACTGTTTGATGAGTTTCATTTTTCCATTTGCTTCTGTGCTGCTGCCCCATTTTCTCGCTGGTGTTGTTTGGCTTGACTTCTCTGTCTTTGTTGTTTGCAGCAAACTTCCTTCTATTTGGTGGAGTTCTGGATGATTTGCAGACTCTTGTGATGTGCCCTCTTTTTTCACAACGGAGGCAAATGGCGTCCAGGAATTTGCATTCAGTGGGGTGGTTCCCCACAACCTATGCAGTGGAAATCTCGCCTCTTTCTTCTCAGGTCATTTCGTTTCTGCTCCATTCTGAGTCTGTTAATTTCTTCTTCTCCACTGTATTCTGACTCAGATTCAAGTTCATCAAAATGAGTTGTGGTGGTCTTTTCCCCATCAGAATGGCCCGTAGTCTTGTTCATCTTTCTCATGGCTGCTGCTGAAATTTTGGTGGCCTCTGCTGAAGATGCTTCCTCTACGGCTTCTTTCAGCATGATCTTGGGTTTCATCAGCAATTTGCTCTGCAAAACCTTGTCTTTAAGGCCCAATACAAAACGATCGCATGGCCTCTCCAAAATGCTGAATTCATGCACCCCAATGCTCCTTAAACTTGCCGAAGTCACTGACGCTTCGTCTTCTCCCTGATCGCGATAAAACTCATGTCTCTTAATGAGGCACGATACTTGGGGCGTGTAGTGTGCCCTTAAAAGTCTCTCCAGGTCAGACCATGCCATTACCTTCACGCCTGCTGAGCCAGCCAATGCCTTCACCATCTTGAAGACTGCAGGACCGCAATAAGTGAGGAACACCGCCCTCTTCGCTGCTCGAAATGGCGGCCAGATCTTTTCCTTCTAAATACATCTGAAACCGATCTGCATACGACTCCCAGTCTTGTTCTTCGGATCGAACGGGCTGGGGGTGTTCAGCGCAGCCATCTCGCTCTTCTCTGTTCTGCGTTGCCTTCTCTTCGGAATATCCCACCTTCGTCGCCAGTGTTAAGCATAGAGAGGCGGACGCGGAGTGCTTCAGCTCTTAGTTTATTGTGACTTCAGCTCTGAACGGACCTGAATGGCTCAGGCGGCAGCTATTTATAACCGGCTGCGGCTGCCAGCCAATCAGAGTGCAGGGTTTTCCGCACATAACCAATGAATTCAAACACTTTACAACAACAACCAATCATTTCAAACTCTGCATACATAACAAGCTGAATCTGGATGATCAGGAAATCTACTCATCAGAGGTAGGATGAATCTGATTCAGATGTCTATGTAAAAGGAGAAATGAAGAAGACAAGTTTTGTAGTTTCCATCTTGCAGGAATCACAGGGACAATGGAACTTTTTAATATTTAACATCCGATATTGCAGAGGGGAGAGCATGGCATCAGGAAAGAGACAAAACGTTGTGATGGCTGTCCCTTTAAGGTGCTTTTTCAAATGGCAATTGGATTTTCTTTGTTTTTCCTTGAAGACGTTTCTTCTCATCAAGAAGCTTCTTTGGTTCTGAAGAAGAACTGAACTGAAGAAGCTTCTTGGATGAGAAGCAAAATGTCCTCAAGGAAAAACAAATAAAAATTGATTGCCATTTGAAAACAAACCATGTTCTGGATCAGTGGTGGTATGCTACTGGTTCAGCTGAGAGGAGAAGGAAGAGAAAAGCTCTTTCTCTTTCTCTTTCTCTTTCTCTTTCTCTTTCTCTTTCTCTTTCTTTCTCTTTCTCTTCTTTATCCTCTCAGCTGATTGGTGGTGCAGATCTCAACTGGTGTATGGAAAGCTACACTTGCGTGTTAGGTGCAAGTGTGCACGCGATCACCGAACCGGTAGTGGAACAGGTAGTATCCCACTGCTGACCTGAATGATTGAGAATCTCCACAGACATTTCCAATGGCTGGGTGTCTCTAGCTGTCTAATGTAGCTAGGAGCACTGACAGTATATTTGTTGTGTATTGGTGACAGGAAGGCTAGGGCCTTCCCTAGATCTGCTTGCTGCTCTGTATCCTTTATTGTTTGCTCTCGTTGAAACTAGAGTATCAAAAGTAAGGAAGGCAGCATGGAGATGGAGATCATAGTGGATAGTCTGGAGAAAATTTCTTCTCATCCTCTTCGGCTCCACTTCCTTGAGAGAGGTTGCCCATCCAGACCACAGTACACCATTATTTGACCCAGTATGAGATGTCCTTTTGAAAGGCTCTACTTTGCATGTCTGAAGGATCCAACTTTGCACTGAGGTCTTAAGTGTTGATGCTTACACGGCTATCTTAATTACTGAATATTTTTTCTAATTTCCCCAGACATCTAGCTAGGAATAATCAAATTTGTGAAAATGAAGTTAATTTAAATGTGCCTTTTATTTAAAAAAAAGATTGCTAGTAGAACTCCAAGAAAGGAATAAATATTTTGGCCAAATTTAAATAGATCTTAGGAGAAGTGTATGGAGATACCCTTGAAGGAGATATAGATCAACACAAACTTAGCCTTGAAAGACAGGAATAGGTGAGGAAGGAACTCAAGAGTTCCTCACTTGACCAGTGATGGGTTTCAACAATTTTTACTACTGGTTCTGTGGGCGTGGCTGGGTGGGCATGGCAGGGGAACTGTAAAATCTCCAGTCAGAGGTGGTATTTGCTGGTTCTCCGAACTACTCAAAATTTCTGCTACCAGTTCTCTAGAACTGGTCAGAACCTGCTGAATACCACCTCTGCTCTTGATTCCCTTTGGTTCAAGAGGGAGAGATAGAGAAATGTTGTCAGATTCCCAAGATTCTGTTATTGTACCTTATAACAATAGAATTTTACTACTTCATATATTATTTGTTTCCTGACCAGCTTACCTTGGAGGACCAACAATCTTCTACAATTTTGGGGTACATATGAAGTAATCCATGGCACTATGTGACTATATCTCAGGATCTTAAGATATATTGTTTTTATTTTAATGTCAAGAGCATATTTTGAAAAAGTGCTCAACACTATTTTCCTACCTGATCTGAAATGGCATCTATTATATTGTCATAATGCAATTTCTAGTGTCAGATCTCTCTGATGTATTCTTTTTCTTCCTGATGCACTCTTTTCAATCTCCTGGATTACTTTAAAAACATTCATTATTAAATTTCCTTTTTAAAAAACAATCCAGCAATGCCAGGCAGGAAAATTACCATCAACTCTGAACATTCCATTTGCCAAAAATTAATCCATACTAAATGCATCAGAAATGGTTTCAATTTCTAAGAAAGCACACATTGATGTGTGTATTATATTCAGCACTTCCTACGTTTCTTACTAGCCTTGCATGGCCATCTAAGGCCGATCAATAAAGAAAGCATTGATCTAAGTGGTATCATGACCTTTTATTGATGGAAAAGTGGATATTATGAAACATACTTCCCTCCTGTGATCACACTTTGTACTATGGTGTTGTGTGCAGAGCCAACACTTACTGCTTTTCCCTCGTTCAGACCAACTATAGTGCATCAAAACCATTTAAAAAATAATCCAGAAAAATATGAAGAGAAGTCTAAGAGGATGAGAAATTCAGAATTATGTCCAGATCCCTAATACCAGTAACATAGTCCTATACCTGTCTGAAAAAAAAGGTTCTACTTAATTTTGTTATAAGAAAGCAGATAGTGACAGACATATTTATAACTTACATCTCACCTATTTTTTATTTTTATTCATATTTATATGCCGCCCTTCTCCGGAGACTCAGGGCGGCTTACAGTTTTTGGAGCACAACCCAATGCGCTCAGCAATAGCCTTCATTCCATTGTATATGCCTGCTTATTACTAAGCGGCATTTTTATGAAGTCAGCTTATTGCCCCCAACAATCTTGGGTCCTCAATTTACCTACCCTGGAAGGATGGAAGGCTGAGTCAACCTTGAGCCTGGTGGGATTCGAGCCTGCACTAATTGCAGGCAGCTGGAGCTAAGTGCTAGGCATTTAACAGCCTGCACCACCAAGGCCCTAGTGTGTTTATCAACACGCTATTTCTTTTTTTCTTTTTTCAGAACAGAGGTTTGGGGAGGGGGAAAAGGCAGGCTCTTCATTTTTTCCCTAGCTTCCTCCTTTTTAAGCAATCTATTCATTTGTGATTTGCTTGCTCTTTGGATGTCAGATATGATAGTGATTGGGTGATTGAGTGATTGATTTCCTAATTATATATTGAATACCTGTGAACCATATTTTGAGTCGGTCCAAACCCAGAACTTCTTCCTCACTAAATCACTTCTTTGCTAGTTGCATAGAAGGGACTCAATTGGTAAGAAATATTTCAGGACTTAAAATAGTGTAATTCAAATTCTTGCTTTCTATGGGATTATAATTGTATCCTTTTACATATAAAGTCTGCTTCAAGATAAATTCATAAAATCCTGCTGATTTTATGAACGCACTTCAATGTTGTTTTCTTGGCAATATAAGAAAGGAATGAGAAACATATGAAAGGGGAGCCATTTTGGTCTAAAAAGCAAAAAACCATGAATTCAAGCTGGTTGACTTTGGGCCAGTTATTTTAGATGGAAAACCATATGGATGTAGAAATTCCCAACTCAGGTGTCCCAAATTAGTCAATTACATAGAATATATTAGACTATTACATGCCTCAGAAAGAATACACTTCCTGAAGGATTAACTGAATTATGGACATTATTGACATAGTCTCAATGTACCGGAAAGATTTGACTCTAAACTGTCATATCCCAACAGAATTGTGTATTAATGCTATTATGTGTAGGTAGCTTACAGGTCTTGTGTTTGGCTAAATTGCTAAACTGTTCTTAAATAAAAAATTTTAAATTACATTTATATGCCGCCCTTCACTGAAGACTCAGGGTGGCTTACAATTTTTTGGGATACAACCCAATGTGCTCAGCAATAGCCTTCATTCCATTGTATATGCCTGCTTATTATTACTAAGTGGCATTTTTACAAAGTCAGCTTATTGCCCCCAACAATCTTGGGTCCTCAATTTACCTACCCCGAGAGGATGGAAGGCTGAGTCAACCTTGAGCCTGGTGGGATTCGAGCCTGCAGTAATTGCAAGCAGCTGGAACTTAAGTGCTAGGCATTTAACAGCCTGCACCACCAAGGCCCTTTTGCTACTGCTTTCCTTCAAGATGGAGTTGTTTCTGATTTTTTCTTTTCTTTTCAATCTAGTCAATAATTCAGGACTTTTCCCATCTAAATACTGACTAGGACAATCCTGCTTCAATTTCCAGCTAAGCTAGTTTTAGCAAGGGACCTGAAAATCTAGCTGGGCTTCTTTAAACATAGAAACCTATATACTGTATTCTTAATCACTTAATCTGCCCCCCATTAGGATAATTCCAATAGCATCAGTGATGGGCAGAAGTACGGTAAACAAATAACACATTTTATTTTTTAAATATAATACTTAGAGCTTGTATGGTAAAAATGAAAACGTTAAGCTATTGGGGGGAAATAACTTCACAGCTTAAGCTGCTGGGGTAAATAACTTAATCAGGCCCCCTGTAAAATGTTAATTAAAGGACAGCCACAGCAGAAAGCTGGGAATCATGAAAAAAATCTGCTGCTGCCAGATCTGTATTTCTGCTTGTGTGCTGGCCGATGGCTTTGGAATGACTCAGCAGAGCTGAGGATGGATTCTGCAACAACTGCGGGGCTGCTGGAACTGGCTCTTTATTGATGTGGTGCATATAGTTAGAGGGGGTTGGGGCACATATAGGTGGTAATTAGGACTTAGGTTAAAACATGGTGAAGGTGGACCAGGTGGGGATCAGTTAATGAGAGTCGGAATAGGGTAGGGATTGTTAGGATATGTGCAGAGTAACCCTGGTATAACAAGGATATGCATAAGGAAACGTTTATGAGAACAGTTATGAATAAATATACAGCCACACAGAGTTATATCAAGTTGTGTTAATGTTTACTTGAAGAAATAGCACAGTCCAATAAACCGTCCATGTCATACACATTTTTTACAGTCCAGAAATATCCAGTTATAAAGTCTTCTTACCGGTTTCACGTCTTTTCCAGCAGACAAATATCAAACCATAATACAACAGATAACCTTCAATATCAACAGAATATCAAAGCAAACAGGGTTAGTCAGTATCAGTATCAAGAGAGATCATCAGTGAGAAAGAGAATTAAACCATGATCCATAGCTCCGTCTTATGGCAACTTGCAGCATAACCAACCAACCAGAACACAGTATAATACATTACAGTATTTTTCCTTAAAGCTACAGACATATATATTTGTTGTTTATATATTGTCAACCCAACTACATTGTGTACATATACATAACAGGGATGTAGACATGTTGCAGGGTTAATAGCATTTAGGGATAATGGGTTAGGCATGGCCACAATTAGAAATGTGTATAGGCCTGGGTGTAGTGGGGTGTGTCTTATGATAATGGTGATAAAAGGAAAGGGAGAAAACTCAAACCCAACTCTAACCTTGCCTGGCTTTTAGCCATTCTTGCCTGATTAGAGTATTTGTTGTTTGATGCTATATTGAAAAAACCATCATTGTCCTAAAGAGTAGCTGGAGTTTGGATTCATTTAAAGACAAATCTTCAATACTCAAGGACTGGCTGAGAGAGATCAACTTTTGTGACCTTCTGACAAGCAAAGTCAATGGGGTAGTCAGATTTATTTAACAGCTATGATACTGACTTAACAGCTGCAGTGATTCACCTAACAACTGTGGCAAGAAGGGTCATAAGATGGGGCAAAATTTACTTAACAAAAGTTTTGCTTAGCAACTGAATTGTTGGGCTCAATTATGGTCGTACGTTGATGACTACCAGTGCTATTCTGACCTTTTTTTATTGTAGAGGAAGGTAATTGTTAGGGTCTGTACTTAAAATATTACAAGGCAAGTTGATAGCCTCTGATAACATATGGGGCTGAGATTTGGGGTTGGGATGAGGTTTATTTGCCCAATTCAGAAAGAAGATCTTGGACCTTTCCAAGGATACTTCTCTACCATAGAGTGGCACAGTGGTTAGAATGCAGTACTGCAGGCTACTTCTGCTGAGTGCCAGCTGCCAGCAGTTTAGCAGTTCGATTCTCACTGGCTCAAGGTTCTCTCAGCCTCCCATCATTCCGAGGTGGGTAAACCCAGATTGTTGGGTGCACCATGCTGACTCTGTAAACCGCTTAGAGAGGGCTGTAAAGCACTGTGAAGCAGGATATAAGTCTAAGTGCTATTGCTATTTAAGAATGAAGGCAGAGCTACCTTCAAGCTTGTTAGAATACATCTTGCAGTGTTGAGGCACAATAAGAAACTAGCAAACCTTCAAGATTCCCATCTTTCTTTATTACATAGCTGGGAATCAATGGACTGCAGTTTTGTCACCCATTCTACAGACACATCCTTTACCACTTTGTGGAGAACCTAAATCTTGGAATAGAGAAAATATTAAAGATTGGATTTTGAATGGGGTGCTAATAACAATGCTACTGTAGCATAGTCTCCTAAATTTTCATCCTGATATCATCATTAGGGAAAAACATAGAAGCCACTCCCAGTACCTAGTTAATAAAACCAATGCTTCACCGATAAGGACTTTAACATCCCTTCACCTGCAGACGGTGCCATCTGCCTATCAAAAGGCCAAAGTGATTGTGAATATTGTTGCCTCCTCCTCCTCCTCCTCCTCCTCCTCCTCCTCCTCCTCCTCCTCCTCCTCCTCCTCCTCTCACCCAGAGGGACAACAGACACCTCCACATTAGTGACCACCAGTCCACCAAAAGCCAGAAGTGTAATGGACTCAACCAGCACTTTGAAAGTTCTTTTCCTTCCAAAAAAAACTTCTTGGTTGATATAGATGGAAAATCCCTGGATATTTACTGCCATTAGATGATATGAATTGGATTTGCTCCTCTGGGTTTGAGTGCCAATATCAGATGCTGGAAGCAAGACAGCTAGTGCCAGAATAATGGGTTCTGCAACTGCCACAGAACTCAGACTTAGCCCCAACAAAAATCAGAATGATCCTACCCCTGTTGCTGCTAACCATCTGCACTCAGGTGCTCAGGCACCCAAAACTCTGAGGCAGTCATCCCAAAACCTCTCCATTCCAGCTTGTGATTCAGACATCATCATCAGATGAAGAACCCTGTGGCGGAGTGGTTAGAAGGCAGTGTTCCAGGCTACTTCTACTGACTGCCGGCTGCTTGAAATTTGGCAATTCGAATCTCACCAGGCTCAAGGTTGACTCAGCCTTCTATCCTTCCGAGGTCGGTAAAATGAGGACCCAGATTGTTGAGGGCAATATGCTGACTCTGTAAACTGCTTGGAGAAAGCTGTAAAGCACTAAGGAGCAGTCTATTTATTTATTTATTTACTTTAGCATATGGCAAATACATGGACTTATAATGGGTCAAATGTTAATGTCCAGTCCACCCAGCCATTCAAGGACAGGGTGGTCTATGTTGAAAAAAATCAGACACTGAATAAAAGAAGCAGTATATAAGTCTAAGTGCTATTGCTATCAAATCTTTTGTGTTGTGTCATCCACACAGTTTTCAACATTCTTAACAACCCATTCTCCTATGGCCTCTCACCAATTTCATTCTGACCAAGTACCATTGCAAAACAATGTTGCTGCACAAAATAAAAAACACATATATCATACTTAGCAATCTGCTAAGGTTAAGATTCACAGTAAAATAACAATTAAACATAACATTGAATAAAAATTGTGTAATATATGTACTAAATTGAGAAATTGCAGGGAGATTGATCTATTTTATATTGCTTTTTCTCAATTTTTATTTTTTTTGTCTAATTGTGCAACTGATTTTCTAAATTAATGAAGCCATTATTAAATTCCCTGATGGATATGAAGCAAGTAGCTTCATTGAAAAACAAAATTAAACTTGACTACAGTGATTTATCTCTCATTGAATAAAACTGTTGTTTATTCATACCACACTGAAATAATAGGTAAATATTTCATGAACAGTGTTTGAAAATGTCTTTCAGTTATTTTACCAAGCCTTCTAAATTGTTTAAAGTTTTGTGAAATATTTTCTAAGACCACTAATGGCAGCTATGATTCTTGAGTTTGTCACTATACTGATATCATGGCTTCCATGTTCATGAAAAAGGATGGTTAGATTTAACAGTTGAAACCTTATTTCTTTAATAAAGCAATAGATTTAGAACTTAGAAACAAGAAGAAGATAAAATTAAATATGAAGACTTAGATGGAAGAAGGAAATGGAAGCTAATCACAGAGGTTGCCAGAATCCCATTATTTTTCCTTTTAAGACATGTTAGTAATATATTTTCTTTTTCCATTTCTTTTTGTTCTGCTTCTTCTAACCGTTTTCTTGTTCCCTCTCCTTAGCTGACTCTCTTATAAGGAATGTGTTAGTTAACCCTTTATTCTCATTCTTGCAAAATAGCAAGATATCTCCTGAATGAATCTTAAATTGGTGATGAAATTATATTAATCCAGCTCTCTGATCTATCAGTAGGGTTCCTCTGACAGAACAACTTTACAACTAATTAGTAACTCAATATAATTTTAAGTGATATAATTAGTGGTTATGATAACAATGTACATTTTGTTTCTAAAATGAATATTATACAGTATTTTATATATTAGTGAAATTATAGGAACTTCTAAAGTATATAACCAGGAACATCAGATAGTGAATAAACTGAAAGAAAGGCATATTATCTTATTAACATTCTTTTGATATTAGAATTAAATTTTAAATTTTGACATTAGGTGAAATTTGCTAGCAATTGCATCTTAATCCTACAATGATAAATAAAGAAAATTAAACCCTTGTATATCTCTGAAAATTTCTTATATTCCCTATATATCTTCTATATATATAAAAGCAAAATACCACTCACGCATCATCACAAAATTTCCAGAACCGTAAAGCCTACAAACTTGAAATTTGGCATATATCTTTGTCTTGGCTTCTAGGTGCTCTCTAAGAAAGGATTTTTCAAAATGATCTTCAGAGCATTAGTATTTCCAATTGTTGGAAGAATTATCCTTCTGGGTTCAGTTCCAAGTGGGGAAAAGACACTGGAAACATGGAGGCTGTTTGGAAAGATGGTTTTATGATGGATATGACCACATGGCTTGGAGCTCCAAAGTGAAAAGGACGACATGCTTCAAGATGTTGGGTGAAGGAAAAAAAGGGGGGGCAAGATGCTGAGAGTGCAATTGTATTATACCCGCTGTTGGGCCCCACCTTAGTGTTCCCTGTTCCCGTGTAAGAAGTGTATCCCATTGGCTGTCAGACTCCCAGGGACGGGGGTCTTAGCTAACTTTGTAGGCTTGTCTGGACCACATGGCTTCATCTGAGTGCTGGCTGATGCAATCTTCCCAGGCCATGTGGTGAGATGCCTTTGTTATGTAGAATACTCTAGCCCAGGCCTTAATGGCCCACCCATTAATAAAGGTAGGGGGGGTGAACTTCTGCTTCTGAGGGGAATTTCTGCTTCTGAGGGGAATTTCTGCTTCTGAGTTTCTATTTTCCTTTTAGGGGAAATATTCTGCCTTTTTAATATTTCCTAGGATATTTCATTTTTCTGGAGAGGAGTGGGTGCTAACTTCCTATGCTATATTATTATTAACACACTCTGATGCTAAGGAGTTCTACTCCCGCTGCCACCTGAACAGAAATCTGTTTGAAATGCAAAACACAAACAGAGGTGAGGAGTTTCAGTTTCAGTTTTACTTTCACAAGCAAGCAGCTTTAGTACAGAACAGTTGAGCCCCACCCAGGCTCCTTGCTGTCTCTTTCTTGCTCACACAGCAAATATTGCTTCAGTTTCCAAACAGCCCTCAAGTCTCTCACACGCTGGCAGGACCCTAGCCAGATGAATACCGATGGATGCTAGTATGCAGAGGCACAATTTCCCCCCCTTATTTTCCTCCCCAAAACTAAGCCTGATCACATAGTTTCATAGCAAAGCACAGGTATAGAGCTAGTATATTGATAATTTTGCTAGGGAAAGCTTAAAGATGGGCAGAGAAGAACTTTGTCTAAACATCTTATCTGATAATGCTTTGAGGCAATAAATATGTGACCTTCCATCTGCAAGCATTTAGTGATTTGTCCTGTTTTCTCTACATTGCATTGTTCAGTGAAATCTGGGTACAAATCAAAATATTCAGTACAAGATTTTGCCCTCATGATCTAGTGTCCCCAAACTTAAAATAGTTCGATTTGCATGAAAAAGACAAAGAGAAGAATGAAGATAGGTTTGAACACTGATGAAATCTCAAGGGAATTCATCTAGCCCTGTCAATCAAGTTATCTGCAAATAGGAAAGGATGGACACAGGGGATTATAGTTTAGCCATGGAAATTGCTTCTGAAGTCAGCAGGATGAATATGGCTGCAAATAAAAGAACAGGTCCCGGTGGAATTAGCGAATTGAATAGAGACAAATGAAACATCTCTGGCCTACGATTCAGACCTAATTTAGGATCCACCAGAGATAATTGTTATAATTCTCATCACTCATATGGATTAATTAAATGGTGAAGCTTTAGAAAACATTAATGAAGAAGACTTATTGTAGGGGGAAAATCATTATTTCTTTTATAGAGATCTAGAAATGAAAAACAGTAATTTGCTTTCATGTAGCATTGCTGGTATATTAGGCAGCTTATGATCCTTAATTGTCAATTTTAAGGAAGAAATGGATTCTGCTTAACATGTTGCAAGGAAATTTGAAAAAGAAACTCTAGATTTAGAGAAGTACATTCAAATCACATGCAAACCCCAAATTTGAAACAGAAAGAAACAGGCAGTCCTTCCTCCTTATATATACTGATTTGTAAGTTGGCAAAAAAACATATTGGCTCCTTTGGATGATCTGTATCCTGCCAAAAACATGATGCTGATAAATGGTCCTACCTTATTTACAGCACTCAGGACATGTTCAGGATATGAATTGCTAGATTCTCTTGGCTTTGTTTCCTGGCCTCCAATTAAACAGTTCTGGACAATTGTAAAATATTTTATTGAAGGACCCGGATTGTTGGGGGCAATATGCTGACTCTGTAAAACACTTAGAAGGGGCTGTAAAGTGGTGTATAAGTCTAAGTGCTATTGCTATTAACATGGAGTAGAACTGGGGAACATGGTAAATAGTGTAGAGGTGGCTAGACAGTGTTTATGTCAGTGGTGTGATCATGGGTGGGATTCTACCAGTTCGCACTTATTCTCTAGAACTGGTTGTTAACATTCTAAGCAGTTTGGAGAACCAGTTGTTAGAAGAAATTACTGGCCTAATCCTGTAAGGAAGGCAGGAAGGAAACATTCTGGTGTTGCTTACAGAAACTGCCTCTCCGTTAACTCTTATTACATTCTTGGCAGGACTAGACTTCCTGTCTCTGGAGGTTTTTTTTCCTCTCCTTTGCTGGTACTTTGCTTGTGTGGAGTGACCATTGACAAAAGTGACTTATGACCATTTTTCATACTTACAACTGTTGCAGCATCTCCACAGTCATGAGAGGCCAGGCGAAGAGATGCATGCCTCGATGTGAGTGATGTTGAGTTGGTCATGCCCAGCCAGTAACATGATCACCAAGCCATGTCCACCCAGTCACATGACCACCAAGCCACACCCACCAACTAAGCCACGCCCACAGAACCAGTTGTTAAAAAATTTGAATCCCACCCCTGGGTGTGATTCAAAATACTACCCTGGGTGTGATGTCAGGGAAGGATATTGTAAAATCTCCATTCCCTCACCACTCCAGGGGGAAGGTTACTGAAAAATCCATTCCCTGTGGTGGGATTCAAATTTTACTACCAGTTCTGTGGGTGTGGCCGTGGCAGGATACTATAAAATCCCCATTCCCTCCCCACTCCAGGGGAAGGATACTGCAAAATCCCATTCCCTCCCCACCTTACTAACCTGCTTTCCAGCTCCGTTCTCCTGTGCAGGCCAACAAACGAAGACCCAGCCGATCAGCTGGGACTTGGAAGGCTGAGAATAGATGGGGTGAGGCCAGTCAGAGGTGGTATTTGCCGGTTCTCCAAACTACTCAAAATTTCTGCTACCAGTTCTCCAGAACTGGTCAGAACTTGCTGAATACCACCTCTGGTTTATGTACTGTACTGTCAAGTGGAAGGAATCCAAATAACTCTATGGATGGGGCAGGACAGTTTCATTATTGTTTATTTTACAAGAATCTCACCAGACTGACTTCATTCCCTTGGGAGCTGATGGCTAAAGGCTTGACATTTCCTCCCTTTGAACTCCTTTTTATTCTCCTTTCTCCTTTAGCTGGTGATTCCATCACATGTGCCTCCCAAAACATGTCTTTTTTTGTGTGGGGGAGACACAGGCATTTCATATAGATGCATTCATAAAGCCCAGCTATGAGCTTATACCAGTCAAAAATTGAGATTCTTTTGGACACGGCTCTAACACTTTCCCAGACAAATAATAAAAGAGTGTTCAAAAACAGCTGGAACAGCAGCCAACAGACATGAGAGAAAGCAGCCTTTCTCATTACTACTGTAGGTCAACTGTTTTGAGGCTGATCCAGGTGATTGAGCTTGGGTTCAAATGAATGGGTAAAAGGGAAGGGGAGGTCCAATTTGAAAGTCATGTGTTCTCTTACTTCCCCAAACAAAATAGGAAGGAAGATAGAAGGAATACCTATACATATTATATATGTAAACCTATAGGTGTATATGTTCTGGTCCCATGCAAAAAGAGTGGGTTCCAGAAGAAGAACATTTTCTCTGATTCTTCTAGCCCCACCCACTCATGACTCCTGAGGTGAGTTCCCTGCCCACCTTTTTACCCTTCCAAAAGGTCTTGAAGACATGGTTGTGCCTACTAGCCTGGGGCCCCCATGAGGGGGGAGGGTGTAGCCTTTTGGAGGTGACTAATGGAGTAGATAACACCCCACACCCTCTCTGTATGTACTTTCCTCCCTCTTTCTCCATCCAGGTCAGTTTTATTTTGACTGATTTTTATTTTAAGATCCCTATTTATTTAATATTTTGAATGCATGTTAATTGTAGGTCTGCAAGCTGCCTAAAGTTTCCTCCAGCAAGATGGGCAGCATACAAGTTTAATAAATAATTGCAGCATCGAACAAATGTTAGTTGGGATACATTAGATTATGCCCATGGCATAATGTGTCATAGTTTGTCATAGTTTAAAAGGAGAAAGTCAATTGAAACATAGCTATGGACTACCTTAAGCTGCTTTGGGTATTGGTGGGAGATGAAATGAAGGCCATGGATTGATGACGTAATGGGGTGGAAAATGGATTATGTCTATGCTATGGTTAGGTGCAAATGATAAGACTCTTAGATATCCATTTTGGGATTAACTAAATAATCAAAATCAAATAATCAAATAATCCAGTGTTAGGAATTCTACATAACTAGTCATACATCAAAGATGCAATTATATCATGACAATTAATAGGCATACAACAATACTTAAAACCTTAGAAATCTTGACCCTTATATTACTTTTAGTCCACAAATATGAAGCAAGTCAAGAAAAATATCCTCAATACTTTTTAAGAAGAGGAAGATGGTACCTTTATGAAATGAAAACATAATCACTGTTCACACACACAAAAGCATTAAAATACTGAAACAAATTAAATGAAATTTTGAAATGCAAATATAAGACAATTCTACTCACTTTTGTCAAACAAAAATACATATTACACTTGGTGAAACTTAGTCCCAAGTCACTCTGCATAGAATTACATAACTAGAACATAAATAAAAACAACACAAAAAACGGCACAGAGTGATGCAGTTTTATTATCAGATTTCAGAAACAAAATGTAGGTCATACTTACGAAGAGAAAAAGCTTTTTAATGGAAAATACCAGAACTAACCATCCATATCATGTCATTAGGTGCTTGTAATATTAAGCATACTAAACTTTATATTTATTAAACATATGAAACTTTATAATTACATTGAAATTTTCAACAGTGTTTCAGGATCATACACCCTCATTTTTGCCTACAAAACTAACTAGTCTAAATGTATTCATTTCTCAGTACTTCATTGTTCTAAGAACAATCATTTGAAATGTATTTAATTATGTGATATATCTATTTTTGACCCTCAAGAGATTGAAAGTTAAGCGTTAGTCAGAATCAACCTCTGGTAAGAGGTTTCATTCAAATGGATGCCAAGCATGTACATCGTTTCCGAGAAAATATTTATTACCACTCTTAGTTGGCAGTATGTAACAGTCATTTCAGACTTCACTGCAGAGATGCATAATCAAGGAATGAAGCCCATATTCACATATGGATCACCTTTCTGTTTGCTACTCATTCGTTGCTTAGAGCTTGTGGCTATTATTCACACTGACATCTTAAGAGAAACAGCTAGTTGGATGCATTTTCTTGTTTATTTTCCCCACCATCTCTGTGTGAGTGTTCAATAACTTTCGACTCTAAGCCTTCAGTTAGAATAGCCAAGAGTGATGGAATTGCAACCTCTAGGATTCCCAGCCAAGAAGGCCTTAAATCTGTGCTCCACAAATTTCTGGAAGACAATTGGTTGAAAAAGAAAATATTAAAGGCATGGCAGGCTAAACACTGGAAGATTTAGATGTATCAAAGCATTGTTTTAAATGACTATGCATCTGTCTGATTTTGGACAACCGGTGAAGAAGAGGAGGAGGAAAATCTCTTTAAGTTTCTGGCTGTCTGCTTACTTTCTATTTCCTCATTTCTCCATTTCTTCTGGAACCCCTTTTTGCTTGTCTTCTCTTGACATGCAAAAAGCGTTTTTTTCTGTCACCTCCCATATTTTGTGGGTGCTCTGTTTTGCAACAATTTAAATTCCTTTTCAGCACCAAATCCTGAGGGCTGCTTATTTATAGTCTAGTCAAATATAGGACTGTTATCATCACCAATGTTACTGTTTTTCATTTAGACAATTTACAGAAAACAGATTGGCAGGTTTTTTTTAATGACGTTTTTATTCATTTTGAAAGAAAAAAAAGATTTTATAAATGCATTTCTCCAGTTCCTATTTGAATGCCAATGTCCCCCATTCTGGCTTTTTTAACAACAAACTTCCTCAGTTCAGTCTTTATATCATTGAAACTCACAGGGACAGATCTCAGGTTTATTAATCTCTCCAGCTATCATATCATTGTGTTTATTAAGATGGATGGTCAAACATCTACATTTATTTTTATCTCATTTTTATTTAAAGTTGACTTGGTTTTGATTTGCTACTTACTACGGGGATTGACTGTTTCATAGTTAATTTCCTACCCATGGGTCTCACTCCATATACAGCAATATGAATGTTTCAAAAATTGGTGTGCACATGTACCACCTCTCTTGTGGGAACTGCATTGGTTGCCGATGTGCTTCCAGGTGCAATTCAAGGTGCTGGTTGTTACATTTAAAGCCCTTCAAGGCTTGGGACCAGGTTATCTGAGGGACCGTTTCCTGTTGATCACATCTACCTGATTCACTAGAGTGGGGAGACAAGGAATGTTGTGGGTCCCATCCCCTAAGGGTGGGACCCAGAAGAAGGGCTTTCTCCATGGTGGCTCCCTCTCTCTAGAACATTATCCCCCTGGAGATTAGACTGGGCCCCACTCTAACTGTCTTTCAGAAGGCCTTGTAGATGTGGTTCTGCCAGTGGGAGTGGTGAAGGCAGAGCGGGATGGAGCCCATTAAATGTCTAGTATGAATGTGGGGTGGAGGGAGTGTGAGGTTATTATTTTATTATTTTTGTATCTTTTATATGGTGTTTTTATGTGCTTGTGAGCCATCTTGAATTGCTATATGCGAGTAGGCAGCAATATAAATTTTCTAAATAAATAAAAAGAGTTTTGCAATACCCAGCAGTATAAAATATTATCACCAGGTCTTATATCTTAGCATATCAGGCACCTAGACCAGATGTTATAGTGGCAGTAGTAATGTCCATTGAGGAAGGGCAGAGAAATTCTATGGCCATGGTCATACAGATGCCAGCAAACACAAAGAAATCATGGATGTAAATAACTGGAAGAGATTCAGAATAGCTTAACAGAATTAACAGCAAAAGTAGACAGCAGCATTAATAATAATCTTGTTCCAGTAAAAGAGATAGCTATTTCCACCTCTCAGAGAGATTGGTTGAATGTCAAACACCTACAAATAGGCTCTGGGAACACACCCACTCAGTTTATTAGTTCCTCCTGCTGATACAGACAGCAAACCACCTGCTTCTGATCTGTTTCAACTTAAGCAAATTATCTGAATATAGAAGAAAAGTATTTCTGGCCAGACCACTGCAGAGAACATAATCATGAGCAAACTTAAAACGAAGTGTAACTGGATTCTCTGGTTAGAACTATCCTCTGTCCTATGAGCAGTCATTCATACACTGGCAAGTTGGGAAGCGCCTGCAAGTATCCATCTATGAAATGGACATCTATCTATCTATGACATTGCTACAAAGCCTTATTTCCATTTTATTTGTTTGGCAGTGGAAGGGTGTGCAGTCAAACTTGGGTATTGATTCGTACTTTAGTTATTCCAGCAAGGATTTAGCATGCTGACTGATGTAAAATAAGGTGCAATTGCTTGTTATTGATTGGGAACTACATCAATTGGTAATGCCAGATCTTTGACACTATCCCAAGTTATAGCCATCCTTAATCATTCTGTGAGATATTTCTTTCCCTCTACTATTACAGCAGTTTTAAAGTTTTAAAGTTTGAGGAGTGCATACTGTGCCAATTTGCTTATTTTTCCTCATTTAGTCTCTTCATCCTTGTGCGATTATTACATTTCTTTAAACATAACAGTAATAAAGGTAGTCCTTGATTATAACTGATTTTTTTGACCGTTGAGCAAAGCAGTCATTAAATGAGATGTCATACGGCTTCTTTGCTCAATGACCACAATCTCAGCACTTCTGGTTACAGATATTAAGTGATCTGTTGGGTTCTTAAGCATATGGAGTGAAAGGGCTGTCTGTTGAAGGATATTTCAGATCCACCTGTTGCTGAATTCCTCTGGCAGGCAGCTCTGGAAGAACTGCTGCTAGAGGAATTCAGCCCTGTGTAATTCTTTCACTCAGTCCCCAGAAATGAGAGGAAGTTCCCTTAAAGCTTGCAACCTTTTCTGCTGGCTTCCCCAGAAAATTGCAAATGGCGATCACAGGATTGTGGGTGCTTGACAACTGGCCATAAGCGCAGATTGCCAAGCATCCAGATCATGATTACAGAAATTCTTTACAGTTCATAAAGTATCCTTTCTGAGGTCATTATGAGATGGAGCCCATTAAATGGCTCGTGTGATCTGTTGTCATTGGGGCGGGGGTTGAATGTTGGGAAGTGATTTTGTTATATTGTACGATATTAATCGATTTCATTCTTTTTGTTAGTTTTTATTGTTTTAAATGTGGTTTTATATTCTGTAAGCAGCAATATAAATTCATAAATAAATAAACAAAATAATTACCACTACTGATTTATATCATAGTCTTTGTTCAAGCATCTCAAGCAGGGTAAATGAGGGTGAGAGACAGTGTTTGCTCTGTCTTCCAGTTTAATTCTGAGTAAAGATTTGAGCTTTAAGTCTGAGACATCAGTTCTGAAATAAATTTCAATCCTAAATTTACCTTCGTTGAAATCCACTTTTAACTAATAAACATCAGTTACTATAATCTTATATTATAGTGTATATTATTATTTATTATTTAAAAGTATGGTATCAGTGAATTAGGGATCAGATTTTTATTCCCCACCCATATTCTATTCCATTCAGTCAAACATTTATTTCTAACCATTAAAAACTTTTGCCTTATTTCATCAATTTCTTGCTTATCTTATTGGCATCAAGCCTATCTCTTAGCTTGATTTCCCCTCTAGGAGCTACATTTCAATTTATAATTCAGCCAAATACAAAGGGGGAGCACCTATATTTGCAAAAGAAATACAAAATGAGGACATATTGAGAAAAAGATATTGGAAAGTAATCACTTGCTCAATAATCTGTAATGTATAATTAAATTTGAATATATGTTTCTCTTTGAAATTCACTATCGAAAACATAATAAAATTGTGTACAAAGAACCATTTATACCCTCTTGTGATGTCCACAATAGCATAGCATACAAAAGACAACTAGTATTAGCAGTCCCATCCTGAAGAAGGAAGCAAAAATGTGCAGGAAAGTCAAAATCCAATTTCTGAGTCTGATTTTAGAGCATGATTGAAACAAGTCTATTGTTATTGCATTATCACTTTGCAAGCAGTCACTAGAATAATGCAATATTAATATTTATGTAGGATTAGAAGTTTTTTTATACTGCTCTGATTCTGCTTCACTATTTCAGAACAAAGAATTTGATTGCAAAAAAAAACTTTAGATGATTTTTAAAAATGTTTCTTAATAGGATTTGGGGTCCAAAGGAAACTGGGGAACCAAATTGATCAAAATGCCAAACTATAAAAGTTTGATCCTTCTCAAAAATATACATTTCCACTTCTTGTGATGCAAGTTATTTTGTTGTTTTGTTTATGCATTTTTCATGAAGAATGTTTAAATATTTTTCATGCCAGAAACCTTATTTTGCTTCCCTCTGTCCTCCCTCAATGGTCTTAAGGATCACTTAGAATTCATACTCTTTGTAAACAATTCGGCAAGGAGAAAGATAAGGAATGTGGATAAGCTTTCAGGACCATGGACAGATCACTGAGTGTAAACCAAATTGGTGGCTTTCAACCTGCAGACTCCAGTGTGTTTCTCTGTGTGTGTGAGTGTGTGTGTGTGTGTGTGTGTGATGTCATCACAGGGAGTCTGCAAAGGCTTGAAGAAATGTTATGATTTAAGTCATGAGTTAAGTCTTGGTGGTCCATGCCCACAAAAGGTATTGAAAAGGGGTCCATGGTGAAGAAAAGGTTGAGAACTGCTGAACTAAATTCCAATAGAATCTTTCTCCAGTTGGGCCCTTTACAGTATTTAGTTCTCGACATTAAAGATTTCTCTTAGGTTACTGTACATGTATGTTCCATATAAAATGGAAAACCTCAAAATAAAAACTTTTGGAACTGAAGTTAAGCATCCTGTCTCCCTCCCTCATTTGAGGTTTGCTCAGTTGAAATTGGTAAATAAAAATGAAGAGCTCAAATTTCAGGACAAAAAGGCACGCAGAATCCAAGTTCTCTAGAATTTTACTTTTGTGCATTCTCAGCTGGGGCCCTTGGCATCAAAGGATTTTGGTTTTCTACCTCAGCTTCATTCAAATGTGTCCTTGTGGCATTTCATCTTGGGCTGACTCCTCTTCATTATATCTGAATCCTTATTACTGTATTTTCAGTGCTAGCTGGCAATGTAATCTTAGATCCAAAATCCAGTCTGATTAGACTCTTTTTCTACATTTACACTACTTAATACATTAGGGCTGGATAAGTAGAGCCATGATTTTTCAAGCTATTTTATTTATTAAATTAAATGTGATTTCCCTTCCCGGTGGATTGATATTTCTCCTTTATTTGTTTTTGATTTAATAGGCTTTGCTTCCTCATCAGTCTGAAGCCTCATGGAAGATATTGAAAGGATTAACATTTGCTGATCTCTTGTTTCAGTGGTATTATTGAGGATCACATTAAATAAGATCTGGAAGAGGTTGCCATAAATTTTCTCTAATGATACAAGCAGAAGCTCCAAGGAGACCATTTTACAGAGAAGTATAGCCTTTTACCGGGTGGAGGTGCTATGAGTGCTATTTGCAATGTCAATACTTTTTAAAAAACTTTAATCAGAACTCATCATAGTATTGTATCCTTAGAAACATTAAATTGTTTCTGGTGAGTATTATAAAAGTAATTTGAATAGATTCAACTACGGGGCAGTATAAAAGTTGAATAAAAATATTAAGATAATTATCACATTTTTAGATATTTGGCCTTCCCAAATATGAAATACATAAATATAAGACAGTGGATAAAGCTATTTGATAGGCAACCAGCATCTATTGCTGTAGACAAGATTTTACTATCATCCTACATTAACCCAGCCAATACTTGTTCAAAGGAATTAATTCATAATGTCACTTGAAAGTGAAATGAGTCATATTAAGGTATCGGATATTGATTAATTAATTCACACAGACAAGCATTTATCTTTCCTATTTCAACTCCTGATCTTTACCCATGCATTGCAATATCCGAAAGAAGTCTATAGAATCATGTATATTCTTGCTAATATATGCAGACATAATAATAATAGTAGTAGTAGTAATGATGATGATGATGATGATGATAATGATGGTGATGATAACAGCAACAACAACAACTTGGGGTCAGGATATTTGAAAAACCACCTCTTATATCTCTTATACCAGAGCAGGGAGGCAGGGTACATTCCAGGTCCCATCTATTAGGGAATACACCTGATGAGACCAGAAGAAGGACCTTCTCTGTAGTGCAGGGGTCCCCAAACTTGACAACTTTAAGACTTGTGGACTTCAACTCCCAGAATTCTCCAGCCAGCTGGCTGGAGAATTCTGAGAGCTGAAGTCCACAAGTCTTAAAAGTTGCCAAGTTTGGAGACCTCTGCTGTAGTGTCTCCTTCCTTTTGGAACATCTTTCCCCTGGAAATAAAGTTGACCCCCAACCTTTGTTACTTTTCTGGAATCTATTTAATAAATAAATAAAATAAATCATTAATACTTTGAAGATGGTGCAGCATAATATAATCAGTGGATTTGTTCCACTGTGACAGAAAACTGACATAATGGAAATATTGTTGATTCATGTTATCGAATAACTTATTATTAGTTTATGTATTGGATCTTGTATGAATGTTTGAAAAATTTAAACATAATTTGAGAAATTCATTGGCCAGTCATCCGGATTTCAGTGATGATGGTATTTTCATTGTTGTATGAGCATTAGATTGTAATCCTAAAAATGAGAACTGTGAAGCAGTTGTCTTCATTAAAAATATTATCAACATTGTATAATAAGGTGAATATTCAGATGTATGCAATCAATCAAATTTTGGAGGCAGAGACTACTTTTATCATTTTTAGTTATGTATTTCTTAACTTTATATGCTGCCCTCACTATTGCAGTAATTTTACAATTTTCATGTTATTTGGTACATTTTCAATAATTTATTCTGTTTCCATAATAATTTAATTTAATTCTGGATTTATACTCTACCTTTCTTCAATTCATAATAGATTTAGATTCATAATTCATAAGAGATTTAGAATTCTTTATTGGCTGAATGCGATTGGACACACACACAAGGAATTTATCTCCGGTACATAAGCTTCCAGTGTACATACAAGCAACAAATGATAATCATAATCATAAAATATAATCATCATAAATCACAGATACAACCCTCAGTGACTGTCATATGATACTAAGCAATCAACATAAATCCTAATAGGATACTAAATAGGAGTAATAAACATAAATCATGAGATACAACAACCAAGTTAGTCATAAGAACTAGGGAAATAGGTAATATCCGGTAGGACAAATTAGATGATAATAAGTAATACAGCTTATTACTTATACTGTAGGTATATTATTGCTTAGCAGACTGATAGAATGGGGGAAAACTGTCTTTGTGTCTGGTTTTTTTGGCATCCAATGCCCTATAGTGTCATCTTGAGGGAAGAAGTTGAATGCCCAGGATGTGAGGGGTCTGTAGATATTTTCACAGCCCTCTTCCTGGCTTGTGCATTACACAAGTCCTCAATGGAAGGCAGGCTGGTTGCAATTATTTTTCCGTTTAAGTCTGTGTCTGGTTTGGTTGCAAGACAGAGTTTATATATGATTTTCTTGGTCCCATCTTTAACAGGAAGTTATAAAGAGACAACTGCATTTTGAAAGGCTATTTTCAAATGGAGAGGTTGGGGAGGGGTTTACATGCTTTGCTGATTTGCTTGAGAGCAAAGGAAAGCCATGGTGAGGACAGCATGCTCTTTAGAGACCTGTGGTCATTCAAATGGTGGAGACATCTCATGTAAGTGATCTCCAAAGGAAACCATGAAGAAAGTTAGGAAAGAGGGCACTGAAATGATAAATCTTCACATATTTCCACTGCATTGTTCAAGCCCTCAGGGACACTGTAGGGCCTTCCATTTTAAATCAAAGGATGGATAAAGCTAAAGAGAAGGGAGTGACATCTTTGCACCACACATCCATCCCCTTCCATAGATTATTTCTGAGTTGAGTCATGACAAACATAGAAGAACGGGACTGCGTAGAGCAAAATCAAGGGTTCCTCTTTGCAGGGGTAAGACTGAAACTATTGTCCTATTATTTCTGCTAATTAACCTTAGTTAGAGAGAAATTCTCAGATGATCAAGTGCTCGATAATTGCCTTTCCTTTCCTGTCACACCAGCTGTCCATTTCAAAGAAGCTTCTAAGACTCCTGCAGTAGTTGAATTGGTTATAAAGGCAGCCCGACGATGATGGAAGCTTATCACACCCAGCAATTTCTTAAAGGAGCTTTCAGATGTTCTTCTGTTATATATACATGGATATGTGTGTGTAGTCTTCGACTTGCAACAGTTCGTTTAGTGACTGTTCAAAGTTACACCATCATTGAAAAAGCGACCTATGGCCATTTTTCACACATATGACTGTTGCCGTATTCCCGTGGTTACGTGATCAAAATTCGGGCAGCTAACTCACATTTATGGTGATTGCAATGTCCCAGGATCATGTGACTTGTGTGATCTTCTGACAAGCAAAGTCAATGGGTAAACCAGGTTCACTTAACAACTACAGTGGTTCATTTAACAACTATGGCAAGAAAGGTTGTAAAATGGGGCAAAATTCACTTAATATATGTTTTGCTTAGCAACCTAAATTTTGGGCTCAGTTGTGGTCATAAGCTGAGGACTACCTGTATATGTATGTGCATGTGGTTATGTATATGATGTGTATGTATATAATGTATGTATGCACTGAATGTTAGTCTAACATTTACAAGTATTACAAAATAAAGCCAATGCATAAAACACACACACACGCACACACACGCACATATACAAAATCTGAAGACACTGGAATGTACTAGATAAGACTGTCCTAAGGCCTCTGTTAGTGTTGCAAAGTAAATCTATTGTGTCCTATCGACTAGCAATACAACAGCATAACCCATTTTCCCATATCGGCTGAGTGGCAAATGGAAACCACATGCTGAGTGGCAAATAGCAACCCAAGTATTGTTGTTATTGTCGTTGGTCCCACAATCATCCAGATGTTTACAATGGATTTGGCACTTTTCTCCACCTATCAAGTCCTTTGCAAGGGCCTGGGATAAGAAGATGTTCTTGTATGATGGTGTTAAAGGTATTGTCGCAGGATGTAAGCTGTTCTAAGTAAAGCTACCTTTTGCAATTGACTGATGGGGATTTTGTTAATGCCCATGATGTTCAGTGGTGCTCCAGGTGTCTTGGGATTGCACTCAAGGCACCTATATACTATCTATATTATCTTTGTTTTCTTTTGCCATAATCATCGTTTTATTTGCAGGTCTTTTATATTTCATGATTTTCTCCAATTCTTCTAATCTGCTGTCTCCAGGTATTACAATGTTCACTACCCAGACTTTGTTTTTGGCCTTCCTTATTCACAGTTGTTAAATCTGGAGTGTTAAGTGCAGGTTCTTCTCTGACTGAATTCTAAAGTCCCAGAACATTTTAGCTTCTTTGTTTCTATTACTTTGTCTATTTGGTAGCCCCACCAGTCCTTGCTTGCAGGCAAATGATATTTCTTGCAGATCTTCCAAGGCACCATTGTTGCTACTTTATCCTGACATTGTTTATATAGTCAGTTTGTGAGATTTTTTTGTAGCAGCTCACTAGGTGGTCCATTGTTTCTTCAATTTCTTTGCAGAGGCGGCATTTGTTGTCTGTAACTGCCTTTTAAATTCTGGATTTGTATGCATTTATTCATTTGTTCTGGCTTGGTCTTATTATTATAATATCGGTCTTATTGTTATTATTAACTTTTAACCTATTCTGAATGTATTGATTTATAACAGATATTAAATGCAAGCAGCAAAAGAGAAATTCAAGATAGTAAATCGAAGGAGGAACCAAACACTGTATAAAGAGATGCCTATTAAGGATACCGAAGGATGAATGGATATGTAGAAGAAGTGAAAGAAAGAAGAACGAAGAAATAAATAAATAAATAAATAAATAAATAAATAAATAAATAAATTGTATGGAAATCTATATTTTTCCATGCTTTCACATTTTCATAGTTTTCATCAATCACTTTGTTCAGAAATATAACAATGTATAATCTATTTCTCTATTAGCAAATAGTAACTATAAGTTTTCCATAAACGTTGATGGTATCGAGAGGCTGGAGAAAATAATGCATTTATTTTGAGTGATTTCACTGTCTTGGATTGGGGTATTTTCTCTATCTGGACACCAATGATTTCTTCTTCTTTTTCCCCTCCCACTTAGTGTGCTTTGAACCATTTACCCTCTACAGTTATTCTAATTACAGCCATCAATTGTGATGCATGTTTAATTGGATTTTAATAGGAGTGTAACTTCTTGTTTAGCAGTAAGTTTAACAGGAATGTAATTTATTGTTGATAAAAAAAACCAGGACCCTGTTACACCTACTAAATAAGTAGTGGAGCTGCATTTAAAAGCCATCACCAGACTGGCTTTATTCTTAGAATACAAATCATTCTAAAATAGGGGGTCATGCTTGGAATGTAAAAGGAAAGGAACAAAGAGCAGAGATTTAAAGTTCCTGCTCATCACTTTTGTCTTTTTTTGGGTGGGGGGGAGAACATTGTTTTCTTTCATTGCTGTCATTTAGATATAGGACATAGTGAACAAAAAGATCTGGTGTTTTAAAAATGGGAATCTTATCTATCTTCATGGTATATCTAAGAATCTAGATGAGGAATACCCATAGGATAAGCCCCATAAAAATGTATCTTCCTTCTCAAGTTTCTTTTTTTTCTTCCTTGCAATGACTGGTCCATGAGTATGGAACCACATGGTGGCACCACAGTGTCAGGGGACAAGCCATTATAATTGCATATGGCCAGCAGATCCTAACTGGTATGACTGGGCTCCTAGGCACAGTCTCTACTACCAGTGTGTCTACCTCACCATTATATTCAATAGACTGGCTATCTTATTTAATATCACATCCGCAGTTGAGAAATGGAAAAATTCTACAGAAAAAAATATGGGTGCTAATTAACAAAAAAACTGTTACACAAAACAAAGGGAGAAGAATAGAATAGAATAGAATAGAATAGAATAGAATAGAATAGAATAACAGAGTTGGAAGGGGCATTGGAGGTCTTCTAGTCTAACCTTCTGCTTATGCAGGAAACCCTATACCATTTTAGACAAATGGTTATCCAATCTCTTCTTTAAAAACTTCCAGTGTTGGAGCATTCACAACTTCTGGAGACAAGTTGTTCCACTGATTAATTGTTCCAACTGCAAGGAAATTTCTGCTTAGTTCTAAATCGCTTCTCTCCTTGATTAGTTTCCACCCATTGCTTCTTGAATTCCTGTATCCCTGGAAAAGAAGATACAAAATGACTCACGATTGTAACAGAGCCTGCCCATTACAGTCCTTAGTTGTGGCAAATATGAAGCAGGTGGTCACATGACTGATCCAATTTTATGAACTTTTGTACAGCAGTCGTTCAGTGAATCCCCAGGGTTTGTTAAATGAATCGGTGATCATCAAGTGAACAGCATGGTCTAAAGTGAACCCACTGTTCGCTATGGGACATTTTGGCCCCGTAGCAATCACCGGTCTTCATCAAAAACATCACCAATCACAGTTATGTGACAACAGGATGCCACAAATGGCTATAAATGCAGGCCGATTGCTGAGCGCCCACAATTTGACCTACGGTGGGAGGTGGGGAATGGTTGGAACTTTGCAATTGGGTTGAAATAACCTTTTGGAGGCATTCATTTGAATGGCTGCTAAGTGATAGGTTGTAAATCAAGGATTACCTGTAACCAGGAAGAGACTGAGGCTGATTCCTTCTTCACTTAGTGTAAATTGATGTTAGTCCTGTGAGGCAGAGTAGATCAAGAAGCTGAAAGCACAGGAAGGCTATAGCTCTATTTTACTGAGTTGGGCTACGCTACAGTAATAATTTCTTGCAAATGTGCTTGTGTTGTGCCATCCCTCCTTCTTATATCCCCATTAAGTCAGTCACAGCTCACTACAGAGTGATAGCATTCAAAGCTTCATAGTAATCTATATAGACAACACTCTTTGACTTCTGAATATGAATATTTATTTGAACAAGAATGATGGGATGGACGTCCAGATTTAAATTATGGAGTGAATTGGGGATTAAGATCTAGTGAGCCTATATCAACAGCACAAGAATCTTCTGGTCTGCATTCACACCCACTTCATGGTCTCTTGAGCAGTGGTGGGATTCAAATTTTTTTACTACCACTTCTGTGGGCATGGCTTGGTGGGCATGGCAGGGGAAGGATACTGTAAAATCTCCATTCCCTCCCCACTCCTGGGGGAAGGTTACTGCAAAACCCCCACCCCACTAACCTGCTTTCCAGCTCTGTTCTCCTGTGCAGGGCAACAAAAGAAGACCCAGCCGATCAGCTGGGACTTGGGAGGCAGATAATAGATGGGAGTGGGGCCAGTCAGTGGTGGTATTTGCCGGTTCTCTGAACTACTCAAAATTTCTGCTACTGTGATGACCCAGAGTATCTCAGAAATATAACAAAATCCAAAAAGTAACTAAAAGTCCTTTAATGCCTTCAACTTGGCTTCACTGTTTAATTGTTCACAGTGGAGGAGTCAAAATAACATTTCAAAGGCAAGAAACACAGTTCACATTCAAAGAGCCGATAATGAAGTAAAAGCCAAAAACAAACCACATTGAATAAAGTTCCTCGACAGACCAGGATAGATAATTGCCAGCTTCAGGAAGAAAACCAGGGACAATCCACTGGAAGAATGCCAACCAAGATAAACCTTCTTTAGAACTAAAACACTAACTTTGACTCCAGCAATTCTAACTACACATTTACGAACTTATATACCTAGCTCCCAGCTGTAAGCCCTGAGGAGGATCATGGCCCTCTCCTCCCGAGTAGACCATGCTTTTCTCTGATCCTCTCCTCCCTGCGTGCCCTGGGATGGATAGGAGATGGGCCTGGATCCTCCTCTGGTTGCTCAGCTGGCCTCTGCCCTTCCCCAGCCTCTTCCACCACCTCTGGAGCCACACTCCCACTCCCTGTTGGCTGTTCCTCCTCTTCCTCAGAGTCAGTCTCCACCAGAGGCATGACAGCTACCAGTTTTCCAGAACTGGTCAGAACCTACTGAATACCACCTTTGCTCTCCAGGGTCTGGCAGCTAATCAGAATGAATTTTAATACACTTCACAGAATCCAAGACACTTCATAAAATCTGAAATTAAGCCACACATCTTCTGTTAATTAACTAAATAATTCCACAGCCCCTTACTAAGGATGGTTTATGCTGCATCAACTGTGAAAAATCTGTGTTCCTCAGCTCCTTTGACTTGGCTTGCTGAATTCTTTTAATTTGGCATGCTGTTTCCAATAAATGATTAATAGTATTTTTGAGTGAAATCAACAGTGATATTTTAGTGCTTAAGCAATTATCTTGTACATCTCATTAGAAAATAGAAATCTAGTAATATCCCTTTCTTATTATAAAATTATCTTGTTTTCTGCTTACGAGCAGTTTTGTTAAACTACTTAGAATTAAATTATACACCAAGCTAGTTATTAAAATCTGACCCTTGTGCAAAATACACAGACACAAAAAATCCCTCATGTTCTAGTTAAAAATGTGCTAAATGAATTCTGAGAAAATATAGAGTTGTAGACAAATAAAAATAAAGACTATATATGCTGGACCATAACAGGCTCCCCTCCCCTGGAGTTAAGAAGGGCATATATGAAGATGTCAATCATTATTTTTCTCTATATAAACCCTCAAGAAACCTCAAGTTTTACTTGATAGCAGTGAAAAAAAACTCTGTCATCCTCTTCTTTTTTTAAATATGGAAAACACCCAAGTTTCCAAATTCTTCCAGAGTCCCTGCTTCTATGTTGCCAAACCTTTTGTTATCCTTCTAGGCAACTCTATTGTACCTTCAAAAGTGATAGGAGTTACTATTGCCAAACTTCTGTCTGCTCCACGTATTCGGACACCATTTAGTATACTGAGACCAATTAATACAGTTTGAACATTTTCACTCAGTCTTAGCCCTCTTAATTTGATGAAGAAGAAATCAAGATTGGGTTTTCATAAGAAACATGTGCTTGTGATTTTAATTCCACTGCCTCTTAAACATTTTTATACTGTAATACAAGGATGGGTTTCATTTTGTCCCTAGTTTGGCTATGAAGTATAATCATCCTTGTGGGCTGGGTCTATGACAATTTGTTGCGGCCGACTCGCCAAGGGCAACTTGCTGTGGCCAAGTCACTTCTGGACAACCTGCCACAGCACAGGACAAGAGTTACCCTAATATCACAGAAATGGTGGAATAGAATCATTAAAAAAGGATGCCAAAGGGAGGACAGAATGAGATGTGAGTGACAAAAAATAAAATTATGTTTATTTATTGTAAATAATTAAATAGAATTGCTAAATTGTCTCGCAGTGAGTTGTCCTGCGGCAAGTTGGTTATGGCGAGTTGTCCCACTGCAAGTTGGCTGTGATAAGTTGGCCATGGTGAATTGGCCATGATGAGTTGTCCCATTCTGTTGCAGGCTTACAGGCCACCTATGGTTGAGGAACCAGGTGCCATCTAGTTAGTCAAAGCCTCCAAGAAGATGACAGGTAGTTGGATCAGTGTTGGGGTTCAATATTTTTAACTACCGGTTTTGTGGGTATGGCTTGGTGGGCATGGCAGGGAAAAGATACTGTAAAATATCCAGACAGAGGTGGTAGTTGCCGGTTCTCCAAACTACTCAAAATTTCCTCTACTGGTTCTCCAGAACTGGTTGGAACCTGCTGAATACCACCTCTGGGTTGGATTAATAGGGCAGGAATTATCTGCTTTTTCAAAAGACAACTGGATGGTTTTTTTCTTTGCGGAAGAAAAAGATGCTTCATTTCTCATCAAAGAAGCTTCTGTCAGGATTCCAAGTAATGCACCCATAGAAAAACTCCGAGGCAGGTAGATTCCTCAAAGAACAATTCATTGGATACATCATATTGGCACAACTGGTGAAAGCTGGCTCTGAAAGTTCCCACAGTTTTCACCCAGTTAAAAATGAAAGTTTCCCTTTTCCTTCAAGTCATCCTTCAAGTTGTCCAATAGGGATGCTGACTTGGTTGCTCTACTCCTCCTCTTTCCAGCCACCTGTTGAAACGTCCTTGGTTGCCACCGGAAAACTTTCTGTTTTGGCTACACAACCCCAGCTATCTATTTTCCTCCCTGCTCCCATCCAGTGGCAACCCTGAAGCCATAAAATGGCCTCAGCCAGGCTCGCTTCAAGGTTGACAGCCTCTTCTATGATCTGGGTGGTTGAGAATCTCCAGACAGGGCAGGAATTATATTTCTTGAATGAAGGGGTGGTCCTGCTAGAAGTGGTGGTGATTGGGCCCCTCCTCAAAAAATATTACTGGATAAACAGAGATGAACAATTTTGGTCCCGTTTCCAATATCTGCTTTTTAGATTTTTTTAAAAAAATAGCTTAATTCTAAGACAATTTACAGTGTGGAATTTCTTAATAGATTGATTCCCTTTACAGTCAGTTAACAAGAGAATGCAATGTGGATTATAAAAATTACAAATAAATCACATTAGAGATAAATATGTTTAAAAAGTAACATTGAATGAAAAAGCAGTAAATCCAGAATCTTGGCTAAAGCTCTACTGTACTATCTACTGGGGATAAAAGCATTTCATTATAATTTATTCTTCCATGTAGTGGTTTTGGATAAGAATTGGCATTCTTTGTCATTTTTAGATTACAGCATGGGTAATAATTAAATAGCTCTTTAACTCCATTCAAACATTTGTGTCTAGATTTTTTTTAGATCTTGACAAGCTAAGCAAGGCCAAATGTTGTTTGCTGTTGCATGGGAGATCATATGTAAACTCTAGAGATGAAAATCAGACTGAGAAATAAAAGAATAAAATGATCTTACAAGAAGCCAGGGGTGAACTAGTATACTTTGGGCATTATTGCCAAGAGAAATCAATGCATTTATGTACCAGGATTTGAATATAACTTCAATTCATGTGAATCTACCCTAAATGTATTTCTAAAATCACAATCAGTTCCAGTCATAAAATCCTAAAATTATTATTTTTTCATTTCTTTTGGTTTCTAGCAAAATATGCCAGAAACCTATAACCATGCATACTTTCTGAATATATAGATCAATGGAGCAATAGCATATTTGAAATACAATAGTGTTCTTGAACAAGTAAGACTTGATTACAGTTCTGAAACAAGACTTGGAAGTAAAATACTGTTTAGCAATTGTTTGGAACAATTCTGGAAAATAAAAAGCTATACTAGATGAAAAAAGGGCTCTTAACTGAAGCATTTAATACTTTACTGTGTTCTTACCTTCACTATACTTCTCTACAACAAACCGCTGCCTTTCTATAGCTTCTAGTACCATGTGGATATAATTTCTCTAATAGCAATAGCACTTAGATTTATATACCACTTCACAATGCTTTATAGTCCTTTCTCAGCAGTTTACAGAGTCAGCATATTGCCCCCAACAACGTGGGTCCTCATTTTACCAACCTCGGAAGGATGGAAGGTCGAGTCAACCATGAGCCGGTGACAATTGAACTGATCAATTGCTGGCAGCCGGCGGTCAGCAGAAGTATCCTGCAGTACTGCATTCTAACCACTAGCGCCACCATGTCTCTAATATAACCAAGTATAATCCATGTTGACCATTCCTACCCTCTCTTCCAGTGATGAGAATGCTACAAGAGTGCTTCAGCCTGACCCATATTCTCAATTGTGCCAAAGAGTGCCAACAATATGATGGCCAGGTCAACTGTTGCCCAGCTGGAACCCAAAGCCATCAGCACCTGACTTAATTCCTGGGATTTTTTGTGGGAATTCCACATTAATCCACAGATTAGGACTGTGGTCAGGTCTGCAACATGGTTTTGAAAGCAACAGAGATTGTCCTTTTGCATTTCTGAGCTTCAGAGTGCATACAATAAAGAAGGACATCTTAAGAGTTTTGCAGAGTGATTGATAAACCCCACTGGCTAAACTGAAATAGTTGAGTAGGAGGGCAAACATAGCTTTTCCTGTGCCAAATAGAATATTTTATCAAACAGTGCTTTGGCTTACTTTCAGTCTGCTGTTCGTTGTACAGGCAGAACTGTCTTCAAGTGTCTTATTAAATGGCCAGATGGACTTCTAACTGGGACATGCAACATTGGGGCCTTTAGGTGAAGAACATGATTTCTAGAAGTTCTACATGAAGAAGTTCGACAGCAGGGCCTTACTTTAATACCGATATCAGAAGCCTCCGGTGCATCAGGTTAGCTTAGGAATGCAGGGCAGGTTGTGTGAATGCAGTGACAGGCTTTGCTTGCAGGTAGTCCTCGACTTATAACAGCTCGTTTAGTGACCATTCAAAGGTACAACGGCACTGAAAAAAGTGATTAATGGCCCTTTTTCAGAGTTATGTTCAGAGTTTTGCAGCGTTAATTCAGCGCCAGAAAAATAAACACAGATTGCTGATGCTTCATTTAACATCTTTATAAACAAAATAAGTAAATTTTACAAGATTTCTCCAACATGGAGCAAACTCAAACAGAAACATGTTGCAAGTAACTTCAGAGCAGAGCTCCAGTCTTCAGCAAGCAAGCAAGTTTCTCTTTTACTTTGGTTCAGCAGGCAAGCAAGAGGAGAGAAGCAGTTTCATTTTCAATAGACAGACTCAGAGCTCAACATAGCTGCAGAGTTGCAGTGCTTACTATAGAGCCATGCCTAGACTATTTTTAGTTTCAGTTTCCAGCCTAGACTGGAAACTAAATAAGCCAATAAGGACAGTTTGGAAACCAAAACTATCTAGTTGCTATCTGGTTGATTTAGTTGCTATGTCTATTCATTGACTGACCTTGTTACCAACTCTATTCCAGTTCATGAATATACTCTGACAAGTTACAACCTTTGCTGCATCCCCATGATCATGTGATCAAATCCAGATGCTTGGCAACTGATTCATATTCATGACCACTGCTGTGTCCCAAGGTCCCCTTTTGAGACCTCCTGATAAGCAAGTCAATGGGGAAGCCAGATTCACTAACTTATCAGCTGCAGTGATTCTCTTAACAACGATGGCAAGAAAGGTGGTTAAAATCAGACAAAACCAGTGGTAGTATTCAGCAGATTCTGACCAGTTCTGGAGAACCAGTAGTGGAAATTTTGAGTAATTCGGAGAACCAGCAAATACCACCTCTGACTGGAGATTTTACAATATCCTTTCCCTGCCACACCCACCAAGCCATGCCCACAGAACTGGTAGTAAAAAAATTTGAATGCCACCACTGGGCAAAACTCACGTAATAAATGTCTCACTTAACAACAGAAATGTTGGGCTCAATTGTGGTTGTAAGTTGAGGACTACCTGTATTTAGGATGTGTCTGTTGGGTATTACAATACAGAACATAAGGCAGCAACAGCAACGTTACATACCTGCATCTCATCACCGTAACACTGCATATACATGTGTCATGGCTGGTGAAGTGTGTCATTTTGGGTAGAACTATCCCACTGAGGGTTTGTCCAGAGGGTTTACTTAGGCCATGCTACCCATTTTTGTTGGAAAAAAAGACAGCTGGACCTGGTCAACATCAAGTAAAAGATTAGTATTAAACTTGGCTGGTTGAATAGTCCAGCCTCTATGATCATCTATTGCCTAAGGCAACAACTTCACTCTGTCTGACCTTAGTTACAAAGAGAATATTATTTCCTTTAGCAAACTGAAACAGCTTATCATCTAACATGATCAATGATTGATTATCTATTTCATCATGGTCTTCCCATGAAATTATTTACCAGGAAAGTGTTTAAAAAAAGCATTGCAACTAAAGTGTTTCCATTACCTCTTAAGTAACATAGCATTAATTTGCTATGATTTCGTAACACGATTAAGGGGTAACTATCTTAAAAGTCATTTGGATCAGAGATGACAAGATTCACAATAAAGTTCTAAGAGCCCTTCTTGAATATCATCTCGACATATGAGAGAGAGAGAGAGAGAGAGAAAGTGCATTTTATTTATTTTATTTTATTTATTTTCATTCATATTTATATCCCACCCTTCTCCGGAGACTCAGGGCGGCTTAGAATTTTTTGGGATACAACCCAATGCACTCAGCAATAGCCTTCCTTCCATTGTATATGCCTGCTTATTACTAAGTGGCATTTTTTACAAAGTCAGCTTATTGCCCCCAACAATCTTGGGTCCTCACTTTACCTACCCCGAGAGGATGGAAGGCTGAGTCAACCTTGAGCCTGGTGGGATTCGAGCCTGCAATAATTACAGGCAGCTGGAGCTAAGTGCTAGGCTATTAACAGCCTGCACCTATTAAAGAGTATTTTTGTGCTAACATTGCACCTATTAAAGAGTATTTTTGTGCTAACATTGTAATATTTCACAATAATTACTGCAGACTTAAGGAAGATATCTCATATGGTGTTGCATTCCCTTACTCTTAACTTTCAGAATCTAATTAGCAGCTAGATTTTAGAAAAAATGTATATAAAAGGGCAGCAGGAATCTGTCTAACTATAAGCAAAATAGCTTTCCAAAATCAGAAGCGGGGGGGCGGAATAGGACCATATCAAGAGTAGAAAGGCTGACAAAGGAAAGTTCAAGGTTGAAAATGGGCTAAACCACGTTGGCGGCCACAGACGAAAAAAATAATGGGTAGCATGGCCTAAGTAAACCCTCTGGACCAGGGGTCTCCAACCTTGGCAACTTTAAGACTTGTGGACTTCAACTCCTAGAGTTCCTCAGCCAGCTTTGGTGGCTGAAGGACTCTGGAAGTTGAAGTCCACAAGTCTTAAAGTTGCCAAGGTTGGAGATCCCTGCTCTTGACAATCCCTCAGTGGGATAGTTCTATCCAAAACCACACACTTCACCAGCCATGACACATGTATATGCAGTGTTACGGTGATGAGATCCAATTCTGCGGCAGTAAAGGTCATAAACTCACCATGCAACACTCTTGCTCAGCAACAGAAAGTCTAGTTCCAGCTGTGATCATAAGTCAAGGACTACTTGCAAATGAAATGAAATACATAAATGCCCATTATTACCCCAGCTTATTATCCACTCCCCACTTTCAAACAAAGCAGCAGATTGTGTCCCATTCCTTATGTTTATTCTCTAAGAGTTTACAAAGACAACATTGTAAACTAAGTTTATGATAAACATACATGTTCTCTTTATAGGATGCCAGCTTCCGGTTTAATTTCTTGAATTAAAGCTTCTGAAAATAAATTAAAAGGAAACTGGCATCCTGTGAAGCAGAATGACCCCAGATAAGTGTGCATGATTCATCTCCTTCAAATACAAAAAACAAAAAACAAAACAAAACCCACCCAAGTCCTCTTGGGCTTAGCAGCTGGGCTTATCTCTAGATCTCTGATCTTTTCATCACCAGAGCCTACAAACATTTTATTTCATTTGCAATTTATTTATAGCAATGATTGCACTGATTGCTCCATTTTCCCCCCAGAAGTGGTAGCAATTGCCACAATTAAAAGTTGATTAGTTTTAATTTGTATTCTGTTTTCAACTTGGATGGTACAGAGCAAATGTCTAGCCATAAGTTACTGAAAGATATACTAATCTGTTTTTTTTTTAAGAAAGGGGGGGAGATTTCAGCACTGAAGCATGTGCTGCTGAAAATCTGTGTGGTAATTTACCACCCCTAACAAGTCCATTCAGTTTAATACAAAAAACAACAACACCCAACTCTTAAGAGTATCTTGGAAATTGCTGCCATTTTAATTGGGTCTCTTTTGTACATAGCATCTGAACTAATCCAGAATTAGCACTGTGTTCTTATGTTATGACAGTTTTTCTGCAACTTAGCCTTTAGCTATAGTCAGTTGAGGCATGTTATAAAAAAATGTTGCCAGGAATAAATATGGCAAAGGTGATCTGATAGCACTAATGCCAGAACTGTGAAGCTGGCAACATGCACTTCATGTAGGCTGGAGGAAGGAGAGGAAGTTGATTTCAATCCAAAGCAGGAGAAGGTGTTGTGAATAAGAAGACTAAAGGAATGGGGTGATTTTTCTTTTGAGTGGGGCTGCAGTCCAACCAGAAAAATCAGATTTATCATTTGGAAGTGCTATTTGGGTCCCGGATATCTAATAACCACTGGATTTGTAGATGATAGCTGTGGCAAGGAGCATATTTGCAAAACAATGCCTAGTGCACTTGCTAGTACTTACGTATTCTGTGGAAACACCATATCTTGGTGTTCTCAAATAGACTTTATGCAACGCTACCTTTGAAAAGTGCCTGATAGTTAATGCAAGTTGATAATTGATAATCAATGCAAAATGTGATTGCTAGACTGCCCACTAATGCAAAATGTAGTGATTATATGTATCTGTACTGAAAGATCTGTATTGTTGGATTCAGTGGTGTGATTCAACCAGTGTAACAACTGGTTTGGTGATTGAGTGCTTTGCGTGTGTGAACACCATTTAAAGAAGTCCACTTTCAGCTATAATACTTTATTTATTAAATTTATATCCCGCCTCACTTCCCCCAATGGGGAACTCGAGGCGGTGTACAAAAGGATAAAAACAATTTCTATACAATATAAAAACAAAAATTCATTCATACCAATCCAAAACATACACGGGGGAAGAGCAAGGTCTCAATGCCATGCCCTCCGACAAAGCCAGGTCTTAACGGCTTTGCGGAAGGCAAATAGATTTGGGATGGTTCTAATCTCCGTGGGGAGCATATTCCAAAGGGATGGTGCCACTACAGAGAAGGCCCTAGCCCATGGACCCTCCAGCCGACATTGCCTGGCCGACGGTATCCGGAGCAAGCCCTCCCTGTGAGATCTAACTGGGCGCTGGGAGGCATAAGGCCGCAGAAGGCGGTCTTGCAGGTATCCTGCTCCATGGCAGGAGCAGAGAAGGACAGCCAGATTACTCATGAGGAGAAAGCCTTGCCCTTCTTGGTGGGCTGTACCTGAAGCTGTCTATTGAACAAAGCAGACAGATGGAGACAATGTTGAGGACAATGTGTTTGTTTTCTTGCTGACTGTTCTTGCCTTGAACTTTGGATTGGTTGTTGCTATGGATTTGCCTTTGCTTTGAAACTTGCCTTTGACTTGGAAACTTGCTTTTGCCTACTGGACTTGTCTTTGCCTTGAAGACTAGTGTTGGCTTCATCTGAGTAGCCTGTGGAACTCGTTGAGGTTGAACTGGTGCCAGCATAGGAAATTGCTGAGGAATACAGATTCAGGCTCTGAAACCTTAATAAAGATTCCTGACACCTGAGGGGTGTGTGCACGCGCACATGAGTGGGACAGCACAGTAGGTAGGAAGAACCATTATGAGACAGTTGCAAACAAAGCTTATCAGACTAATTTTATCTACATATTTGATGGAATTACTATCAGTAGATTATTGGGATGCTGCAGACATAATGTTACTGAATGTCAGGAAAATCTTAAGCAATGTCTCCCATGCTAATTTCCTTCCTAAAATGGCAAAATATGGGCTAGGTCAGTGGTTTTTAAGCTGGAGGTAATTATCCAAGTGAATAATTCAAGTGTATTCTGGAGAAATGGAATTTTCAATGAGTAGGATGAAAATGCCATTGTAATTTTGTGTGAGAGAGAAAGTTGAAGATCCAGTTTGGGACTATTGTCACTGATACTTTTTTTTTTAAATACAGAGTCTGATTGGGTTTTTATTTTTTCTAGTTTTTTGTAGGGTACTTTATTATTTGAGACTGAGAAAAGGAGTAATTCAGTCCAATCATTTAAGAACCACTAGGCTAGATTATATCAACATTAAATTGTATCATCTTTGGCTGAATGACTGCATGCAGAGTTCTCAATGGGTCCATTTCTATGCCATATAATATTTTTTATCAATGATATGGAAAAGGCAGTTGAGACACTTAGTTTATAGATGAAACAAAACAGAAAAGGTGGCTACTATTTTAGATAAAATAGAATGGACTATTTTTCTAGGGCAGAACATCTCATTTGATTTAAGTTGGAACTGGGAAGACACTTAGAAAAATATTGGGTGGGTCCAGGACAGCTACTGAATTGAAGTTCATTCCATTTCCATTGTAGGATAATTAGGGTGACTTCTGTCTATTGCAAATTTATTAATTCTGCCCTCTTTCACATTCCAAATTACAATTTAGTAATAACACCTGGAAATCTCTTTGGGCTTTATCCAAGGATGTCAGGAGGACAAATAACTCATTCCGGGGGCTCTGATCTCTCCGCAGCAATTAACAAAACAGATTTTGTACTCCTTCAATCACCATTTAATACACGCTGAATATTGAAAAAAGCAGATTTTGCCCTGGATTCCCAATCACACAAAACTGATTTTTGCTGCTACTCTATCACGAGGGAATATGTATGTATGTATGTATGTATGTATGTATGTATGTATGTATGGTATTTAGGTTTCATATATGTATGTATGGTATTTAGGTTTCTTCGGATAGTTTCCCATGTCTTAATAGTTGTGCTTTTATAGCGACATTTCGGCAGAATCCCATCTGCCATCTTCAGGCTTGCGTACTGGGTTCTTTTTTTAATTGTGTGTCTCAGGCTTGGCAGCCGTTTTCTGTACACATACACACACACACACACACACACATTTATTCCTACTTCTGCTGATCACCGGCTGCCAGCAGTTTGGCAGTTCGAATCTCACCAGGCTTAAGGTTGACTCAGCCTTCCATCCTTCCGAGGTGGGTCAAATGAGGACCCAGATTGTTGGGGGCAATAGGCTGACTCTGTAAACTGCTTAGACAGGCCTGTAAAGCACTGTGAAGAGGCATATAAGTCTAAGTGCTATGCAATGGTGGGATTCAAAATTTTTACTACCGGTTCTGTGGGTGTGGCTTGGTGGGCGTGGCAAGGGAAGGATACCATAAAATCTCCAGTCAGAGGTGGTATTTGCTACTACTCCAAACTACTCAAAATTTCCACTACCAGTTCTCCAGAACTGGTCAGAACCTGCTGAATACTACCTCTGGTGCTATTGCTATATTTAAGATAGAGAAATTGTTTAAATAGGTTTTGGAACTTTGAGCACATGTCAGGCAGAATGCGCAGAGCCTGGCCAGAATGTCTTCCGACATACAATCTTACCAGCCCTCACTAATAATTTTGCTAATCTGCTACCAGGCTGTGAAGGCATTTTGCCAACCTGATATGCAGCTTAATAGAATCCTCCATTGAAGTTCTGACCTTTTTAACAGGATCCCTCTCCCTCCCTCCCTCCCTTCCTCCACCATTCAGGTTTGCTAATATGTTAATTATATATTTATGGGGGAAGCCTCCCTTTTCTTAACTGTAATATGCATATTGATGGATCTTTGGGATTTTGCAGCCTAATTGGGCAGGTGCCTCCTTTGTCCCAAACAGGACAGATAATTAAATCATCTTTAATCTCCTTAATGGACTAGAATGGTGATAATCAACATCGATGTTTCCCAAATACAGGCACCAAAATCATAGGTAAAGGAAATGGAGGCGCAATATTGTCTACGCATCACTTTAAAAAATATATATGGCTTGCCCTCCAGCACCCACTCCCCAGCTGGCACCATCAGTTTCTTTTTATTAGATCTGCCACAGGGCCCAGCCGGACTATTGATTCTGCAGCTTGTGCCAGTTTTGTATTGCAAGGTCACCCTTAATTGCATCCCAGCTGACGTCGTCTCTGCGTCACACAATCTTCCCCTCCCCACACCTTTTAGATGTCCAATTCTTCTACCTGCTTGCTTTTATAAAGCAAACTCGCTGAAGAGTGGTCACTTTCAGTAGGCTGCGAAGGCAAAAACATTGCCAGAGCTCCTTTCCATTTCTGAGCCTTTCCACCAGAGAATAGGAGGGAGTGGCCGAAGATTTGATACCCAGCTTGGGAAGCTGGCTTTTGTTTTTAGATCACTGCAGGGCGTTAGGCCCTCTCCTGCGCATTTGTATGCATGCATGCCTGCATATGGCAGCTGCTTTAACCACAACCTTGTCATTCTCCAAACCCTGGGAGACTTTGAGGTGTCAGAGTGTGGCATCCCTTTTCCTGTTTCCGACAGCGATGGCATTTGTGGTGCTGTGCCCTCTAGACACATCTGCCCCGAAGGGACAGAGCAGACATGATTCCTTTTCTTGTTCCCCTTCACAGAAATACAATAACCTGAATGCCAAGTGAACAGCGGGGGCATTTCCCCTCCTCTTTCCCTCCCCTCTCTGGTCGTCTCTTCCTTGACGCAAGACAGTTAAATAGGAGCTTCTTCTGCCACTTCCCAGTGGAAGATTAATACAGCTCTCTCAGCTTCTCCATATGCTTTGCATCGGGAGCAGGGCAGCCCTTTTGTGAATTATTCAGAATAAATCTGAGTTGCCAGAAGACTGTGTGCCTAGTTACCCAAATAAGAGGAAAAGGGAGTAAAATCAAAGAGGGATCCTGTAGGATTATAATATCAGCACTGTGGATTAAAAGACTTTATTCTCTGAAGCCATTTAGTGGTTGCTTGGATTTCCCCACCCCAAACCGATCCTCTACATTCTGCTTCTAAACCTGCTTCTAATTCTTCCACTACTGTGCAAGGCAAATGGTTAATTTATATCCAAAGGTCTTCCAGGAAATCTCGTATCACCGATTCAATGGGATCTCTCTCTCTCTCTCTCTCTCTCTCTCTCTCTCTCTCTCTCTCTCTCTCTCTCTCTCTCTCTCTCTCTCTCTCTGTTTTACTGGGTTACCTGAACCACCGAAGCCCTGCACTAAATGGAATAAATCTAATTAGAAAGAGAAAGAGAGCTGTTCACAGAATAAAATGGATTCCAGCACTAAAGCTGAAGATTTAGACTTTGCAGTCTGTGATATACCTTTTGTAAGTCTGTTGTTGTCTCTTTAAAAAAAAACTTTCTGATAACCAGGAGACCTGCAGAATGATCTGTCAACAGAAGTCAGACTTTGTGTTAAACCCTCATGCTTTTTATTTGACTCTTTTATTTAACAGAACCTGCCATGGTGGTTTATGTTTCCTTTAAGTTGTGTGTGTGAGTGTATGTGTATGTGGTTTGCAATCGCATGCTACCTATCAAATCCACATGCATGATAAAAATTTAGGCATATGCAAAATTAAGTTAACCTAAAATTAAAAATAATAAATTTAGGCCCCAGAGAGAAGACTATAAAGATTCCCACACAAGCTTGCTGCTTCAGCTTATTCTTGTTTATTTATTTATTAGAATTTTACCTCGCATGTATCATTTTATAAGTAGCTCAAGGTAACGAACATACCTAATGCAGGTAGTCCTTGTCTTACAGCCATTTGTTCAGCTCCATGGTCATGCAATCAGTTTTTGTGACCTTCTGACAGGCAATGGGGAATCCAGATTCACTAACTAGTAACTGTGTCACTAACCTAACAATTGCAGTGATTCACTTAACAGCTGTGACAAGAAAGGTGGTAAAATGGGGCAAAACTCACTTTAATAACTGTCCCACATAGCAACAAAAATTCTGGGCTCAATTGTGATCTATTATTAAACTGTCCCATACTTTAACTAAGAAATATGAACATATGTTTTCAATAACTGCATAAATTTGTACTGTAGTGCCCAAATTTATACTTGGTTTGGGAACAGCTACACAAAACAATTTTCCCCCTTCCAGGGAATATCAGAAAGTTACAGGGAACATTGTCTGTGGGATATAAACCATAGTTAACAGCTTAGAATTGTATACGATCCAGTACACAGACTTGAAAAAAAACCAAGGCTTTATAAAAAGGAAAACTCAAAATGTTAGCACATAGAGTCACTTCAGCAGTAAGAAGAGTGGCATATAAATTGAATGAATGAATGAATGAATGAATGAATGAACAAACAAACAAACAAACAAACAAACAAACAAATAAATAGCATCCTCACACAGCTACATGGGCACATTTACCTTCAGGGGAAGTAAAACTCTGGCACCACTTATGAATTTTTCTCCCATCTCCCACACTCCCACATCAGTTTTGCACAAATAGTTCTCAACTTACAACTATTTACTAGTGACCATTCAAAGTTACAATGGCACTGAAAAATGTGATGTTGGGCTCCGGGCACACCGTGATATGTGCCAGAACCCAACACCGATGTCGGGCGGTGGGAGGAACTACCATTCACCTCGTCGCCCCACCAGCCACTGATGCTGAGAGTGCTTCACATGCTCCAAGACCGCACAGTTGCTCCATGACCCCATGCTGCTCCAAGACCCTGCAGTGAGGGCTCTGGCCACCAGCTGGGTCCTGACAGCCAGCTGACTGTCGCGCTGGATATGGAGAGACCAGGATGAAGTCATCAGAAGGCGACAGGGGGATTGAAGCAGGCTGGAGATGGGCGGCAGCTAATGAACCCGGGACTGAAAGAGAGACAAGCACTGGCTGACAATTGGTCCCCACATTTTATGACCAACACAATTTTCCCATGGTCCCTTTTCAAAATTCTTGGCAACTGGCCTGTATTTATGATAGTTTTAGTATCCTGGGGTCATAGAATCAGCTTTTGTGACTTTCCCAGAGAGCTTCTCACAAGCAAAGGCAATTGGGAAAGTCAGATTCACTTAACAACCATGGGGGCGGGAAGTGGTAAAATCAGGGTGACTTACTTAAAAAGAACACCTTGCTAAATGATGGAAATTCTGGTTCCTATTGTGACTGTAAGTCCAGGATTAGTTAGAGATTGTCAGTCTCCCCCTTAGTTATTCTAAGCATGAAGAAGTTATGGATCTACTCGTCATGGCAGAACTGTGGAAGCTTTCATTTCAAGTCAGTGAATTATGAATGGTGATTCCACCTCTAATTTCTTTCTAATTTAGAAGAAATTGTTCTAGAGGAAATTGTTATATAGGTTATTTAAATTCAGCATGGTATCGACTACCTTTCTGCCTCCATCTACTACAGGTAGTTTTCGACTTACGGCAGTTCACTTAGTGACCGTTTGAAATTATAACAGCCCTGAAAAAAGTGAGTTATAACCATTTTTGCAGTTTTGCAGCATCCCCATGGTCATTTGATTTACATTCGGATGCTTGACAATTAACTCATATTTATGATGGTTACAGTGTCCTGGGGGTTCACACGAACACCTTTTGTGATCTTCGGATAAGCAAAATCGATGAAGACAAGCAGATTCACTTAACAAATGTGGCTACTAACTCAACAACTGCGATGATTCACTTAACGAATGTGGCAAGAAAAGGCGTAAAATGGGGCAAAATTTAACACATTCTTCACTTAGCAACATCAATTTTGGACTCAATTGCGGTCATACGTTGAGGACTACCCGCAGTCAACTTCTAAACACTAGGGGAAATCAAATGCATGAGGTTCTATATGCCATGCGTGTGTCTCTTTGTAACATGACTTTTATTGGCTGGATTGATCTTGGGATTTTCATCACTTTCTTGATCTCTTATTTCAGCGTTTCTCTGTTCTGATTCTGACCAGTGAAGCTTAGACTCTCACCTGACTTATGCCTTGTCCATGATAGAAAACAGCATACTACATGCAGGCTTTGAGATATAATCAACTTAAGCAGAGGTGGTATTCAGCAGGTTCTGACCAGTTCTTGAGAACCGGTAGCAGAAATTTTGAGTAGTTCAGAGCACCACAAATACCACCTCTGACTGGCCCTGCACCCATCTATTCTCTGCCTCCTGAGTCCCAGCTGATTGGCTGGGTCTTCTTTTGTTGCCTGCACAGGAGAACGGAGCTGGAAAGAAGGTTAGTGGGGCAGGGAGGGACTGGGGATCGTGCAGTAACCTTCCCCCTGGAGTGAGGAGGGAATGGAGATTTTACAGTATCCTTCCCCTGTGATGCCCACCAAGCCACACCACACCACGCCCACTAAACCATGCCCACAGAACCGGTAGTAAAAAATTTTGAATCCCACCACTGAACCTAAGTTAACTCAGGTGTTCTTATTGCCAAGTTATTTCCTAAAGGTAGCTTGTTTTTTATTTTTTTCCATGCAAGCACAGCCTGAAGAATTCGTTCTTATCAAAAGATCTATTCTTAGCTTTACTTTTTATCTTTTCGTGCATTCTTTTCATAGCGTAAATCTGTTCATTGTCCCAAATCAGTTTAGTATGGATCTAACATGGACAGCAGAGCAATATTCTTCAGGCATCAGCTTTCTCTGCCTTTTTTTTTCCTTTTAGCTCATACTCAGTAAGGAGAAAGTACATTGTCATATGAAATGCTAAGTCAAAACTCTGTGAAAAGTATAATAACTGGTGAAGAAGATTTTAATTATTTCACTCAGAGGAATCCCAGCATATTGTGGGAAGCCACCCCCCACCCTTTCTAGAAGAATTAAATATTTTGAGGAATATTTTAAAAAGGCAGGATAAAATATTTCCCCTAAAAGAGAAATAAAACTATTTTATGGGAGACAGAAACTCCCATAAAATAGTTCCCTGCCCCCATATTTTGTGCCCATTAATAAAAACTGGGGCAGCCTATCTACAAAACAAAAGACCTTCAGCTCCAGGGTGAATGGATTAAGACTTGACCCTCCAGGACATAATAGGATTAACCTACTAAGACACAGAGCTAACTACATAATATCCTGAGGACACTGCATCACCCTCAGAAACGTCAACCAAACTTAGCTCAGACAACCTATAGAGCCAGCTATGACCCCTACATAACCCCTACATGGCCCCATGGGAGTCTGACAACAGCCAATAGAATACATATTCTTGCACAGGAACAAGAAGTTTAAGTGCAAAGCCCAAGAGAAGGTATAAAAACTCCTCACTCTCAACTCCATGTGTTCAGGTACCCAGAATCACATGTGCTTGGTGTTCTGCTTCATCAGAATCAGCCTCCAGCCTCCATTTTGTCTCCAGTGCCTTTCTTCCAGATTGGAACTGAACCAGATGGATATTTCTTCCAACAATTTTCTGATATGTCAGTTTTCTATCTGTGTCAGGTCTGTCTTTGATGAGTCCTTTGATGAGAAGATTAACCACATCTCCAGGACCTGGACATGCAAAAGATAGCAATGTCCCAGCCAGTGTTGGGGAAAAGCTTGAGAGGATGTTTCTAAAGAAGAAACAGTAGATGATGACTGTCTGAGATCCATTCTTCCCAGACTGAGAGATCAAAAGCAAAAGCTTTGCAAAGATGCAATAAATGCTTAAATTAAGAGCTGACAGAATCAGAAGACTCAAGGACTGAGGGCTGGATCCGGCCATGCTTAGATCTGGCCCATGGGCCTGCCCTGGAAACAGCGAAGGACTGGCCCACAGTGCCTCTACCAGCAAAAATGGAGCTTATTCATCTACCAGTGTTTCTCAACCTTCCATGCTGGGTGGGGAATTCTGGGAGTTGAAATCCACATATCTTAAAGTTGCTAATGTTGAGAAACACTGGTCTACCTGACATACCTAATACTTCAACATGAACATGAGCATACCTCAATCTGTCCAATACAGTTTGAGACACATCCTCCTCCACTATCTCAGCCTGTTGACCAATAGAAACCTGCAAAAAAATTCATCACCTTCTAAGCTGTTGCTAGTGCAAGAGCAATTTATAAAATAATTGTAAAAGTCCCCTCACTCATAAAGTATTATCCCTCCCTCTATGTTTTCAGTATTTTTTTGCATGTATCTAGTCATCTGCAAAAAAAAATAAATCTGAGTGATTTTAACAGGAGGAAGTTGCTAGCTACCATACTTTATATTCCTTTCTATTAAAAATCCACTTGAGCATTGCAAAGATGGAATGGCATCATGCCATCCATTTTGAAGCCATCCCCCCCCCAAAGGCAGTAGACTACACAACAGATGAAGTGGGGAGATAGGAACTATAAGGACCTTATAGGAAGCAGAAATTGCAATTCCTCGCACAGGTGATGAAATGGGGAGAGAGGAAATTGAAAAATAAAAATAGTAGTTTGGTTTTTTTCCAGGATTGCTGGTCCATTGCAAAACAGAAAGAAGAATCACAGAACTCTTGTCAAGAGAGGCCTTCTAAATCAAACCAGCATTCTACTTAAAGCACCAGTTTGGGCTACTGAACCTCACGAAGCAAAAGGGAGACAAAATGTCCCTCCAGTGGGAGCTGCAATGCTTCAGAAAGAATGATGGCTTTGGAGGTATAACATGAGTAACACTGTAACTAAGCAAGAAATCAGTGGAGCTGAGTTTGGACTGGTGTAAAGGATTGAAACGGAAGTGCTTTCCGTTTATCTTTACAGTCTAAAATACTCCAGCCCTCTGAAACTTTGAGCTGTAGTCTATTGTTTATATCAATTTGATGTGTAATTTAAAATGCTAGATACCCTTTAAAAATACTGTATTGCTTTGTACATATTTGGGCCTAACTATGATGCTTAGATTTTAAAATGAAAAATCCACTGCCAAGTCTGGAAAAGAGCAATCAAGAGATAAATGTTTTGGAAGTCAAGAAAGGGATTTTGTAAAAGCTATTGTGCTAATTAGGAAGCTGGCCCTACCAATTATGATTACTAAAGAAAAGTTAATGTGTAGGAGAGAAGGGAAGGAAGGAAGGAAGGAAGGAAGGAAGGAAGGAAGGAAGGAAGGAAGGAAGGAAGGAAGGAAGGAAGGAAGGAAGGAAGGAAGTTCTTGCAAACTTCTGGTGATGCAGCACCCATAACGTCTGGAAGCAGACTGGTTAATTGTTCTCATATTCAGGAAATTTCTCTTTAGTTCTAGGTTGCATCTCTCTTTGATAAGCTTCCATCCATTAATTCTTGTCCTGCCCTCAAGTGCTTTGGCGAATAGGTTGTCCCCTTCTTCTTTGTGATAGTCCCTCAAATATTGGAAGACTGGTATCATGCCACCCTCCAGTCTTTCTCTACCTTAGACTAAACTTGCCCAGTTCCTGCAACCATTCAACATTTGAAACTGCTTTGTTGGACATATAAAAATCTAATGTTTAACTTTCAATTGTAAATGCTATTTTTTAAAAAAATGCAGTATTTTGATGATAAATGATTGTCAACAACAGCCAACAATGGTCAATTAACTATGCATGGCTTGTGTAATTGGTCTTTTGTTGAGGAGTTATATGTGTGCTTTTTTCTTTAACTTCTTGAAAGAATTTTGTATTCCAGATTCATCCGAGTTCAGAATATTGCAAACAGTGGGAGTTACTGCACATTGCATAAAGTGTTGCTGCAGACCACATGGAGAAAATATGAAAATCACAGCCTTTGAAGCTAATACATACACAAGGAAGATCTGAGAAGTAGTCAAAATGGAAATAGCTGGTTGAAAACTAAGAAGAGTTGGCAGGACTCACTAGACAATTCAAAAGATTAGCCATGTAACATCTCAGTGAAATATTCATTCTGTAACCTGTCTGTAATTAAATTGCCATTGCTTCTACCTGCCCAATGATGTTAATCAGTTTATTATCAGAATATTTCACTTTTGTACATAGTTTACAATTGTGTAAAATGTTAAAAAAATGGTGATTTAAAATGGCCAGTGAAGCATCTGAGTCCACTAAGATTAACCAACATCACAAAATTCCATTTGCTATTAAATTCCATGGGAGACCTCTGACCAAGCAACCATATTGATACTTCTGAGTCCTATTCAGTCAGTACAATATACTTATGGGTGTATCTCAACAGGTAAAGTCTGGTAAACAGTCATGTTACCATGACTTGTACAGGAATTCTTGTGGCACAGTGGTTAGAGTGCAGTATTGCATGCAAACTCTGCCCACAGTCTGGAGTTCAATCCTGATGGGGCTTGAGGTTGACTTAAGCCTTCCATCCTTCTAAGGTTGGTAAAATGAGGACCCAGATTGTTGGGAGCAATATGCTCACATTGTAGACCACCCAGAGAGTTCCATAAAGCACTATGAAGCAGTATATAAGTCTAAATGCTATTGCTATCTTTTTTCTGAGTTATGCTTGTGTAGTCACTAAAGAGCTCCATGCATCTTGCATGGTCATCCACCCAGAAAGTGCAGAGTTCCTGCATCCATGAAGTGCTTCTGCATAATGGTCTCTGCAGCAGACAACTGACCCTAGTGAGATCTTAACATTAAATGCTGGTGATATCCCAATCCAATAAGTTTCCCAGCAAATGTGACCATCCAGATGTAAGTTTTCTCTTCCTTTTTCTGCTTCCCACTCTGCATTGACATCATTCCAGGATACCAAAATCAACTAAAATGCATGCCAGCCATTGTTTCCTTTGCTGCTATTTATACAACTGCACTTTGTTGCTATTTATACAACTTTAAGATCAACAATTTAAAATTCAGCAGTGGTGAATGTCCCAGAGCCCAATAGCTTCATTCTTTTAAAAGTGACTGTGAGCCTAAAGAGACAAGCCAACAAATTATTGTTTTCATAAAAACACTGATGGCTTCAGCAAAACAATAATCCTCTAGAGCAGGTAGAAGATTCTCTGTTTTGTCCAAGATAAAGGCATCGCTGCTTCCTGCTTCAAAAGATGAAGTTTCATCTTTCCTCTGGCAGAGGAAAGAGGACTGCAGGGATCAAACTGAAAGGAAATGCCTGAAATGCAGTGCAAAGATGTAGTAGAACAGTGAGGGCCCAGCCAAGGAACTATAGGAAAGGGGGTACTAAAACTTTATCTCAGTGCTATAGAGTGTGGTGGCTGTGGTTAAGACACTGGTTTGACAATTTCCAAGTCCACATTGAAAGTTTGAGTACTGTTGTATGTCCAGGTGAACTCCCATCATTCCTCACAGTCCCTGCTCACCTAACAGTTTGAAAGCATGCAAATGCAAGTAGATAAATAGGCACCACTTCAGTGGGCTCATTGATAAGGACCTGAAATGACCCCCACCCCAATTGGGTGTCCCCTGGGCAATGATGATGTCACCATCTAATCCTTTCAACATGGAAACACTTCGGTGCTTCCAACAGAAAAGTATAGTGCTTTAGTGCTATAAATTTAAACTTGTGTTATCATTTTGGCTTAGATCCAAGTCACCCCTCATTTATAGGTAGGTTCAAGGGATGCTTAGGATAGGTGTGTTTCTTTTTTTAAAAAAACCTGTTTGATCTCTTGGTAGGATTCCTATTTCTAAATTGGAGGTACTCCATTAGAGAGTCCACTACAAACTGCCATGGTATTCATGCAACACTATCATTATGTACTTATGTCCTGATGACATGTGCATATATCTCAGATTTGAGTGGTGACATCAGGACATCATTTTATCATTCCTATCCTCATTCCTGTCCACATTCCCTTTCTCTCTTTCCAATCTTGCTGTATCAGTCTAGCTCTGAATTCCAGTTACCTTCTTGATCTAACACTGCTCTCAACAAAGTTTTTTTTAGTCTTGTGACACTCCGTGCCTACAGATAGTTTATTTATTCATTGATGGGAATTCTGATCAAGACTGTTCCTGGTATTTCACTTAGGAATTATTTAGAATGTATCTTAATTTTTTTTCTCCTCTACTCCAACTGTACCATGGAAACATGATTAGAAATATTGGGGGTGGGTGGGAGATCTCCTTGAAAAAAAAAATCTTCCCAGCTTGTTACAGGATTTTAAATGCAGAATGAAAACATGCTGGGAAGCCAGAAATATTTTCTTCGTAGCAACCACCCAACTGTTTTTGAAAACAGTTAGACACAGAGACACAATATGAACTAAAAATGATGGGAGAATGCTACTATTTTATGACCATTGTTTGAACATTTGGTGTTACAGGACCTATTGCAGTTTTCCCCAACCTTTCTGGCTTTGTGGACTAGTGAACGGGGAGAGGATGCTTCCACATGGATGGTGGGTGTGTATGTGTGTGTCAGCTTGCTGTTTGCATGTGAACTCACCTGCTGCTCACGCAAGTGTGTGTGTGCTCACTATCACTTCCATGGACCAGTTCCAAACAGGCCACATCCCAGTAATGGACTTCAGCCCACAGATGGAGGAACCCTGATCTACATTAACTCAGGGGCAGTGAAGGATGGCTTTGGGAAGAATTAAGGAGTCCTGTAATGTTACAAATTATGACTTAAGACAAGCTAAGAAGGTGAGAGTTGTTCCGGTAGTCTCCAGCAGTCAAACTTTGCTCAGTGGCATCTAATTGTGTATCAACTGAAGGCACTCTCTGATTGGCTCACAATGGTCTACATGGGTTCCTAAAATTCTGAGTGTCGCAGAAATCAAGATTGATATGGATTGGTTTCAGACCTCTTCCCAGGGACTGGAGAATGGAAGTTGTAATTTATTACAATTTATTAAATACTGTATTTAATTTGCATTTTCTATTTGGAATTAGATTGCTTATCTCCTAAACTAAGATGATTAGAATATGTTGTATTTTTTGCTATCCTCTGAAGAAATCACTTGACTAGTTTGTTTCTGTATGCTTTTATGTGTCAATAAAAAAAGTCAGTTGGAAGAGATTATTTTATTTGTGGTGCTATCTTTAGGACAACAGAATGTATTTACTTCAGCGATAGCAGAAGGATGCTTTATTTGATATGTATTTAGAGGTAGTCTAAATTTGGGTTACATTTTGTGTTTACATAATATCCAAACTCCTTTTGATTTAAGTTCATAGTGCTCTTGTATTGAATGATCCAGAACTTGTCAATAAATATTAAATGTAAAGAAAAAGCACAGCCTTTTAGTCTCGTGCACAATATTGTGTAATGTGGCAAATAAGTGAAACTATAATTCTAATTGAACTCTGTAAGATTTACTTCCTTGTAAATATTCAAAGGATTAGGTTAGCATATTTGTCACCCTTTTAAATTTCTCATGCTTCATGTCAATTTTTAAAGTGGACGTCTGGCAGTAGAAACTACCAAGAAAGTTAATTTAAAATGACAGAGAGGAATATTTATTTTCTATGTAGCAGTAGCAATGAAAATGTTAAACAATTCAACAATCTGAGTTGATTCTAGATTAGCAGTATAGTCGGGAAATAAAGCTGTTGATAGGTATTATAAAAGGTATTGTATTTTAACAAGGTTTGCATCTTAACAAGGCTGTGGATTAACTTCGCTCATGTATCTGCCATTAAAAAACCTGGTCATTATTTTTCAACAATAACTGAGAGGGATGTTTACAACCTTCCACATGTCATTGAAAAAGCCCCCCCCCCCAGTTATACAAGAAGATTTAATCAAAAGTGTTTCTTTTATTAGAACTGAGCAAAATTCCAAAATGACTGGGAAGAAGTGTTGTGAATCTTACCAGAGCATTGCAACCCTCTGCTACTCATTAAAGCAGCCCCTTTTTAACCCAACTATTCAAGCCTAAAAATGTTTTCAGCTGAATTAATCAAGTTTCACTGACTCTAAATTAGTGGCATCTTATTTTCCTGCTTACATAGAAGATGACTATGAAAAAATGGGTGGCTTTAATGAAAAACATTGTGGTCAAGCATGCATGAAGTCCAAAGCACTTCTGAATAATTTTAGAAGTATAGCCCTATCATTTGCTTCAACCCTATTGGCTATTTATTATTTCTTTCATTGTTAGGGTTCAGCTGGGGTGGCTTTATAAATCAGAGTTTAGGTAGTATACAATTAAAAAACTCTACAGTACCCTCTCGCCTCTCGCAGATGAAACAAACAGAAAATACACCTCATATTACAAGGGGAAATGCATATCGCAACCAAAACAAATGCACATCGAATAAGCATATAGCTGAAGTATCCCAGGGTTTAGGGGAAAAGCCAAGTTTTTCAAAGATTGTGTGAACACTTGCAGAGTTGGGACAGTTTGATCCTCTGAAGGGATCTTATGCCAAAAGGCAGCTACCACAACAGAAAAGGGATACTACCTAGGACCCATCAGGCAACATTGTTTAATAGATGGGATGTGGTATGCCTACTCAATCAGATCTTAGAAGTTAGGCAAAAATAGTTGGTTATAGGCAGTGGTGTGATTCAACCGGTGTAACAACCGGTTCGGTGACCGTGTGCTTTGTGTGTGCACATGCGCTTTTCACGCACGTGCATGCTCTACATTTAAAAAAGCCCATTTTCAATTCAATTGCTTACTTTCTACTGCAGCCCCAGGACTAAAACAGCTGAGGCGTGGCAAACCACTCTGCCACATGAATCAGCTGTGCTTAAAAAAACAGGAAATAAAGCACAGAAAAGAGCAGGGGTGGGTGGTTGTGCTTGCAACTACCAGTTCTCCCACACCGGTCCAAACCGGTAGAATCCCACCCCTGGATATAGGCCAGTGATGGCTAACCTTTTCGGCACCAAGTGCCCAAAGTGCGTGTGCGCATCCGCAAAATGTAACATGTGCGTGTGCCCCACACATGCGGCCTGCCCCACACATGTGTGTGCAACCCCCCATGCCTGCATGTGGACCCCTGTGTGTTTGACCCACTTATACAAATGCGACCCCTGTGTGTGCGCCCCACCCCATGCATGCGCATGTGACCCCTGTGCATGAGCCCCCACTGCAGATGTGATCCCATGTGTGTGCCTGCCCCTGCAAATGCACACACAAAACACATGCATGCCCCATCCCCTGCGAATGCGTGGCAGACACCCGAAGACCAGCTGGCTGATGGGAGGTACGCATGTGCATGTGCAGCAAAGCTGAGATGGGGTGATGGCTTGCGTGCCCAGAGAGAGGGCTCTGCATGCCACCTCTGGCACACATGCCATAGGTTTGCCATACTTGGTTGTTTTCTTGCAGAGTTTTCATTACACAAGCTAGGTAACATCATCACTAAGGACCCCTTATTTCAATCCTGAGCTACTAACATTCTCCTTCATCTATACAGCATCCCTCAAGTAGCTAAAACCCATATCTTGAAGGACCTTATAAGTGACAACCAGTACTTTGAATTGCACTTGAAAACTCACACCACCTTCTGAAAGATCTTAACTGACCAATATGAACATTGATCTAAAACCTAATTCCATAAGAGACCCAAGAATTATGTCCACTTCCTTGGGTATTATAAGTTTAAATACCTTCCAGATAATGATATAAGATGATATTACAGTCCACATGTTTGGGCTTGCCAGTTGGAATCTAATTCAAAATGGACCTGAGCAATTTTATCTGCCACATGCCTAGAATATTCCTCACCCGCACCCTTGTAGATACAAAAGATACAGTATTATTTTGATTCACCCCACCATAGCAGGGAATTGATTGGTTTAAACAGGGCTTTTAGCCTGCTATCTATTTGCACAATAAACAGAAAAAAATAGTTGTATTGTGCTCTCCTATTGCCATCCAAAATACATGACATTTCACAGCTGGAGTTTGTTCTATATTTTTTCTCCAGTGGTACTCTAGCTATCTCTTCTGTTGTTTCATCTTTTAAAGCTTTTCAGATAATCAAAGAGCTCCATGAGAGTGATGATCAGAGAGAGGCCACATAAACACAATCCAGTCCAAGGCTTTCATCACTTATCTATTCCAGGAAAAGGTTAAAGCCTTACTTGTCCTGTCCACTTGTTTCCCAAGTTCCTCCTGAAACCATCCAAGTTCTATCTTCTGGTGGGATGGGTTGAAAGTGGCAGAATCAGTGAGTTGAAAACAAAAACATATGGACTACACAACTCGATCAGGGCAAAGCAATAGACGCAATCTACATAGACTTCTGTAAAGCCTTTGATTCAGTGGTACACAACAAACTACTCCTAAAACTAAAATCTTATGGTATCTCTGGACACCTGCATAACTGGACAGAAGCATTCCTGTCAAACAGACAGAGAAGGGGTCTAGAGAGCAGGTGGAGGTCAACCCGCTCCGAATCTGACCGAGCCCAGTGGAGAGCCTATATCAGGACCTATCTGGTAGCTGTGAGAGCGGTGAGAAGGGTTTATTTCTCCGCTCTCATAGCATCCGCAGGAAACCACGCAGCCGCCCTGTTTGGGGTCACCCACTCCCTCCTCCATCCAGGGGCTGCGGTGGATCCCCTGCGGGGTCGAGCTGATGAATTTGGCCAGTTCCTGCAGGATAAGATCGCTCGGATTCAGGGGGGGGGGCTGAACTCCAATTTGCCATGGTCTGATGCCAAGGGTGCAAGTGGTCCAGCTAATGTAATCTGGACTGAGTTCGATCCTGTTTCTGAGGATGAAGTGGACAGGATTATGTGACGACTGAGTTCCACCACATGTTTGTTGGACCCAGGCCCTTCCTGGTTGGTCTATGCCTCCAGGGAGGTGACAGGCTCCGGGCAGTGGTCAACTCTGGGGAGGGTACCTTTCCCGCTGCCTTGAAGGAGGCGGTGGTGAGGCCTCTACTGAAGAAGCCTGCCCTGGACCCAGCTGAATTGAACAACTGAGTGTGGTGGCTCAGCAATTTCCGCTTTTCCTGGATGAAGCGGACTACCTGGATCCATACCAATCGGGCTTTCGACCCGGGTATAGCACGGAGACGGCATTGGTCGCACTGATGGATGATCTCCTGAGGGCTCGGGACAGGGGTTTTTCCCCTGTCCTGGTCCTGTTAGATCTCTCAGCGGCTTTTGATACCATCGACCATGGTATCTTATTGCGGCGTCTCGGGGGGTTGGGAGTGGGAGGCACTGTGTTGCAGTGGTTCACCTCCTTCCTCTCAGGACGCTCGCAATCAGTGTTGGCAGGGGGGCAGAGGTCGACTGCAAGGGCTCTCATTGTGGGGTCCCTCAGGGGTCTGTCCTCTCACCCCTTCTGTTCAACATTTATATGAAACCGCTGGGTGAGATCATCCGTGGCTTTGGGGTGAAGTATCATCAGTATGCTGATGATACGCAGTTATACATCTCCACCCCAGGCCACATCAGTGATGCCCTCTCTGTGATGTCCCGTTGTTTGGATGCGGTACGGATCTGGATGGACAGTAACATGCTTTGGCTCAATCCGGCTAAGACAGAGTGGCTGTGCATACAGACATCTCGACCCAGTCAGGAGATTCCATCTTTGGTCATGGGGGGAGAGGTGTTGCCCCCCATGGATAGGGCACGGAACCTGGGGGTCCTCCTGGACTCATGGCTCAGGCTGGAGGAGCAGGTGGGAGCCATGGCCAGGGGGGCCTTTGCCCAGGTCCGGCTGGTTCGCCAGTTACACCCATATCTGGACCGAGATGCCCTGCGCACGGTCACTCAGGCACTTGTCACCTCACGGCTTGACTACTGCAATGCTCTCTATCTAGGACTGCCCTTGCATACCATCCGGAGGCTTCAGCTGGTGCAAAATGCTGCCGCGCGGGTTGTGATGGGAGCTTCCCGGTTCTCCCATGTTACGCCCCTCCTGCGTGGTTTGCATTGGTTGCCGGTTGCCCTCCAAATGAGATTCAAGGTTTTGGTATTGACATTCAAAGTCCTACGAGACATGGGTCCGGGCTATTTACGGGAACGTCTACTGCCGGCATCGAATACCAATCGCCCTGTACGAGCGCACAGGCAGGGACTCCTCGGTGTGCCATCTGCGACTCAATGTCGCGAGGGAGGGCCTACTCTGTGGTGGCTCCCACCCTATGGAATCAGCTACCTCTGGGACTCCACCTGGCCCTCGACCTTCGCACCTTCCACCACGACCTGAAAACTTGGCTTTTTGAGCAGGCTGCTCTGTGCTGACTCCTCTTGGGGGGGGGGTTATTTTATAATTTGTTTTAGTAATTTGGCTTGTTGGGTTTAATTCTATTTTAGGTAATTATTTATTGTGTTGGTTTTAATTGTGAGCCGCCCCGAGTCCGTTCGGGAGAGGGGCAGCATACAAGTCAAATTAATAAATAATAAATAATAAACAGACAACAAATGGTCAAAATTGGGAGCATCCTATCAAATTCTGTACCTGTCAACAGTGGTGTCCCCCAAGGCAGCGTTCTAGGACCAAGTCTCTTCATACTCTACATAAATGACCTCTGTGATCATACTAAGAGCAATTGTGTTCTCTTTGCTGATGATGTAAAGCTATTCAACACCACAGACAATACTGCTACCCTTCAAAAAGACCTCAACTATGTATCAGAATGGTCAAACAAATGGCAACTTCAAATCTCAACAAATAAATGCTCTGTCTTACATATTGGCAAAAAAAAATCAGAAAATAAAATACAAGCTGAATAGTCAAGACCTTGTTGATGATCCAAACTCTGTCAAGGACCTTGGAGTACCCATCTCTAATTATCTAAGTGCTAGAGCCCACTGTAACGACATAGCCAAAAAGGCATTAAGAGTTGTTAACTTAATCCTACGTAGCTTTTTCTCTGGTAATATCAAACTACTAACTAGAGCATACAAAACATTTGCTAGACCAATACTTGAATACAGCTCATCAGTCTGGAACCCGCATTATGTATCTGATATTAACACAGTAGAGAAAGTCCAGAAATATTTCACAAGAAGAGTTCTACACTCCTCTACTTGTTGCAGAATACCTTATACCACCAGACTTGAAATTGTAGACCTAGACAATCTAGAACTATGCTGCCTTCGGTCCGATCTAAGTATAGTATATAAAATTATACATTGCAATGTCCTACCTGTCAATGAATACTTCAGCTTCAACCATAACAGTACAAGAGCACACAATAGATACAAACTCAAGGTGTAAACTGCACCAAACTTGATTGCAGGAAATACGACTTCAGCAACAGAGTGGTCAATGTCTGGGATACTCTACCTGACTCTGTGGTTTTCTTCCCCAAACCCCAAAATCTTTAACCTTAGATTGTCTACTATTGACCTCACCCCTTTCCTAAGAAGTCTGTAGGGGGCGTGCATAAATGCACCAATGTGCCTACCGTCCCTGTCCTATTGTTTCTTTCTTTTTTCTTATATGTATCCATTTCATGTATTCATAACTTTGTTTATACTTACACCTGTTATCTTATAATCGCTTGACAAAATAAATAAATAAATAAAAACCAGAGAATATTCCGACTATGACAAAGGACTGAGGTGATGTCTTTCTCTTTCAAATCATATAGAGACTGCCCCAAGATTAACAAAAAAAATCAGATGAAGCATGTGATCACCTGTCAGTTGTGATCACCTGTCAGCCTTAATTCAAGCCCATGGTGGCCAGGATGGTGATGAGCTACCTAAGCACAGCAGCCTCTGCATCCTAGGCTGGAAAGTTAAAAAAAAAATTACCAGAACCATTGGTTTTGTGGACTTTGCTGGCAAAGAAGAGCTTTGGTGGCTGAGGCTGTTAAATGCCTGCTCTTAAGATCCAGCTGTCTACAATTACTGTAGGCTCAAATCCCACCAGGCTCAAGGTTGACTCAGCCTTCCATCCTCTCGGGATAGGTAAAGTGAGGACCCAAGATTGTTGGGGGCAATTAGCTGACTTTGTAAAAATGCCGCTTAGTAATAAGCAGGCATATACAATGGAATGAAGGCTATTGCTGAGCGCATTGGGTTGTGCTCCAAAAATTGTAAGCCGCCCTGAGTCTTCGGAGAAGGGCGGCATATAAATGTAATTAAAAAAAAAAAAACCAGGGATGGATTTAAAGAGTTCAGGCAGAGATTTTATTGCATAGAAGGGAAGCCAGTACAGCAACCTGTCTTTAGCCACAGAGTCTTTCATCCAATTATCTGTGGTATAGAGCTTATGGAATCCATTAAGGCTTCAAAAAAGACAACTACTCCCTACTCTGAGGTTGCAGCTAATGCTAAACTTGAAACCTATATCTCAGAGGTGAAACTCCCCCTCCAGTTCCTTTAAGTCTTTGTTATACATGCATAAAGGAATACCAAGATATTCTGGAAGAAGATATGAAAAAAAACCATAAAGTAAATGTCAGCAAAGCCCTGGGAAGGATGAAAGGGTAAGAAAGTAACTCAAGGTATCTCTGCCTTGGTTGTGTTTGAAATAAAACTAAAATTCTGACAGTGTTGAATATTCTATTATTACTTATTTTATTTCTTTATTAAATAAATATATATGGCTGCCCAGTTCACACTCAGGCGGCTCCAGATGGTTTACAACAGGGGTGTCAAACTCGCGGTGTCACGTTGTCATAAGGTGACATATTGTGACTTTTCCCCCCTTCGCTAAACTGGGGTGGGCATGGCCAACGCGTGACATATCTGGCCCATGGGCTGTGAGTTTGACATCCCTGGTTTACAACATTACAAACCTTATAACAATAAAGCAAAGTCCCAATAGTACTTGTGTTATCTGAGTCCAGTTCTTACCTATCCCATAGGATTCCATCACAATAAAATGATAGTGGCACAGTAGTTAGAGTGCAGTACTGCAGGCTACTTCTGCTGACTGCCAGCTGGCTGCAATTTAGCAGTTCAAATCTCACCAGGCTCAAGGTTGACTCAGCCTTCCATCCTTCCAAGGTGGGTAAAATGAGGGCCCAGATTGTGGGGGCAACATGCTGACTCTGTAAACCGCCTAGAGAGGGCTGTAAAGCACTGTATAGTGGTATATAAGTCTAAGTACTATTGCACTTGGTAAGTGCTATTGCTATTGCTATGGATACGTAGAACTTAGCAGTCTGCCATTCAATAGCAGTAGCCAGCAGATCAGGAAGGTGCACAGATGTAGCAATAGAGTTGGAAGAACAAATCAGTATCAAATATTGACTCTGCCTTCCATGTGATTGTCCCACTCCCAGTCCTCACCCTTTGGAGCAGTATTGGCTTCTGGCTAGGGCAATTCTGGGAGTTGAAGTCCAGACACCTTAAGTAGCCAAGTTTGAAAAACAATGCTTTAAAATATTTTCTAAGTTCTTTTTCTATTTCTGCTAATGTTTGGTTTCTATTTCTCAGTCCTATTGGGGAACCATACTCTTTTGAATATATAAAAATCCAAACCTGGAAAAGAAATCTGATATAGAAGGTTAACTATGAATGACTTTTTATGCAAGGGTCTCTTTACACATCCATTCCAAGATAAGGTTACGGCCTTGTGTGTAGGGTAGGAGGTTGACATCCTTTATTTCCTCTGTGGCATGTCTAATCTATATTTTTATATTTGGCAAGCTCATTAGTTGTTTATTTATTAAGTGTATTTTTTTCTCAAAGAATCACCACGGGTTCCCATCTAAAAACCATAATCTTTTAAAATTACTCATCAAACTGAATGTACTTTGAATGACACTAATAATAATTCATTACATTTATATGCTGTCTGACACCCAGCAAGTCTGGGCAGTTCACAAATGAAAAAAATTAAAAGAATGAAAGAACAAAAAGGGGAACAAAGAGGGCAGAAATCGGAACCCCGATAACAACAAAGAAAAAGAAGAAAAGGGAACTTCAATCATGCTCACCTGAAGCTGGGTGAAGACCAACATTGTTGTTTGTGCACCACTGGGTACCCTTTTTATTCCGCAAACAGTTACAATGCTGCACTGGTTGCCAGTTGCCCTCCGGGTGAGATTCAAGGTGCTGGTGATGACCTATAAAGCCCTTCGTGGCATTGGACCAGGATATATGCGGGAGAACCTGCTGCCGATAAGAGCTTCCCGGTGTCCCAAGCGCTCCCATCGACAGGGCCTTCTCCAGGTTCCATCGACTCGGCAATGTCAGCTGGCAGTTCTCAGGAGTAGGGCCTTCTCAGTGGGAGCACCCACCCTGTGGAACTAGCTTCCCCTGGAGCTCTGGGTGGCCTCTGACCTCCGCTCCTTCCGCCGTGACTTAAAAACCTGGCTGTTCCAACTGGCCTACCCGGACTGATGGGGGGGGAGTTAGCATCGTTTTAATTGGTATATTTATGAACGCTTGGTTTAATAATTTTTTAATATTTGTATATTTATATTTGGATTATTTTATTTTGTAAGCCGCCCTGAGTCCTTCAGGAGATAGGGTGGCATATAAGTCTCATAAATAAATAAATAATAAATAAATGCTTAGGATGCCAAAAGAAGAAATTCCCTAAATGTCTTCTATATGGAATTAGTCAGTAAAACTTTTATCTTTAGTTGAAAACAACCTTCTGTTATTTGACTATGAGCTGATTGATTCTATGACAGGGGTCTCTAGCCTTGGTGACTTTCTGCCTGGTGGACTTCAACTCCCAGAATTCCCCAGCCAGCAAAGCTGAAGTCCACTAGGCTTAAAGTCGCCAAGGTTGGAGACCCTGTTCTATGAACATGTAGGACTTCAAAATCCCCCTTTTTTGGCAGTCCAAAACTCCCTTGTGACTTGCTGCTTAGAAATCCTAGTTGTAGAAAAGCTTAGATTGACGTTCAGAAATAATTCATTACCTTAGAGTTAAGGAATCCTTGTGCAGTCTCCCTAAATGTATTGCAGTTTTAGAAGGAAAAGATGTTTGTTTCTAAACACTCTGGGAGATAGTTTATTGATCCAAGAGCAAACAGGTTATTTTCAGGTCAAGGCAGTAGAACGTGCTTGGCACTTGCTCACATCTATGTTTAAATTTCCATTTTGTTCTTTCAATCTAACTTTCAATCTAAAAGAGAGAGCAAGAGGCAAACAAGATATCTGAAACATTTCAAAAGCATATTTAAATTTCAGATATAATCTCCTCTTGTAAATTACTTGGGAGAAATAGCATCCAACTTTTTAAAAAATGGAGGGAAAAAAATTAAAGTTACAATTTATTTTCCCAAGCATGGAGTCATTACTAATGCTGTTTTCCTTGAATCAAAGCCTTCCCTTCAAGTTTAAAATTAGAAACCTTAATTACAAATTTCAGAAAAATAAATGCGTGATGACTTCTTGCTAGACAAATAATGATTTTTAAAGGCAATAGTCTTTTTTTAATTTAAATGCTATTACAAGTTATGATTAAAGCTTAAGAGTTGCGATAATCACAAGAAAATTATATAAACCATTAATTTAAAAAGTTTAATGTTCATTACGAGACAAGAAAAGAAAGAAAAAGGAAAGGTCTTTGGGTTCAGATAGCACATTGCTCAAAATTTTTAATGCAACAAAATATGCTAATTTAGTTGCCTTTGCCTAAAGCTCCTATTTTCAACAGAGAACATGGTAAACTCTGTGTGTGTGTGTGTGTGTGTGTGTAGGGGTGTTGGGTTTTAAGTGTATTTAACTAAGCTTTAGTGCTTCAGAGAAAAAATACAGCAGGGTTTATTATGCTAAAGGGAATTTCAGATTTGAAATAGTCACCCAACACATGTAACCTGTGAGGTCTGAGCTAACATCTCCAGCATTTAAAAAAAATATGAGAGAAAGTGAGACTGTTTTGCTATTAAGAGCTATCCTTTTAATGGCAGAATTGCTAAGCCCCACAGGCAAGATCTGTCAAACGTCAAGTAGAGCTTATGTGTCTCACCCTATTGAAATCAGTAGAAAGGACTGTCTCCCATAGACATGCAAAAAAGGTGGGAGCAAAGCCATTATAACAGATGTGCAGTTTTTTAAAAAATCAACTGCATCCTTTTGTGATGCAGTTGATTTTTATTTTATTTTTTAAACTGAAAATCTGTTATCCTTTCCATACGAATGAGATTTGGGCTTTTTAAAAAATTTAGACAGACCTTTCTGTTTAACTACCCATTGTTAAAAGTTTCGTTCTGTTCATGATTCATTTTCCTAACTGATTTAGAAATAACCCATGTATGGTTGTCCCTTGTTTAAAGTTGCAACCTCTTGCTTGAAATAAAGCCCAGTTAATTTGTTCCTTTCTGAACCTTTCATAATTTGTAATCCAAATACATCAAGAGGGGGTGGAAATACACTTCAGGAATCAAACTAGCAATGCAAGAAGATAAATCGAAGTTATTTGCTGATGACACTGTACTTGCAATTATTCAAGCTAAAGACACTTTAATATCATTAATGGCACGCATACAAGTAATATGGTTTTTTGTTAAGCTACTATTAGATTAAACAAGAAAAAAAAAAATCCTGACATGAAAATTGGCATAGGAAGAAAAATAATACTTGTATCAAGTAACAGGTTTTTAATTCTATTGTAAAGAGGGTTAAATATTTAGGAATCTACCTGACAAAAATAATAAGGATTTGTTTTAGAAAAACCCTACAAATTGCAAAAGTATAATAGCAGATATTTCTTGATGGGGAAAACTAAATTTGTCAAGGTTAGGAAAAACTGCAGTTGTTAAAAGAAATGTTTTACCTAGGCTTAATTTCAGTTTCAGATGATCCCATTGCATACTAAAATAAAGTATTAAGTGACTGTCATGAATTATATATGATCTAATAAAAAAACAGATACCAAGGAATAAATTCAAGATTTTGCAGGATTTGAGAGACTGGGATAGATGAAAGGCTCTGAATTTCAAATTGTATTCCTATGCTAGCTGTTTGACATGCACCTTCAGAGCACATTGTTTCTTTTACAGTTCTGTAATTTCTTTTTTCTTATTAAATATTTTTATTTTTAAAAAACAAAAATACAAATCTCTATTCACATTAACAGTGTTCGTGTCGTTATTGATACATACCTCTCCTTTTATACATAAACATCAGCTCTTATTTCTATCCTTCACCCATTTATACCACCTATCCCAAACCACATAATAGTCCAAATCATCTTTGCCTCTTAATTCCATTGTGAGCTTATCCAGTTCTGCACAATCCATTATTTTTGTGTCAAATCTTCTTCAGATGGTATCTTTTCCTTCTTCCATCCCTGTGCAAAGGCTATTCTTGCTGCAGTTATGATATGTATAATGATGTATTGGATGACCTTGCTCAATTTTCCCTTGATTATTCCTAATAAGAATGTTTCCAGTTCAAGTTCTAATTTGTGCTTTGTAATTTCTAATAACCATTTTTGTACCCTCACCCACTGCCACCACATATGGAAGAATGTTCCTTCTTTGTGTTTACACTTCCAACATTACAGTTCTGTAATTTCTTATGGTAGGTGAAGTACTTCAAGGAAGACTTCCAGCACCTGGAGCTACAGTGGCGTAGTGGTTAGAGTGCAGTACTTCTGCTGCCTGCTGGCTGTCTGCAATGTGGCAGTTCAAGTCTCACCAGGCTCAAGGTTGATTCAGCCTTTCATCCTTCTGAGGTGGGTAAAATGAGGACCCAGATTGTTGGGAGCAATATACTGACCCTGTAAAGCGCTTAGAGAGGGCTATAAAGTACTGTGAAGAGGTATATAAGTCTAAGAGCTATTGCTATTTTTTTAGGGTACAAATAGAAATGGTCAACCAAGTTGGTTTCATGGGATGATCTGCATGGAACATGAGTCTTTGCTTTCCAATGACAAAATCTTCCAATCTGTGACAAAATCTTCCAATCTGTGACAAAATCTTCCAATCTGTGAGTTTGTATATTGAATATTGTGACTTTAAGAGCATCACTTCAAGCTAAATGTATCAATACCACAAAGTAATCTTGGTTAATTGGATCTTAGGGGATGCAACAAAGTTATTTACAATGCCTCATGTTTGTTTTGTGGAATTCCCAATTTTCTACCTGAATAGAGTTTTCCTTGATGTCAGAAGCCTTACAATGAAGTTAAAACCTGAATATTTTGGGCTCTGCAATATTTTCTATGTATGTCTATTAATAATTTACAATTTTCAATAATCTATAGATATCTAATTAGTTATTTACTAAGTATTACATTGTAGACGTTTCATAATGAATGCTACCAAATAAAGATAACCTGTCTACTATATAGTATGTAGATAAAGTTGCTTACAATCATTTTAACATAATCTAACTAGAGTTTAGTCATGTGGAACTAGACTTTAGTCATGTTCTTATGGTACTTTCTTCATATAAGCCTGAATACATGTAGCTAGTGGAATAATTATATTGAGATAACTTACATTAGATAGTTGCATTCAACCATATTAGATAGTTGCATTCAACCATATTAATTCTCTTTGATGATGCTTTATGAACCATTACTCATGGTATACTCTAGAATGTAATTGGATTCAAAGACTTACAATATCAGAGTATTTTCAGTCCTTATCAGAAAATTACCTTCAGAAGATGGTATTGGGGCCTCCGGCCAATGGAACAATGTCTTCTTTCCTTCATTTTTAATGCCTATATTAAATTATAAGAAGGGGTGTGGTTTTTTGTGTGCATATTTTCAACTCTACCTTATGTTACCATCTATGCATCCCAAGCACACCATAAATTTATTGTCCTGGTATTGGATAATACCAATAATCCAATAAACCTGGAATTGATAAGAAGAAAAGAACTAACATAAACTATGGACCAGATGGAGTCTAATTTTTGGAAGTAGGAAGCTTTCTAGCAATGTAAAAGCCAGATTGTTTTCTGGGGTTTCTGCAAAAGTGAGAATGATAATAGCAGCCTTCTGGGAGATAAATTACAATGATTTTCACCCTTAACTATCTCCTAAATAATACAAGTGTGGCAAACACATCAGCTAAATGGAATGTGTCTATGTGTGCATGGGGGAGGGATTACCCTCTATAATTTCCTGAAAGCCGGCTGGTGATTTTGGGCCAGTCACTCCCTCTTGGCACAATTCACCTCACAGGACTGTTGTTGTGGGGAAAATCAGAGAAGGAAGGAGTATTAGGTAATGTTCACCATCTTGAATTATTTATTATTTTAAAAAATAAAGTCAGGGTGAAAAAATAACTTTTTAAAAGTCTTGAAATTATGACACTGAAAATTGCTACTTCACTCCAGAGGTATAATCTTCAAGTTACAGTGTATCATTATTGGGCCACAGATTGTCCACCTTGTACTTTGGGATTAAAAATGCATTGTGGATATTCTCTAGGACTTTTTCATTGTGAAAATTCAAATGGTAGAATTGCTTTTTGGAAGCCACTAGTAAAGATGGTTCAAAAATTGTGACCCATATAAGCATGCAGATGTTAAGTAGTTGATGTAAATGTGACAACTGCAGTAGATGCCATGAAATGTCCATATTTAATTTAAAGCTATCTGTACTGGCTTTTAAAGACTTACATTGTCAGTTCTTCATCTAACCAACCTACCTGCTCTCTGAGTTGACCACTGAAAGACACACATTTTTGTCTATCTGTTTAAAGCAATTAAGTTAGTTGGCATAAGGTTTAGAGTCTATACAGCAGTGCCCTCCCCTTATGGAATTTTCTTCCAATTAACAGAAAGCCTGTTTGTGAAAATGGGTTGCAAGAAGAGTGTTGCTGTTATCACTGTCCTTTCTGTTTTGCAATCTGAACTGCTTGACGCTGTAGCTGAGTTGGCAATAGAGTTCCTCTAGGTTATGGTTCCAAGGGATTTAAATATTCCTTTCCTGTATTTGGATTTGGAGATGGATTGGGAGGTCATGGTAATCATGGAGATGACCCAAGTTATCTCTAACCCTATTCCCAGTGAGGATCATATGTTAGATCTTATTTCATCAAGGGGCAATGACAAAATGATTTGGAGGTGGGTGATCATCAGTTCCTCATCATGGACAGGTCACTCTATGTTCTCCATAGCTGCTTCTTGATTGGTCCACCCTATGCATCTGATGGACTTTAATGGGTTTCAAAGAGAGCTTGGGATTGTCCTAGGTCTATGATGTATGATTTAACCAAGTCTTTAGTTACCATTTGAAATAAGAGGGAGATGACAGACTGAACCACCTCTGTGTAAACTCTCCATGCACATGGATCCTGGAGAATCTCTTGGATTTCAGAGGAACTAAAACGGATGAAGGAGCAAATAAAGGTCAAACATGGGGTTAGCTTTGGAGTTGCAGATAGCAGCTTTCCTTTCTTAAATTATCAACATCAAAGAGCCCTAGGATATATGCAATATTAGATTACATGCTATCTATAAAAAAAAATTAGGCTGAAATTCTGCATTGTTCCTGTTGTGTCCCCACCCCCATTCTTTTGAACATTCATCCAATACTAGTGTGATCACGATCAAAATGGACTGCCCTGACCTGCATGAATTTCTGTGCTAGATGGGAACCAGTGGTGGGATTCTACCAGTTTCCCTACCAGTTCGTGTACCGATTGCACACTTTGAGCATGCATGCGTGTGCAGCTTTCCAAACACAAGTTGAGGCTCTGTCACGCCAATCAGCTGAGAGGATAAAGAACAGAAAAGCACAGGGGTGAGTGGGAGGGCTGATCCTGCGCTTCTCTCTTCTTTCTCTTCTCATCTGATTCTCAAATCTTTTTTTACTACCAGTTTGGCCGACTGGGTAGCAATTTTTTTTTTTAATTACATTTATATGCCGCCCTTCTCCGAAGACTCAGGGTGGCTCACAATTTTTGGAGCACAATCCAATGTGCTCAGCAATAGCCTTCATTCCATTGTATATGCCTGCTTATTACTAAGCGGCATTTTTACAAGGTCAGCTAATTGCCCCCAACAATCTTGGGTCCTCAATTTACCTACCCCGAGAGGATGGAAGGCTGAGTCAACCTTGAGCCTGGTGGGATTCGAGCCTACAGTAGTTGTAGACAGCTGGATCTTAAGAGCAGGCATTTACAGCCTGAGCCACCAAAGCTCTTTTTTGCTACCAGTTTGGTGAAACCAGGCCGAACTGGTAGCATTTCACCACGGGTATGAACTTAATTGAATCTAGACATTAAGTCCATATAAAGCTAATGGTCAAATCAGATCACTGTTTCCTGACCATCTTTGTATCCATTCATTACTTCACATACTAAGTGTTTTTAATTTGATTTCTTTAAGAAGCTCTCCAGAATATCCAACTCAAGTGGGTTATTGGATGGATCAAAAGAAAATGGGCTACTTTTGTGCAGAGCCTTAATGAATAATTCAGCCTCTGAAAATGTTCTGATAACGCAAAACTAGGAATACCTATAGATCAATCAGCACACCAGATGTTAATCTTCTGATTTAATAATTCGGGACCTACTGATGAACTTATGTAAAAGCGATATGAACAAATTCATTCATCCTTAGTTGAGAGATCTGGGGTGGGGCTGAGAGGAATTGTTTTAACAAATCTACCACTGTCCTTCAGATGTCATGAAGATGTGGATGGGGAAATGTAAGGTTTGAGGACAGCATGTAAAACCATTTCCAGTTCAATCCTTCTGTGTTATAGCAAATGCCTGATAAACAAATGATGTATAAAACAAAGCTTTGAGAGTTCCCATTTCTAGTCTTGAGGAATATAAACTGTCACTGTAAAAACTAGCATAATCTTTTTCCTCCACAAAAAAAGTCTACTAGGCTATCCAGTGCAAATAAAAATTGGACCAGCATTTTCCTTTGGAAATTATATAAACAGAGAAGTCATTCCTGTAGAAAAGCAGACAGTAGAAACTGATAGAAATTTGGCCCAAATATTTAATTTGATTGTAGGCTTGCAGAAAGTCTGTGATAAACAGTACAACCCCAATACCATAAGGGCTGTGAAAAAATGTCCTGGATTAACAAACAAGATGGTTAATTATATTGGAACAGTAAAGCAGCATATGCAAAAATAGCTTCATTACCATGTTCATTAGGGAAATATTTCCTGCTCAATATCAGCATTAGCTAACAGAGCTGAGCTACAAAAACGTAGTGCAAAAGTCAAGGCATATAAGGCTAATAAAGAAGAGTTACCATATGTTAAGGATAAGATTTTCATTTTTAAATTATTCTTCAGTATTTCTTGAAAGCTACCATATTTAAGAATACTATCAGGTCCCCCCCCCATTTCATTTTCTTTTTTTTTTTTGAGAAGAAGAAAGTTACAGCCAGATTTATAAAGATCCATAGAGAGAAATGTTCAGGGTTCTTTTTTTTAATGCCATTTGTAAATCTCAAATTTCTACATCATTCACTGCCTACATCCCAACTGTTCCTCCTGAACGGCTACCCAAGTAGGTGGAACAGATTTAATTGCTAATAATCAACTAGGGATATTAAAGTGCAGAAATCTGCAGAGATTGAGTCCTCAACAGCATGTATAGGTGTGTAGGGAAAGGAAGGCTGTTCTCGACTTACGACCACAATTGAACCAAAATTTTATGTTGCTAAGCGAGAATTTATTAAGTGAATTTTGCCCTATTTTATAACCTTTCTTTCCACAATTATTAAGTGAATCTCTGTGGATATTAAGTTAGCAACAAGGTTGTTAAGTGAATTTGGATTCCCTATTGACTTTGTTTGTCAGAAGGTTGAAAAAAATTTGATCACATGACAGTGCGACCATCACAAATATGGAACCACTTGCCAAGTATTTGAATGTTGATCATGTGATCTTGGAGATGCTGCAACAGTCATAAGTGTGAAAAGTCACTCTTTTCAGTGATGTTACAACTTTCAACGGTCCCTGAATGAACTGTTGTAAGCCGAGGACAGGAATAGACATAATGTATCTATAGGACTTGATGTAGGGCATGTCAAGTTTTTCAACTTTCAATTTCCAAATATATATCAATTTTGGCAGTTTGAAAATATCGGGACTTCAACTCCCAGAATTCCCCAGCCAGGAAGTCTCACCTGTGGGGAAATTGCTACTAGATTAGCTGAGGGAAATGATTTCACAAACTTCACAGCCGGAAATTGTTTGGACTTCAACTCCCAGAATTCCCCAGACAGGAAGTCTCACTTCTGGAATTTGCTTGTGAATAAACTGAGGGGGAATTTGAGTTGAGAAGAGTTGAGAAAAAGGAGAAGCAGGTGGATTAGGATAATGGCCTAATGGTAGAAGTCTGATCCCCTGAGGTTGGGATCCCCTAGAGGTTGGGACTTGGGACTTCAAATCCAAGAATTCCTGAGTCCAACCATGCTGGCTCAGGAATTCTGGGATTTGAAGTCCGCAAGTCATAAAAGGACTCAGGAATTCTGGGATTTGAAGTCCACAAGTCATAAAAGGGCCATAGTTCCCTACCCCTGCTGTAGAAGAAATGTGAAAAAAGACTGACATAAAGTGGTTTGTGAGGCTTTGCAGAGCCAGCAGTTTGCTGCTGAGCACATTCGTGAAGGGAGTTGAATGTGTCTGTGCATAAAAGGGAGAGATTCCCCCCTGAGTTTATCCCTTTCAGGTTTCTTTAAACTTACTAATATCCCTGTCTTAATACTGTTCCTGGGTCAACATGCTGCTTCCTAAGGATATACATACAAGCTGTAAAAAGTTCACGTTTTGAGAAGAATGTTTTAAATTTTGATTTGATGCCCCAGGAAGAGCCTCCTGTTGAGGAGATTTGCAACTGCCTTGAAGAGAATAAAATTTTTCAAGAGATCAAATGGATCTTGCATGGGAGATCTGTGGCTGGAGGGATCAGCTCTTGAATTCAGGCCTGCCTGAGGTCTTTCAGCAGGGTCTATAAAAAGATAAGTATAAGAGGCCTGTTTTTTGTTTTGATAAGGAGAGATTTGTAAAAGAAAAGAATATGTACATTAAAGGAGTTAAGGTTTTTTTTTTAAAGCCATGTGTTAAGCTTGCATAGAGAGGCAGACACGGAGTGCTTCAGCTCTTAAGTTTATTGTGACTTTCAGCTCAGAACGGACCTGACTGGCTTTGCTGCGGCTGCTACTTATAGCCAGCAGCCGCAGCTCACAGCCAATCAGAGTGCAGGGTTTTCCCGCACTTTTTAAACCAATCATTTCTAACACTTTACAAGAACAATTCAAACTAAACCAATGAATTCAAACCTACTTACATAACACCATGCATTAGGGAAATCAATGTTAAAGAAATACAGTATTTTATTTGTTTTTTAAAATCGTGCCTTAACTACAGTACTTCATAAGTAACTCAAGGAGAACATACATAATATTCCTTCCTTCTTTTTTTCCCCTCACAACAAAAACTTTATGAGGTAGGTTGGGCTGAGAGAGAGTGACAGGCCTAAAATCATCCAGCCAGCTTTCATACGCAAGGCAGGACTAGAACTCACAATATATAATTGGGAAATACATGTAAAACATAAATCTGCTAGAACAAGTCTGGTGCAAAGATTCTACATGTGAAAGGAATTTGCAAAAATTTTTTTAAAAAATAGCAATGTAAAATCTTCCAGCAAAATCTAAACAACAACTCTTGTGAGAGGTGACAGGATGGATATGTTATATTTGAAAAGTTGCATCAAGATCACAGATTGAAATTATACCTATCAGTAGATTTTTAAACAGCTGCTAGCCAAACCCAATCTCCCCCCAAAAGAAATCAGTGCTCATTTAATTTCCATCTTTTAATCATTAATTTTTCCATTTTGAGAGTTGGTGTGAATAGCAATAGGACCATCTATCAGATACTGCTGAACATCTTTCGGTGAATAGAGACTCCCGACAGAAATCCTTGGATGGGATGACTGAATGATATAGACTGAAATATTTAAGGACTGATGACTACTGACACCACTCCCCAGTTGTGTTTGGTTTTAATACTTGTGGCTTGGCAAGTTGTTTGGAAAACATGTAAAACATTTAGGCTTATTCGTGTACATCATGATTCATAAACACATCCTTTTGTTCAGTCACAAAAATGGAAGAACAAGAAGATCAGATTGAGTGCACTATATTTATCCAGATTGATGCTGCTTGCCTTTCTGAAATAATAATAATAATCCAAAAAAAGATAAGAATGGAGGAGAGGGAAGAATGAGCCTATTTTGGTTTAATCAAAATCCAACTCAGAGAAGATTATTTTTTTAATTACATTTATATGACGCCCTTCTCCGAAGACTCAGGGCGGCTTACAATTTTTGGAGCACAACCCAATGCGCTCAGCAATAGCCTTCATTCCATTGTATATGCCTGCTTATTACTAAGCGGCATTTTTACAAAGTCAGCTTATTGCCCCCAACAATCTTGGGTCCTCAATTTACCTACCCCGAGAGGATGGAAGGCTGAGTCAACCTTGAGCCTGGTGGGATTCGAGCCTACAGTAATTGTAGACAGCTGGATCTTAAGAGCAGGCATTTAACAGCCTGAGCCATTTAACAGCCTGATTTCCACCCCACATTGAAGGAAGCTCTGCAAGGCATCAAGGTTCATATTCCAAACAAATACATTACAGCTGCTAGAAACATAAGTTTGATGTGAATAAAAATAATCATAAAGATTTTTTTTTTAAAAATACATCCTTTTATTTCTCTCACTTATTTCCATAGAGTTGATCTTCTCATCCCTGTAATCCAGGACCATTCTGCTTCTGCTAAAATGGGTGGGTTTGGTTGTTTCAACCTAGATTCTCCCTCTGTGCCTTCTGGGCATTCCCCTTTTTGCTTCTGCTGCTCCTATTCTTAAGATGGTGTAACGGTTTTGAATAAAGAGGTGAGGCTGTTCTTATTGGAAATTGCCACCCACTCTTTTAGGTTCTGACAGATGGCTGAACTTATGAATCTAGTTATTTGTCAGAATGTACCTCCTTGACAAGCCCTCACTGAGAAAAGGATATTTGTAGTTGCTGCTCTAATGTATAAGACAAAAGAAGCTTATGTAATCCACCTCAGAAAAGCTCTTGGCTGGATTGATAGTGAAACCTGATACTTTAGGAGTGGAAATAATCTTTTGACTGCTGCAAATGTTCTTCCCAAGTAAAGCTGTAGACAATAATATTGTCTAGGTATACTTGACCTTCCTTTACCTGGAATATTTTTTCCTATGAATCTGTGGAAGATTATGGGATCGCTACTGCAATCAGAAAGCAGTTTTGTAAATGTAACAAAGATGGTCTTCCCTTTGGAAACTCCCTTGAGACAAATTTGCCAATAGCCTTTCAATAAATCTGGAGTAGATAAATAATTTGCCCACTCAACTGACACTCTCTTGAGTTTAAAATCATATATTCTTTATGTTCTATAATTGGTCGGAGGAACTAACAGCATTACATTGCACACTTACCCTTTCCTAATTACTATCACACCAAACATCACCCTTGATTTTTATTGCTATGAATACAGTGTTGCCTATGTGATTTTTATACACCCATTAGGAATTCTCTTGTTTATAACTTATAAGGCAAAATGTTCTCTTTTGATTGGTGCCTCTCTCCACATAAAGTAACTGCTATGCATATTAATATGTGTGACACACGTATAGATAGCAACCAAAAAAAATAAGCCCTAACCGTAGATATTGGCATTTAAACAGTAATCCATTTTATTTTATTTCCCTTGCACAGAAAAAATAATGAGATGGTCTTTTACCCCCAAGGTATCCCTTGGATTATTTCATCCAAGACATAATGATCCTGTGAAACCATTACCTAAAACTTGGTGATGAATGACAACTTGAAGAGATTCAAAAAAAATTAGGTAAATTCACGGACAAGAGGTCTATCATGGTTTATTAGTCATGCTTCTGGGTCATTTCTGCAAAATACCAGTTGTGGGGAAACAATATCTACACCACCTCCAGAGTAATCAGAAGCATTTGATGAGCCATGGTAAGGACACGATCCTGGTCTAAGATAAGCATTGACTTGGTCCAACAGAATTTATTTGTGGGATATGTTATTTGAAAAAGATTGGTTTGGTATGGAATATAGAATGGAATTAAAAATGATGTATGCAGTTTGCTTGATCAAACCTCTATATTTTGTATCCTTCATTATCCAACACATACTTTTCTGTAGATGCCTAGCTAGGAGTGATTAAACTGTCTTTATTTTACAATATTTGCATTGACGGTGATGCTTGTATAATTGCATGCAGGAAGTTTCTTGTTTGAAAAGCTCCTTCTAGCCACATATGTCTCTTTTTTATATTAGTTGGAGCACTTTAGTTGTGAAGTTTATGGTGCACAATGAAATAATATTTACTGTTTGTCCTGCTACCTCCCTACCTCAATTTTCCTCTGAAATTCTAGAAACTTTAGTTACAAAGTTTGGTTAGTATCAATAGATCAGTCTAAATAGTTTGATTAAAGGTATTGATTTGGAGAAACATGGTTTGGAAAGGACAAATAATCCATTCAGTATCTTTAAAACTGCCCCTTGTCACTTCTGTGCCTTTAATTACTGTACTTAATGTCAAGATGGAGTAACTCATTAAGTGTAACATGTAGTTTGTTCTTCACTCTGTTTTTAAGAGGCCTATAATGATCAGCTTCTTCCTACCATAAAACATGGCAAATAGATAAATAAAAAGATGTATAAAAGACAGAGAAGCATTAATTTTAAATATTTCAACAAGTTTACTCACCCTCATCAAAGTGTCATATGGGGATCTTATAGCTTCTACCCAGCACATCTTTTTAAACATTCGTGAATATCTAACAGGGCATACTGATTGTATGATAGATACTAAAAAAAAATTATTTCTCTGGCAATTATAGCACTGCCAAAATGGTTAGACAAGCATTGGGGTGGGAGATGGGAGAAATCACCACACTCGTCAAGGATTTTGGCCAGCAGAGCTCAAATTAGAGACCCTAACCTAAACTCATCTTTGGTGGCTGCTGTTTGTTAACTTGCCTGCTGAACATCAGTTCACACTCCAGGTAACTGAAATATGTCGCAATCATACTGTGGGTTGCATTAGTGCCTGGAATGACTGTATTCTCAGGGCTGCACAGTAGGAACACAGCAGGGGAATGGTAAAGGCAATAATAAAAAAAAATTGAACAAACCTTAAGTGCTATGATTATTTCTGTAGACTGGTTTTATCAGCCTTCTAGAAAGCATGCTTCTTGCCTTAGGAAGTATTGATGGCTACATTAGCCTCCTCCTTTCTTTCCTGGTGATCGAAGAAATATAAGCTGTTTGGAAAAAAATATTGTATACACTTGAGCAGGTGGGTGTAAAAATTTTCCAACTAAGAGTGCAAATCAAAATTAGGATACTAAGATTACATATATTTATATAAGCGTACAGAAAAAATTCTGCATGATTCAGCCAATTCAGAATCTGTTCAAAGTCAATGATTTCCCCTTTTCCCTTATTAGTGATACAGAGAATCTATCACATAACTGGATATAGCAATGACTGGATTTAGAAAATTTGGAGATGGGATTCAAGTCGTCCACTGCATAATGAGAACAAATGGCAAATTGCTGACATTAAAATGCATGTTAGCTCAATTGGTTGTGCGAATTCTTGGTAAATCATAGATTCTTTCGATTAGAGTTCTGTAAAAATGGTATTCAAGCTACCTGTCAATTCATAAAATATTTCTATGGTCTTTTTAGAGTTGCCAACAGAAAGGGAGGGGGGAGCAGTGCATCAGTTTGCAAAACTGAAACTGCATTCCATAAATAGTTTTCAAAGATAGTAACTAGGTGACTGAAGTTTCTGCCATGTAAAATTCTAACTGGAGAACATGATTGATGGCTCTTGGCTATGGATGTGTCCCATTGGCGAATATGAATTACGATACACCTAGGGGGTGGGGGAAAACCAGGGTCAAGGGTGACAATGAATTATGTGTCTCAGAGTTGGCTATACCAAGGCAGTGCTGGACATTTTAACTCCCAATAAATCCTTTTGAGGTTTTGGATGTTTGGCTTGTAGACTCATGATTTAATTGGGGTAATTGCCAGAATCCTGACAGCTAGCCAACTCTCAGACACATAATTCATTGTCATGACACTATCCTGACACTACCTATTAAAACTAGAGCTGCACTATTCTTTTAAGCTTCAATCACTGCTGCAAAAGTTGCACATTAGGGATACATTCATTATTTTATAAACTTTTTTTCTCTCCTTTGGCTATTCAGTCTTATGCTATTCAGGAGTCATCTACAACATAGAGTGTAAGGACTCTTTTTAGCTACTGTGTATGAAAGATGGGCAGAAGCATCCATGGACCCCAACTAGCAGTCAAAAAACATGACGAAAGCTTCTTAATCTCACAACACATGGAGAAACTCAACTATAGTCTCAACTGGGAAACTGTGAGTAATCTAGACCAAGATAAATCCAAAATCACCATGGAAATCTTGGAAGTTTGGCATTCAGCGAAATTAGCCATCAATAGATACACAAATCACATTTATACATAATCCAAAAGAAACAATAAAAAAGCTAAAAAGACCACACCACATCCTGTCTAGTAACCAACACCCAATTAGGCAGACATTATCTTCAGTCAAACAAGCAGGGGGAAAATTCTAATCAAAACAGTACTAATGAAAACTCGTATTCCCACCAACATTGGCAAGATACTGTATAAATAGGAAGCAAATCCCAGATTGATGATATTACCTAGTTGGGTAATAAAATATCTGCAATCAAAAAACCAAGCTCAGAGAACATTAAGGATTCCACAATTCAACTTGGAATTACATATATTAATTTTTATTGTTACTTTAACTTAATTTATACAATTCTTTAAGGACAAGAAATAAAATATTCACATTTTTGTTAATCCAGTACTTGATTTTTTTAGATTGTTGCCATGCCTTTTTCCCATATACAATTCAAGAGAGATACCGTGTTTCCCCGAAAATAAGACCTACCCCGAAAGTAAGACCTAGCACTATTTTCTAAACCTGCCCTAATATAAGACCTACCCCGAAAATAAGACCTAGTGTAAATCTCCAGTTCCAGGAAGACTTTTCAGGGAGCAACCGTGCACCCACGAAACACCCCCCCTACACACTCACACCCACTTTTTGGCACCATAAATATATAAGACCTACCCCAAAAATAAGACCTAGTGTGTTTTTGGGAGCCAAAAAAAATATAAGACAGTGTCTTATTTTCAGGGAAACACGGTAATATACCAATATTCTTTCCTTCCATTTTCCCCACAACAACAACCCTATGAGGTAGGTTGGGCTGAGAGAGTGAGTGACTGAGAAAGTTACCCAAGCAGCTTTCATGCCTAAGGCAGAACTAGAATTCAAGCTTTCCTGGTTTCAGGCCAATACTTAAATCACTATACCAAAGTGGCTTTCCAATTTAGTCTTATTTATTTAGGTGATAACATTTTTTTACCTTAATTAACAGAGCTAATTAAATTTTTGTTGTATTGTTGCCAATACAGCAAAAAGGATTACAAACAGTGTTCATACTATTGAGAGGAACTGTGAATTATAGAATATTTGACTTTCATCTGATTAAAATGTATACATTTTTATCTGACAAAATGCTATCTATATGAAACAAATCTCACAATATAATGACAGTTTGTAATGACATGGAAAGTCTTGTTACGTGCATATTACAATATATTACAATTATTATATTACAATCCATCCATCTTGCTGCATGGTAATTCCCAGGTGAAAACATGTGTGTTTTGTTACAAATAAAAACTCAGGATAAATGCAGCCTTTCATTTTGTTTGTTTTGTATTATAAAACAAATACTGGAGGAGGAAATGAGCTCTTGAGCTGTACTGTGTTGTATATTCAATCTTTGGTCATTACAGGCAGCTTGATTTCCCAGTGAATGCTATTCAAATGAATAATAGCAAATGAAGAGATAAGCAAGTACAATTTAAATACATGAATAACAATGCAAATGGCTTTTCAATAATGGAAGCCGATAAATACCATAACTAACAACAAGAGCTAAATGTTTTGCATAGTCCAGTTGTCATCTCAGGGTTTTTTTTTTTCCAGGAAAATCTCTGCATTTTGTAAGAATGCTAGATCATATGATTAAGATTAATCATGGGCAAAGAATTGCAAGAACGCAATCCCAAATTTTCTTGTATTTGTAAAATAATGTTTTCTCTCTGATGGCAAAATACATTTCGATTTTTACCTAAATATTGTTTAAAGAAAAAATGGGGTAGGTTAGAAAAGTTGTGGCTGAATAAAAACATTTCAGACATTTCTATTGAGGCTTATTCCTTCTTTGTTTTTATTTATTTATTTATTTATTTATTTTTGGGACTTGTATGCTGCCCCATCTCCGAAGACTCGGGGTGGCTCACAGTTAAAAACAAGAACAATAAATAACAGCAATAAATAATTAAAAGAAAATTAAACCAAACAAACCCAAAAGACAATTTAAATATTAAAATAAAACCACCCCGCCCAAAGAGGGTCACAATCCGGATTGGTTAAACAACCAAGTCTTCAAATCATGGCGGAAGGTGCGGAGGTCAGGGGCCAGGAGGAGCCCCAGGGGCAGTTGGTTCCAGAGGTCAGGGGCCGCGATAGAGTAGGCTCGTTGTCAGGGGACCACCCACCGGCATTGGCCGGCGGACGGGACCTCAAGGAGTCCTTGCCTATGCACTCGCACAGGGTGGCTGGCATTTGATGTCGGCAGGAGTCGCTCCCTTAGATATTGAGGACCCATGTCATGAAGGACTTTGTATGTTAAAACTAAAACCTTGAATCTCACCCGGAGCGCAACCGGCAACCAGTGCAAGCAGCGCAGGAGGGGGGTAACATGGGAGAATCGGGGAACTCCCATCACCACCCGCCGATTCTGCACCAGCTGCAGTCTCTGGATGGTATGCAAGGACAGTCCCAAATAGAGAGCGTTGCAGTAGTCGAATCTAGAGGTAACAAGGGCATGAGTGACTGTGTGCAGGGCATCTCGGTCCAGAAATGGGCGTAGTTGATGAACAAGGTGGAGCTGGGCAAAGGCCCCCCTGGCGACGGCTCCCACCTGCTCCTCCAACCGGAGCCAAACATCCAGGAGGACCCCCAGGTTCCACGCCCTATCCACAGGGGGCAACACCGCTCCCCCTATGGCCAAAGATGGATACTCCTGACTGGGCCGAGATGCCGGTATGCACAGCTACTCAGTCTTGGCCGGGTTGAGTCAAGCATGTTCCCGCCATCCAAATCCGCACCGCATCCAAACACTGGGTCATCAGGGAGAGGGCATCGCTGATTTGGTTTGGGGTGGAGATGTACAGCTGGGTATCATCAGCGTACTGATGGAATCTCACCCCGAAACCACGGATGATCTCACCCAGCGGCTTCATATAGATGTTGAATAGCAGGGGGGAGAGAACCGACCCCTGAGGAACCCCACAAGAGATCATCCTTGGGGTCGACCTCTGCCCCCCCGCCAGTACCGATTGCGACCGCCTCGAGAGGTAGGAGGTGAACCACTGAAGCACAGTGCCCCCCAATCCCAACCCCACGAGGCGCCGCAAAAGTATACCATGGTCGATGGTATCAAAAGCCGCTGAGAGGTCTAATAGGACCAGGACAGAGGAAAAACCCCTGTCCCGGCCCTCCAGAGATCATCCATCAGCCACCAATGCCGTCTCTGTGCTGAAACCAGGTCGGAAGCCCGATTGATACGGATCCAGGTAGTCCGCTTCATCCAGGAAAAGTGGAAACTGCCGAGCCACCACACTCTCAACAACCTTCGCCAAAAAGCAAAGGTTGGAGACTGGACGGAAGTTGTCTAACACGGTCGGGTCCAGGGCAGGCTTCTTCAGGAGGGGTCCCACCACTGCCTCCTTCAAGGCGGAGGGAAAAACACCCTCCCTCAATGAAGCATTGACAACTGCCTGGAGCCAACCGCAGGTGACCTCCCTGGAGGCATAAGCCAGCCAGGAGGGGCACGGGTCCAACAAACATGTGGTGGAGCTCAGGCACTGCATAGTCCTGTCCACTTCATCCTCGGAAACAAGATCGAACTCATCCCAGATCACACTGGCCAGACTGCCTGCACCCTTTTCCTCAGACCACTGCAATCTTATTCAACAGATATTGACTGAATTCCTCAGCCCTTCCCCGCAATGGGTCCGCCCCCCCCTCCAGACGAAGGAGAGAGCGGGTAACCCAAAACAGGGCCGCTGAGAGTGGAGAGATAAGACCTTCTCGCCTCTCCTATAGCCACCAGGTAAGTCCTAATATGGGCTCTTAGCTGGGCTCGGTCGGACTGGGAACGGGTGGACCTCCACCTGCTCTCTAAGCCCCTCTGACGGTGTTTCATCTCCCTGAGCTCCTCTGTATACCAAGGAGCCATCCGGGATCCATGGCGTGTGAGGGGTCGCATGGGGACAATCCTGTCGAGGGTGTCCGATGCAGCCTGTTGCCAAGCAAACGCCAGATCCTCAACAGAGCTGTGGGCAAGGGAAGGGGGAAGAGACCCCAGTTCCGCCTGGAACCTCTCCGGGTCCATAAGGCGTCTGGGGCGGAACCATCTAAGCAGCTCCTCATCCCAGCAGTGGGGGGCGGCCTGTTGGAAGATCAGCCATAGGAGATAGTGATCAGACCATGGAATGGGCTTTGCCACAACAGTGGCTTGCCCTCTGTCACTACGCCACTGCTCAGAGACAAAAACTAGGTCAAGAGTGTTTCCCCCCTCATGAGTCGGGCTCAAAATTAATTGGGTCAGGCCCATGGCTTCCATAGAAGCCATGAATTCCTGGGCCAATCCCGACGCCTCCCCCAGGGAGGGCAGATTGAAGTCCCCCAGGGCTATAAGTCCTGGGAACTCCACCGCCACCCCTGAGAGGATGTCAAGGAGCCCAGGCAGGGCTGCTGTCACACAGCTGGGTGAAAGGTATGCGAGCAGCAAGCCCACCTGACCATTGGGCCCCCACCTCAGGAGGAGGGTCTCACTCCCGCCTATCTCTGGGACAGTGACCTCCCTTGGAAACAGGGTCTCCCGGATAACCACGGCCACCCCACCACCCCTTCCCTGGGCCCACGGCCAGTGCACGACCCGAAAACCTGGAGGGCACAAATCTACCAGAGGGACACTGCCCTCTGGGCCCAACCAGGTCTCAGTAATACAAGCCAGGTCCGCAGCCTCCTCCTCAATAACCTCACGGAGGAGGGTGGACTTATTAGCCACGGACCTGGCATTAAAATGCACCAGCCTAAGCCCAGGGGTCCCAGTTCCCATGCCCCCTTGGGAGGAGGCCATAGGGTCAGAGCGAGCGACCACACAGAGATGGTGGGTGTGTGCTCCCAACACATGATATGGCCCTATGCCTCAACGTCTCCTGCCAACCCCAACCACCCTGGGAATCGCGGTCCCCACCTCAGACCCCGGAGCCCTGCCGGCCCCCAACCCCCCCCCATGAACCGGGCTGCAACAAGACCCATTTATCCCCTTCCCTAACCCCTTAAGACGAGCAATTAAAAATTTTAAAAGTTTCCTTTTCCCCTTAGTCGTAGCATGCCACCTCTCGGGATCCCAGGATCCGTCATTAAGGTAAGCTCTTGACAGTGCGAGGGGCCACTTCACAGACAGGGGGATCGCCTGGAGGGCCCGTAGCTCCAGCGGGAAGTTTTCACTAGCAGCAGTCAGAAGTCTTTTTAAGTCTTGCTAATAAAAAAAAAATCAGATAAAATCTCCACTCTATATTCTGTACGAAGATATGAGATCACCAGTTCATTCACCTTTTGTGTTCATACTCTGTTCATACTTCTGTTCAGAGTCCCATAGTAGAAATGTTTCATCCATTTGCATGGTTGAGCAAACTACTCTTGGTGATAGTAGAGTTGAAAACCTCATCCAATTCAGTGTGAAACTTAATTCATGCTTCCTGAGCCTATATGGGAAATGAAATGCACCGACCTATCAATATGAGCACTTTCCCAACCATGACAAACAATAAATGCATACGAATGGATATATTAAGGAAAAACACACAGTCATACAAGAATCCTGATGAAAATAAGGAAGTACTTTATATCACTTGATTTAAAGGGCATATTGATTGATGCCAAAACATGTATTTTATAGGAGAGTCCTACAATAGCGCCCAGGCTTTTAAAAATAAAATGCAAACTTATACGGAAATGAGATGGAGCAATGTTGAAGTGGAATATAAGAAGTAAAGCAAGGCCCATTATAACAGCTTCCTTCTCTTGTCCCATCTACCTGTACAGGATTCATCCTCATGAGAAATGGGTTTGGCCCAGGGGTGGTATTCAGCAGATTCTGACCAGTTCTGGAGAACCAGTTGAGGAAATTTCGGAGTTCGGAGAACCAGCAAATACCACCTCTGACTGGAGATTTTACAGTATCCTTCCCCTGCCACGCCCACCAAGCCATGCCCTCACAGAACCGGTAGTAAAAGAATTTGAATCCCACCACTGATTTGGCCCAATCAAGAAGGAGAAATGCTCAGGCACATTTGTATGCTTGGAGACCCTTTCCCATATGACCATAAGTGGTGTCATCTGCAGGGCACTTCAGCTGCAAGCAGCGTGGCTACAGGGCTTGGAAGGATGCAATTCTTTTCAGTGCTTGGGTTAGGCTCATATAACCATTATACTGTATCTGGAAATTTTCCTCTTCTTAAATTTGCTCACAGTGCCGATGCAGATTATGAATCATTCTAATTTATGTGCAGGGTAGTTCAAAAGAACCAATTCCCCTGGGCTATTGGAAGGACTAAACCAGTTTAAGGTGTAGAAACAAGAATGACAGGCAGAAATCCAACATACATACTGACTTATCTCCATTCCATTCTGAAAGTTTGATTACATAGATGACCTTTTCATAGTGTGTGAAAATACACTCAAAGTGCATTACAAGAACTGGGTCTCCCCCCACCCCCCACCCTCCACCCCCATGATGTTGCTTGCATAGTTTGCATAGTTTGGAGTTGGATTGTGGAACAGTAAAAAAAGGTTTCTCTGGATGCTAACAAGGAAATGAATTAGGCCCCCCTTTCCATTTCATTCTGCGGCTTTCAGCAAGACTTAATAACACTTATATTTAACATTCAAATCACCAATCCATAATAGTTTCTCGTCACAAAGATATTTATGCAATGTTACACAATGCATAACATCTACTGAGGATAAAGCTGCAAGCTCCTTCTAAGAGCCCTTCAAAAATATTGCTACATTAAATCCATTTCCTCTGCCTCATTAATTAACACTACATTTGTTTTTGCTTGAATTATTTAATAACATCCCCCACCATCCAAGTAGCCTCGTGCAAAGTGACACTTTATTTTCTGCTTGACTACTTGCTGCAGGAGCCAGAGCAATTTAAACAAAAGGTTTTTGGTGTAAGACTGGGCACCCAGGAGAATGCTAAATGTGCCTCATTCATTAAGGAATCAAAAGTAAACTGGGTAATAAACAGGAAAGTAATTTTAGCTGCTCCGGTCCAATACAGATTGCTGTCACCATTGCTGTGCTTTTTACGAAACACCAGGAATCAAATGTCAAAGCTACGTGGAGGCAGATGTAGCCCATCCAGACAGAAAGGAACACCGAGCACCCAGAATGGGAAATAATTCTCCTCTTCTTTTTCTTTGCACTTTTAAGTGCCCCTTCTGTATGAGACTTGACCTACCATATCAACAAGTTCATTCTGGCCCAAGGGTTACAGTTTGGACAAGCCTATGCTTCAAAAACAGACCCAAGGGTGAAGGAGTGGAGTGCAGGCTAAGCTAAACACAAAAGGCTTCCTTTATTAAGTAAGACTTAGCTTACACCTGCATTGAGCTTCTCCAAAAATGGCACAACCTAAGGGACCAAATAATCCATACAAAAGAAATATGCCAAGCAATCTTTGCTGCCTCATTAAACAAAGTGTTAAAAAGTGACGATATTGATGTAGTTACTTACCAAGCACATCTAAATTAGGTTTAAAGTAACCAAAATATCTTTACAATCCCCAAGGCATGTCACCACTTTTGAGCAACCCTAATGTTTGGAAATGGAAAGTTGAAAAATTTGACCTGCTCTGCATCAAGTCCTATAGACACAGTACGTCCTTATCCTGTAACACCGCGTACAGGTTGTCCTTTACTTACAACAGTTCATTTGGGACTGTTTGAAGTTATAACGGCACTGAAAAAAGCGAATTAACACCATTTTTCAGACTTATGACCATTTCAGCATTCCCTATGGTCACATGCTTTACATTTGGATGCTTGACAACTGACTCACATTTATGACTGATGTGATCCCCTTTTGCAATCTTCTGACAAGCAAGGACAATGAGGAAACCAGATTTACTTAGCAACTGTGTTACTAACTGAACAACTGCAGCGATTCCCTTAACAAAGAAAAGTCGTAAAATGGAGCAAAACTTACTTAACAAATTTCTTGCTTAACAACACAAATTTTGGGCTCAATTGTGGTCGTAAAATTTAAGACTACTTGTACTGTAGTGATTTTTTTCTCTCTCCTGCGCAAGGAACAAGGACTAGCAAGAGACCAAGAGTAGAGCAAGAAACTGTAATTGTCCCAGTTGCCTTCTCTTTATTCCCTAAGGAAACCAACAAAACAATTCAGCTTGATCTCACCTCTATGTAAACAGTGTCAAGACCTCTCTTGGTTCTGCTCTTGACAGACTAATTTCCCCTTTCACTTCCAGTCCTCCTGTTATGTTTTAATTTGTAAGCTTCATGGCAAGGCCAGTATCTAACTAGTGTTTATTACTGTAGTTTCTGTGGTGAATTGAACCGTAACTGTTGGAAACTGCCTTGAGACATTGTTATTTGGATAGGAAGTGCAATAATAATATAAAGTACAGGGCCTAAGACTCATTGTGAATCGACAGCTCAAAGGATCATTGGTTAAATTCCTGTAATTTATTACACAAAAGCTAATATTCTGATCCATGAACCCTTGGATAATTAGTTCTTGACATTCCTCAGCCAAGAGATAGGCAAAAGAGCACATTAGAAGCTTATCTCACCAGCAAAGCCCATGCTGCAAAATGCCTGAAAATTCAAAATGTTAAAAGAGGTTAACTTTCACCTGAAAGTTCCAAGATTCTGCAGTTTAGCCCTTATCCTTGCATGAAAACAAATCATTGAAATTGGGCAGTTTTCATTCCTTGATTTCATCCTATTATGAAGGGGCTGGCAGAGTCTATCTATTTTTCAATATATGATTCAAATATCTACAAACCAGGCATTTATATTCACACCTTCTATAGGGGAGTTTTTATGCTAGCATAATATTCAATTTTGAGACTTTCTTTCTACCCACAATTGCTATGTTTGTCTTCTAATTTACGTTTGGCCATATTTTTTTATCAGTTGATATACTTGGCTGCATAAAATTTGAAAATCTTGCTGACTGGTTCTTACGATTTTGATATTATTTTGAGAATTTTGTTTTTTATTATAAGTAATACCACTAAAGTTTTTACTGTCCTGATATTCTTCTAGCAATCCTTTGAAAATAACTTTAGAATACATACATACATATATAATATTGCAATGGTAATTATATAGTAAGTGTCATTATGCAATATTTGAAATGGTTCTATTTCCTTCTGTTCTTTGTTTCCAATATAAATTCATAAACTTGCCTATGTCATAATAATCTAATTCAAGATTTTTCAATATATCTAGCACTTTACTATACTGCACTTGTTAAAATGCCTTTTCATAGTCAATAAAACAAAACACATCCACATTCAAATCTCTATAGCATACTGCTAGATTTTGCATTTTACTTATTTATATTTAGTATTTTTCAACCGCTGATCTGCCTCAGAATATGCTAAAAGAGTGCAGTTTTCCTTTAATAATCAATTATTTTTATCTTTCATTTATTAGTATATGGGTATTTTGAGTTCTATATGCCTGTATTTTTATTGATTAAAAGTATATCTCACCTCAAATAGTTCTGTTTCGCTATGTGTTCAGTTCTCCATTTTTCTTCTGAAGATCGATTATTTTTCTCCAAACCTTCTGATGCATTCCTTCAGTTTTTCTTATTTGTGTTTTCATTTTGCAACATGCTCTGCGATCCTTAAAATATTATGTGTTATGCAGTCCTTGCTCTTTATCTGAGATTTTTATTGGTAATGATACATTATTTCCCAATTATCATTATCATTTAATACGGTCCATTGTAGTTAGTTATATTCCATCTACTTCTTTCATCTTGTCTTGCTTCTATGGATCCTATAGTTTGCTTGTGTCATTTTAATAATTTTCTTTTCTCCTTTGATTATTTTCATTTTCATTTTTCCCACCACTGCATTATGATTAAAAACTATAATAGCTTCTGGTATTTTGTACACCCATCATACTATTTCTAAATATTTTATTGACAGGAGTACATGCTGTATGAGACAGTACAGCAGTTGAAACACCAGGCTGGAAACCATGAGTACTAATTCCAGCTTAGGGCTTTTGGGCCAGCCACTATTTCTCAGCCCTTGGAAACACAGAATGGGAAACCACTTCCAAAATCTTATCAAGAAAATTACAGGAAGTTCTCCAGGCAGTTGCCAGAAGTCAACACTGACTCAGAGTCACAAGAAAAGAAAAGAGAAGAAAAGAGAAGAGAAGAGAAGAGAAGAGAAGAGAAGAGAAGAGAAGAGAAAAAAGAAAAAATCAAACAAACCAAAAGATCCAAGCATCTCTGATTCTGTCTAGTTGTTCTTATATAATAGTAATAGTTTATTCATTGATAAGTCTTATGACCATATCAATAAGATAAAAATAGAATAAAATACAAGATCTTATTCCATTAAAAAAAAATCAATAAGAAGCCTGCTCTGGACCCAGTTGTTTTAAACAACTTCCGTCCAGTCTCCAACCTTCGCTTTTTGGCGAAGGTTGTTGAGAGTGTGGTGGCTCAGCAGTTTCTGCTTTTCCTGGAGGAAGCAGACTATCTAGATCCGTATCAGTCGGGCTTCCGACCTGGGTTTAGCACGGAGACGGCATTGGTCGCACTGATGGATGATCTCTGCAGGGCTCGGGACAGGGGATTTTCCTCTGTCCTAGTCCTGTTAGATCTCTCAGTGGCTTTTGATACCATTGACCATGGTATCCTATTGCGGCACCTCCGGGGGTTGGGAGTGGGGGGCACTGTTTTGCAGTGGTTCTCCTACCTCTCGGGGCGCTTGCAATTGGTGTTGGCAGGAGGGCAGAGGTCGGCCCCGAGGGCACTCACATGTGGGGTCCCTCAGGGGTCAGTCCTCTCTCCCCTCCTGTTCAACATCTATATGAAGCCGCTGGGCGAGATCATCCGTGGTTTTGGGGTGAGGTATCATCAGTACGCTGATGATACCCAGTTGTATATCTCCACCCCAAACCAAATCAGTGATGCCCTCTCCGTGATGACCCAGTGTCTGGATGTGGTACGGATCTGGATGGGCAGGAATGGACTGCAGCTCAATCTGGCTAAGACTGAGTGGTTGTGCGTACAGACATCTCGGCCCAGTCAGTTGATTCCATCTTTGGTCATAGGGGGAGAGGTGTTGCCCCCTGTGGACAGGGCCCGGAACCTGGGAGTCCTCCTGGATTCACGGCTTGGTTTGGAGGAGCAGGTGGGGGACGTGACGAGGGGGGCTTTTGCCCAGGTCCGACTGGTTCGCCAGTTACGCCCGTATCTGGACCGAGATGCCCTTCGCACGATCACTCATGCACTTGTGACTTCCCGACTAGACTACTGCAACACTCTCTACTTAGGACTGCCCTTGCATACCATCCGGAGGCTTCAGCTGGTGCAGAATGCAGCTGCGCAGGCTGTGATGGGAGTTTCCCGATACTCCCATGTTACACCCCTCCTGTGCAAGCTGCATTGGTTACCGGTTGCCTTCCGGGTGAGATTCAAGGTGTTGGTGTTAACATTCAAAGTCCTTTACCATATGGGTCCAGGGTACTTACGGGAGCATCTCCTGCCAATATCAAACACCGATCGCCCTGTGTGTGCGCACAAACAGGGACTCCTCGGGGTGCTGTCAGCTAGACAATGTTGGCTGGCGGCGCCCCGGGGAAGGGCCTATTCTGTTACGGCCCCCACCTTGTGGAACCAGCTCCCTCTGGAGCTCTGTTTGGCTCCTGATCTTCGCTCCTTCTGCCACGATCTGAAGACCTGGTTGTTTGAACAGGCCGGGCTGGACTGACCTCCGGGGGTTTTAAAATTATTTTAATTGAGTTTTAAAGATTGGGCTTGTTTGATTTAATTTTCTTTTAAATATTTATTTTTTGTACTACTCTGTTTTTAGTTGTGAGCTGCCCTGAGTCCTCGCAGAGAGGGGGCGGCATACAAGTCCAATAAATAAATAAATAAATAAATAAATAAATAAATAAATAAATAAATAAATAAATAAAAAAAAAAATACAAATGTAGCAATACAAAGAGAAGCAATCATATACATCGTCTTACAGGGTACACCAATTTGTTCAATATATTGGGTTCTTAGCTCAACTGCTTTAATTATAAACTTAGCAAGTTCTCTTTTACAATATATACATTGGAGCCTAGAAGCAAATAAGATGTTCTGTGATTCAGATCCCAGAGGACTGTTCTTTCCAATAGGGATGATAAGTGTAAGTAAGGCTGTATACTTGGCAGTTGAACAAGACATAAGCAATATTTTCGATGGCTGGACCATCACATATACATCTCCGGTCACGATACGGCAAGTGATGGAAGCATGCCATAGAATCCAACAGCTGCATGTTCTAATGTATCTGCATGTGATATCCAAATAGGAAGTCTCCCCTGTGGTAATTTATGGAAGGTTTTAGCAACAACATATTGTTTATCTTCACAAAATTCTGTCAGATGGTCACCTTATTCATTTATACAACCTCAGCCATGCAACCTCAGTTCATCTGTAACTTCTCCATATTTACCCCTTTCCCACTTATGTGTGCTAATTAAGATGATTAGTTCATGGTTTGATGGTTTGCTTTGGGTAATTATAGCACATTTTGAACCACTTTGTAGAATTCCTGAATTACATCCTTTTATCTTCTGTGGGGTACAGATTTGAATAGTTTTAATATTGATTAATGTTTGTTTCTATTTCACTGTATAGTCTGATTTTAAAATGTAGAGCTATCTTTGGATTGTCTTTATTATTCTCTAATAATTTAAATTATTAGTAATATATTAACTGTACAATAATGGAACAAGAATGCATGGTGTTGTGTTCTTGTCCCACTATTGTCCTTGTCTCACTATTGTGTTCTTGTCCCACTATTGTTTAGTTAAGTTCAGTTAAGTTGCTAAACTTAAATTGTCTTATGTCTCAATCAAATGATAAATTTGGCTTCTTTGGTTTATAATACATAAATCTCATGAACAGTTTGCTAATTATAGATAAGAGACTGGTTCTGTAATACAATTTTATATTATAATTTTAAACACAATTTTTATAAAATGATGTACCATTGCCATATATCACCATAGAAATTGTCTAAAATGCATATGGGCCAGTGGTGAGATTCAAATTTTTTTACTACCTATTCTGTTGGTGTGACTTGGTGGGCATGGAAGGGGCAGGTTGCTGCAAAATCCCCATTCCCTCCCTACTCCTGGGAGAAGGTTACTGTAAAATCCCATTCCCTCCCTACCCCACTAACCTGCTTTCCAGCTCTGTTCTCCTGTGCAAGGCAGCAAAAGAAGAGCCAGCCGATCAGCTAGGACTCAGGAGGCAGAGAATAGATGGGGGCGGGGCCAGTCAGAGGTGGTATTTGCTGGTTCTCCAAACTACTCAAAATTTCCGCTACCAGTTCTCCAAAACTGGTCAGAACCTGCTGAATACCACCTCTGATATGGGCACTTCAAATCTATGTTGGAAATGTGAACAAGAAAGGATTTTTTTTATCATGTTTAGTGGATGTATAAAAAAGCTAGAAAATTTTGGATTCAAACATATACACTAATTCAGAGGGTTTTTTTTTAATTACATTTATATGCCGCCCTTCTCCGAAGACTCAGGGCGGCTTACAATTTTTGGAGCACAACCCAATGTGCTCAGCAATAACCTTCATTCCATTGTATATGCCTGCTTATTACTAAGCGGCATTTTTACAAAGTCAGCTTATTGCCCCCAACAATCTTGGGTCCTCAATTTACCTACCCCAAGAGGATGGAAGGCTGAGTCAACCTTGAGCCTGGTGGGATTCGAGCCTACAGTAATTGTAGACAGCTGGATCTTAAGAGCAGGCATTTAACAGCCTGAGCCACCAAGGACTCTTAGATTTTAAAGATTAATATACAAAGGAGAGCAGAGATTGGGATTGAAAAGATGGAAAGATTCAGCATTATCCACAATGGAAGGAACACAGTGGCTCATGGAGTTAGGACACTGGGTTGGAGATTAGCAAGCCTGCACCTGAGTACTGCTGCATGGCTGGGTGAGTTCCCATCATTCATTCCAGATACTTGATGGGGATGTGAAAGGAGCCCTCATGGGTGCTCCCCAGGCAATGGTGATGTCACAGGCTAATCTTTCAATCCAGAAGCACCTTAAACAGTGCCTCCTATGCTAATGGGATGGTACCCAAAATGGAGGAATGGGTGAAAAGCAGGATGGAATTTGTTGAGATGGCTAAATAAAGTTGTTTGATCAGAAAAGAGGCAATGTTTACCTTTATTGCTGACTAGAAACCCCTTGTGGACTTTTTGCATAAAATGTAAAAAAAAAAGAACTTATTTATGGTTTGATTATTATCCTGGATAGATCATAAAAAGAAGAGTAATTCTGTAACTTTAAATAAGAGGTAGATTTCTAATTGTGCTTAAATCTTCTGCAAAGGTTATGGGAGGCTACTTCTTTGTACCTTTTCTTTCTTTTTTCTTTTTCTTTTTCTTTTTTTTTACTCCTTTGTTGCACTTTTACCTTTCTTGCATTTTTAGTTTTCTCTTTGCTTGCTTTCTTTTCCTTTTCCTCTTTTCCTTTATATTATATTGTATTAGGTTTTTCTCTGTCTGTTAAAAACTTTTAATAGGAGTTTATTCAAAAAGTTGGCTTCAGGGATGTGTGTGGGAAATAAAAACTTCTGTGGAGCTTTCCTTTTATACATAATAATTACAGTTTAAATCCCAGAATGAAATTAGAAATTATATTTTCTTTGATTGGGGGAAATGAGGCCAAGATTGAATATTCTGTAGTTCATAGTAATTGTGAAGTTTTTCTGTAATCATGTAATGTTCTTATTCTTTGTTAATATTTTGTGTATCTGCAATTAAACTGATAATGAGTTTATTAGAGCACTACCACAATGTTAATAAGGCTTCAAAAATCAGACTTAATGAATATTAATGTTATAATTAAGTTAATGGGATAATAAGATATAATTAATTATTCATTTGGGTTAATTTAAATCTATGGAGTTCTATAGGCAAAAAAAATGTTCAGTGTTTATAAACATTTGTCACTGAGAATGGCTTTTAGTATATCCATTGAAAGTCCTTTGAGGGAGAAAGCCCTGTTTTCTCTGTTTTGTGAAGTAACAGTTTAAAAAGTAAAATCATCTTTGATTCTTATTAATTAGCCATGAGTAGAATAAACATCATTGCATTTTTAAATGAATGGTGCTTTCCAAAAATTCTGTAGATTTCACTCATATTTACTTGACTTAGGTGACTTTGAAAAACTAGAGATTGCGGAAGAGATTATGATGTAGCCAATAGAAGTGTAAGGTCTTTGTTCTTATGTCAATTGAAGTCGGATCTGGAGAATATGGATTTGCAGACATGAAGGATAAAAGAAACGGGATGGAATCAAATAGCTAACTTGGGAAAGTTCTAGGCTAATGGAGTAAGACATACGTTAGAGATAAGGAAATTTATAGCATTAGAGAAATAATGAATTACAAGCAGGGGCAGTATTAAGTATTCCGTATACTTATACTTGAGACACAATTAGAAAACTGAGACATATATCATGGGCAGAGCCCCTTGTTAATGCCATAAAACATTTATTTACCCTTGCTGTATCTGTGGCCTTTCTAGCCTCATTGCTTTTTATTGTAATGCATAAAGTTTGTCCCCCTTAAAAGATTTTATGAACATATGAGAAGCCTGTATATCTTTTCTCTCTTGAAGATGTTTAATTCCTAGACTTCAAATATAGTTATGTTTTGACATGCCTTATTAAGAGATAGACAATCAAATTTGACAATGTGACTGAACTACAATTCCTAGGATTAATATATCATTGGTCATGGTGCCTAAATCTATGGGTCATAAGTTATCTGTCCTCAAATTATAATCTAGAGTTTTTATTATGTATTTAAGATTGTTCCATCATTGCACCACCACTGCATCTAATGAATGTTCTCCAGTATGCAAATATGGATATAGCACTGGAAGAAAAAATAATAATTATGTCAATATGCATCATGAAAAAACTTGCAGCACAAACCATCATTGGCTTCAAAAAATGAATACAACTTGCTAATTTTTTAATACCAAAATTATACATTTCTCATCCTAATTTATAATCTACAGATAGCCAGAAACTTTGTGGACTTCTGAGTGAGAGAATGGAAAGCTAAGAGGTCTCCAAAGGAGGAGATGATGCTGCAGCCAAGAATGATCCACTGGCAACAAGTCTGTGCAATGTAACATCTCCAGATAAGGTGAGGATGAGAGATTAACTAATTATGCTCCAGACAGTTGCTTCTTTGAAGGAGAGAACAGCTCACCAGTCAGCTCATGGGTTTGAATACCTGAAGACAAGGAAAACCATCAAGGTCTTCCAAGCAATAAGTTTGAAAACTGCCTGGTGAGTGAGCCTTTATTCCAGAAAGAAGGGGGGGAATAACCACCTGCCTTGGTGGTGCAGGCTGTTAAATGCCTAGCACTTAAGTTCCAGCTGCCTGCAATTACTGCAGGCTCGAATCCCACCAGGCTCAAGGTTGACTCAGCCTTCCATCCTCTCGGGGTAGGTAAATTGAGGACCCAAGATTGTTGGGGGCAATAAGCTGACTTTGTAAAAATGCCGCTTAGTAATAAGCAGGCATATACAATGGAATGAAGGCTATTGCTGAGTGCATTGGGTTGTATCCTAAAAATTGTAAGCCGCCATGAGTCTTCAGAGAAGGGTGGCATATAAATGTAATTTTTTTTAAAAAAATAACAATTTAAAGATTTAAAGATATAATGTAAATGGCAAAAAAACTATGTAAGAATTTAACCCAAGAAAGTTTAAACAGATTAAAGGATCAGATAATTTTGAAATATTTCATTTAATATTTGAAATATTACAACTTTTGCAAAAAATCACAAAAATTAATTGTTTTGGTTACAATTAATTACAAGACTAACAGTATATTTGTGGGAACAGAAATTGTTTAAAAAAGAGATCATAGGCTGAAACAAAAGAAATTTGAGACAACCTAAAATGGACAACGAGAGGACTAAGGACCTCAGGCAGAAGGAAAAAAAGAAAGAAAACCTGCTTTTACTTTTTTACTTTTGAATTTGATGATAATAGTGACACTTGTAAAAATGAATGATATTACAGTGGAGACAGTTCAAGGGATTTTTGAAAAAATAGGAAAGAAGTATGCAACTATGACGATAGCAACAATATTTACATATGTGACTGCACTAATAAAAAAGAGTTTAAAGATTAAATGAAAGATGTGAAGGAGAATAATTTGGAAGAATTTACAGACCAACAGAATGAAGAGATAAAACTATTTCTAATCAATGCTGAAATTCTTGAAAATAAAATAAGTCATGGACTATAAGACAGAGATGAAAACTAAAGTGGAAATACAAATGATAAGCCAACAGGTTAAAAATGACCTGAGAATGATTCATTAATGGATTTACAAAGTGCACTTGTTAAAAACATGAAGACATTCATGAGATAGAAAAAATAAAATTTGGATGGAGATGAAATCTTATAACAGCTTCTTAATGAAGAAAACGTTAGGATTATTGGGAGCAAAAGAAAGAAATATAGTTCAATACATATTTTTATAAACTTATGAGCATGCTTAATGGACTTTTTGTTAATTCTGCTCAAGAGAGGATATTAAGTATAGCTGCATTATTCAACTGAAACTAAATTCCAAACAATAGAGGTAGTTGTTGACTTATGGCCACAGTTGAAACCAGAACGTCCATCATCAAATGACTTGTGTCCAATTTCACAACCTTCATTAAGTGAATCACATGATCATTAAGCAAACTTGGCTTCCTCCATTGATTTTGATTCTCAGAAACCTTCTGGGAAGATCACAAATGGTGAGTGCATAGCACCGAGACATTGCAATCATAATAAATACATTGCCAAACCCCCAAATTTTGATCACATGACCACTTTGATAGTAATAAGTGTGAGGACTAGTTGTAAGTCAATTTTTTCAGTGCTCTCATAATGTCAAATGGTCATTAAGTACGGTTGTCAAGTTGACAAATCTTGTATAAATCCTTTCAAAACGGAATGGACTTAATTTATCTAGCAAAAGAAAGACAATTTTACCAAACACATAGAGGCACATAACATACATATTGTTTGTTTACCAGGGATGCACATAAAACAAGACCAATCTGTTAAAACAAACAAATTTGAACTGGGAAAAACAAACAAAAATGCAATAATAATCTATTTTAAATTAGCTACCTGGATAATAATAATAACAGCAGCAACAACTTATTAGTGTATTAGTAAAGAACTTTTTAGAGCCATATTTAAATATTTAGCAGTTGTAATTTTAGGATTTTTATGTGCAGATGAGGTTTAATATATTCAGAGGTATCCCTTCCTGATCTTAATTTTAAAATCAAGATAATGGCCTGCTGAAAGCTCTTGTAAAAGTTATAGTGCAATAAATTATAATTGATGCTTTCAAGGTCATAACCAATTACAGGGACAACTCCCTTGAGAGATGAGTATAGTTTGAAATGTCCCGTATATCATATTTGATGACAACACATTTACTCTAGCTTTTGAAGAAGCTATGTTTACTTAAATGTAAACCTCAAAAGTACAGAAGGAGCTGAAAAGTATCATTTGTTCCAAAAGTTAGATGTTGGAAATATCAGAACCACTTAAAGATTAAAAAAAAAGTAATGATTCTAATCTTGAATTTGAAAAAAAAAGAAATCAAAGTTTTAGCCTTGGCATCTATCTATGCTCCAGCGTAGACAAAGAATGATTCTGTGAAATATTTTTTTTCATATGCTAATAGAAACTGCAAAAGGCAAAATAAACATTGTAGAGGAAATTACATGGAGTGCCAGAGTCAAATCAAGATAAATCAACTCAAGGGGAAAAGGAGAAAAATGTCCATAAAAGTTTTCCAGTTTATGACACTGGCTTTGATGGATATTTGAAGACTGTAAATTCCAGAAGCAAGGGATTTTTTTTCAGCCAGACATCAAAAGTACTCAAGCATCTACATGTGTTGGGTCTCCAAGGCACTTGCACCATCTACTAACAAATCACATGTCTGTCCATGGGCATATCAAAACACAGCCCAATCTTAATATAGCAATAGCATTTAGACTTATATACCACTTCACATTTACAGCCCTCTCTAAATGGTTTACAAAGTCAGCATATTGCCCTCAACAATCTGGGTCCTCATTTTACTGACTTCGGAAGGACGGAAGGTCGAGTCAGCCTTAAAACAATCAGGATCAAACTACTGACAGTCAGCAAAATTAGCTTGCAACACTGCATTCTAACCACTGTACCACCACAACTTTTAATATAATGGTTTTAAGGAGAAAAATTATCCTTTACATGGAAGATATATGTCATGTTATCACTTCAGGAAGACATACCACCAAAATGTGAAGAAGAATTAAAACCCTTTTAAAAACTGAAATGTGATACCTGGGATATAAGAGACAGCCATATGGAAAAGTAGTAAATATTACATGAGATTAATTCTCAGAAATCTTGCAGTGAACCAGAAGAAAGAGCAAATGGAAATCACAATTGGAAGTGGAACTGAAACATAGTCACAAAACCAATCCAAGATAGCGAGCATAGAAAACTAAAAAAAGTCAAACAACAATTAGATGTATTGGAAATTGAAAAAGCTTTTAAAAAAAAAATTAAGCCATTTTGTGACTGCAAATAAAATGTTGATATATCAAATCAGAAAAGAGAAAGTGAAGGACAATAACTGTAATAGAGAAAGAAAATAAAGTGTTATATATAGCATCATAAATAATAGAAATTGTACTCTATCCCATCCTGCCTCTAAATCAAAACTGAAAAGCCCCAGGCCCAAAAGAAATGAAAATGACTGTACGTTATAAAAAGTTACAGGAACCTAAAACTTGTGGAACTACTTTTAATGACAGTGAATGAAATTCAAACAACAAAACAATGCCAAAGATATGAGCAGACGTATATACAGCCTTAATACATGAATAAGATACTTTTCTAAAGAAACTTCACTCAAAGAGACTAAAATCTTTATTAAAAGTTGAATCTAAGAGATTGACTAGTGCATTAGCTGATCATGTATGAAAATATATCCCTAAAATGATACAAACCAGACAGGTAATATTCCAAATAGGTAGGTGATAAGCACATGACAGTATGTCAACTTCACAAAAAAGAAGGTGACAGTAATATTTTTAGAGGTGGAAAAAGCCTTTGAAAATTTGAAATGGATATTTCTATTGGAGGTTCTAGACTAAATGAATCCCTAGAACAGAATTCAAATTTGAATATGTAGTATACATAAATGGCAAACATTAGTAAAGATTATAGTACCTTTAACTCTCTCCATAAGCTTGGCAATAGGTAAAAGAGCCGTGGTTAGAATGCAGTACTGCAGGGCTAACTCACTGCTCACTCCAAGAGTTTGATCCTGATCGGCTGAAAGTTGACTCAGCCTTCCATCCTTCCCAGGTTGTGATGCCCACTTTGGTCCTGGTGCCCTAAGCATGTGCTTAGTCTGCTTAATGGTTAATACACCACTGCTTGGCAGCTGGTGGAGGAGAGAGGGGAAATCAGGCTGCCAAATTGAACTGCGCACACATGTGCATGCATGCCAGCCCATCATTCACGCAGCCAAGTTCTGAATAGGCAATGGCCCTTAGTGGGCTATGGCCCTGGTATACTGTAGTATTAATAATTACACAAGAAAGCTTCACATAATAGTTTTATGCAGGTAGCTAAATATGTCTTTCTGGATATAAAATTAATAAAACGAACACTATTTCTTAAAGAGCAATATGACATGTGCCAAGCATCCCATACCCCATTTTTGCTTTGCTGTGTGCTTTTTATGGCTTTTAGAGGGATTTTTTTTCTAAAAAAAAATAAAAATAAATTCAGTTGTAACCAGCTTCTGTTCCTGAACATGTGTAGACATTGGAATACTTCAATGCTAAGTTTTCCAAATGTTATATTTTATAATGTAGTTCAAGCAATGAAACTGTATACAAAAATACAAAAATTTGGAGAAGGTGCATACAGTGCATTTTATTTAGAAAACAGTTAAAAATGCATTTATATCCATGTGCCAAGTCTCTCTAACACACACATGGATAGGTACACACACACACACACACACACACTCATGCATATGAAAATGTGGCAACAGTTCCATGATAACATTTACCAATTATTTCTTAAGATAATGAACACAAACAGGGCAGAATGAACTTAAAATTGGAAAGGTTTAAGGCAGGGGTGTCAAACTCAAGGCTCAGGGGCTGGATCTGGCCTGTGGGGTGCTTAGATCTGGCCCATGGGGGCCACCCTGTAAATAGTGAAGGATCAGCCTGCAGTGCCTCTGCTAGTGAAAATGAAGCTCATGAGGGCTGTGTGTGGCCCTCCCAAGCTGTTTTTACTGGCAGAGGGTTGCAGGAGGCCATCAGAGCCAAAAATGGAGATCAGGAGCCTGTTTTCACTGGCAAGGTACTTGGGCCACTACAGGCACCCCTGACACAAGTGACAACCCAACCTGGCCATGCCCAACCTGGCCATGCCCATCCTGGCCATGCCCAACCTGTTTCTCCGAGGTCAAACACAACCCTAATGTGGCCCTCAATGAAATTGAATTTGACACCCCTGGTTTAAGGGAAGCTAAGAATTATTGCTAGCAGTTCCTAGATATAATCAGGGTAGCCTCTCTTTCATTGCACTTATTATATTATTGATCCTTATTATGTAATGTCAACTGCGATAAAGATACCTATACAGAAAGCTCTGGTGACAATTTGTCAGAGGTCCAAAAAAAGCATTCAATCTAAATATCAGCAAATGTTCTCCTCTTCTTTTGTCTGAACATCTGATGTTGTGACTGACTCAGTCTGACCTGAACAAGCAGTCTCGGTACAATATCCTTCTCTTTCTGGCTTTTTGGAGACTAGCTGCAAATGAGTTGGAGGGTTCAGAATAAACACATTATATCTGTCTCTCATCTCATATCAGAATACTTCCATTATCGAATTAATGAACAAACCCGTCTATTTCACAATCTATGCAATACGAAATGGTTGCCAGATACTGTATCTGCCTAATTCCCTAATCATCTCAGTTGTTAACGGCTGCTAGAAAATGGGATCTTGCTCCCTTGCAAATAAAGTAAGCTCTCATTCCTACAGAAAGTAGTTTTCCAAGTGGTTTAATTATATTTTAAATAATAATAATACTAACAATGCAACACACACACACACACACACACACACACACAGAGGTAATCCTTGATTTACAACCACATTTGGGACCAGGACATCTGTCAATAAGTTATGCAATTATTGTGTTGTGCCTAATTTTATAACATTTGTTTTGCTGCAGTCATTAAGTGAGTGGTAAGTGAATCCAGCTTCCCCTATTGGCTTTCTTTGTCAGAAGCCCCCTGGGAAGTTTGCAGTCAGGTGAACCCTGGGACACTGTAACCATCGCAAATACATGCTGGTTGCCAAGGGCCTGAATTTTGATCATGTAACTGTGGGAATGCTGTGATGATCATAAGTGCGAAGATCAGTCATAAGCCATTTTTATTGAGAGTTTTGCAGCGATAATTCAGCGCCAGAAAAAAACCCACAGATGCTTCATTTAACTTCTTTATTAACATAAGTAGATTTTACAAACCAGTTGTAGATTTCTCCAACATGGAGCAAACTCAAACAGAAACATGTTGCAATTTCAGAGCAGAGCTCCAGTCTTCAGCAAGCAAGCAAGTTAGTTTCATCTTCAATAGACAGACTCAGAGCTCAACATAGCTGCAGAGTTGCAGAGCTTAACAATAGAGCCATGCCTAGGCTACTTTTAGTTTCAGTTTCCAGCCTAAGCTAATTCTAGTTTCAGTTTCCAAACTATCCTCATTGGCTGATTTAGTTGCTATGCCTATTCATGGGCGGACCTTGTTATCAAGCTCTATTCCAGTTCATGAATATACTGACAATTTTTTTCAGCACCATCGTAACTTTGAATATTTATAAAACAAATGGCCATAAGTACACATAACCTGTACACATACTCAGGGGTGGGATTCAAAAATCCCAGCAACCAATTCACTGCCTGGTTGCTGGGTCGGTGTGGCCATGGTAGGTGTGGCCAACTGGAATTTCTGGGATGGCCATTTTTTACCTTCCCCAGGGTCAGGAGGCTTCCCTTGACCTCTGGGAGGGTGAAAATGGCCTCCCTGGGGGTCCAGCGACCCTCTGGAAGCCGGAAACAGGCTCATTTCCAGACTTTCAGAAGGCCCATTTTTTGCCCTCCCAGAGCCTCCACATAGACCCTGCACTTACCTGCATCCAAAACGAGCCGTGTGGAGACTCCTGGAGAGGCGAGGCAGGGTGGGTGGGGCCAGCTGGTCAGTTCAACTATCAGTTCAGTGAACCAGATATAAATTTAATATTTGGTTCACTCGAACCACTCCAACCTGACTGAATCCCACCCCAGCACATACCTATATATGAACATTAAAAATGAGCACAGTGAACATTTTATCTGGTAGAAATGTGAATGTATCTTAGCAGAGAAGTGGAAATTGCCTAAACTTACACAGATTGTTTCAAAATATCTAGAATGCTATGCAAAGGAGATAACACTTTTCTTGGTGATTTTCAAGATATTCTAAATGTGCTGCTGATAATATATGTGAGTGAATCCCACAAGTTAAATAACAATTGTGAACTCTTTTGCCTTCTAATGAATACATCACCAATGAATTAATTAACATGGCAAAACTTCTAGAGTTATGTTCCTTAGGCCACTTCTAGTTTCCAATTCTTACAAAGCAATTCAAAGCAAACCTGGATCTACCCTACTTCTGCTGATCTCCAGATATTGAACCAACCAAGGTACATCAAGAGCACATCAATCTGTCCCTAAAAAAGTGCAAAAGTGATCATTCAGTCTGTTTCCTCAACTTACACATAATCTGATGCCATATAAATCCCACTTGACAGAAGCCAAAAGAACTTTGTGAGTCCTTCATCAGTGTTAAAAATTCATACTGCATACATTTGTCTACTTATTTGAAAACACAAAAGTGGTTGCTATGAATAGAAGCTTTCCAGATGAAATGCTGCCATTCTCCTTGTATTCCAAGTCCTCTGCAAATGAAAGGGCATTTTTATAAACAGAGGGTTTAAGCCAGGGGTGGGATTCAAATTTTTTAACAACCGGTTCTGTGGGCATGGCTAAGTTGGTGGGCATGGCTTGGTGGTCATGTTATTGGCTGGGCATGGCCAATTCAATATCACTCACATTGAGGCATGCATCTCCTCACCTGGCCTCTCATGACTGTGGGGATGCTGCAACAGTCATAAGTGTGAAAAATGGTCATAAGTCACTTTTTTCAGTGCCATTGTAACTTTGAATGGTCAGTTCCTGAGACAAGCAAAGTGCCAAGAATGTAATAAGGGTTAACAGAGAAGTACCAGTCCTTACAGGAAGGGGAAACTGCTTAGAATGTTAACAACAGGTTCTAGCAAATAGGTGCAAACTGGTAGAATCCCACCCCTGGTTTAAGCCCACACTTCTAACCATATTGTAAACTGCCACAACAGCTGGAATGGAAGGGAGGATGAGCAACACTTTCTAAACAATATCAACCCACCAGATGACAAACAGGAAATAAGCAGTACAGTAAGAAGATAAGAAGAAGTAGGAAAAAGCAAGAATACCTAGCAATGAGTCATAAACCACTCAAAAACTGCATAACTGTAACACTGAAAAGGTAAAAATGAGATTACTGTATTTTATATTTTATTTGTTTGTCAAACATGTACAAGATAACAAGTATAGGTATGAACACAAACAAGAACAAAGGAAGTAAATACCAATAAATGGGGACAGTAAAACAGGGACGGTAGGCATGCTGGTGTGCTTATGCAAGCCCCCTTTACGGACCTGTTAGGAATGGGCTGAGGTCCATGGTAGACAGTTTGAGATTGAAGCTGTGAGGAGTTGAGGCTATAACAATGGAGTCGGGTAGGGAACTCCAGGCATTGACCACTCTGTTGCTGAAGTTGTATTTTCTGCAATCAAGTTTGGAGCAGTTTACCTTGAGTTTGTATCAGTTGTTTGCCTCTATATTATTGTGGTTGAAGCTGAAGAAGTCATTGACAGGCAAGATGTTAAAGCAGACAATTTTGTGAACTATGCTTAGATCAGACTGCAGGCGGCACAGTTCCAGATTGTCCAGGCCCAAAATTTCGAGCCTGGAGGCATAGGGAATCTATTGTGAGTGGAGGAGTGGAGTACTTTTCTTGAGAAATACCTCTTTCAGACAAACCATCTCTGAACCAAACAGACACACACACACACATACAGGTAAGGGGGAAAAATCAGCTTTCAAATACAATTGCAATCAGAACTGATTCTGAACCAGCACAAGGTATGTAGAAATCACTTTGATCAATATAACATCTGTAAAGTTACAGCCATTTGGGAAATTTGATGGTCTTGCGAAGGGGATCCTTCTTCTCCTGGATGTGGTGGGATGTCCCTGGAAGGAATGTTTCTGCAACTTAGGTGCAGAATTAAGGTTGGGTGTTCGATTTGCATTTTATTAAGAATTTATGTAACTTGATTATTTAAAATAATTTAAGAGCTTTGAACATTCTGAGTACTGGGATGAAGTGACTTGGAGCATGGTTTGTTTCCAAAATAAGATTTTGAATAGTGCAAAGTTGTGTATTCTAAGTATGCAATGCGAGAAATACTTTTCATTGTCTTTCATTGTTGAGACTTTCCAGACAGGTTGATTTTAACCAAATATGCCTGCATCTTTGTAAACCTGGTTTACAATTTTGTTCGAATTGCCACCCCTTCTCATTGCTGATTGTTGTATTTTTTGCTTTTTAAGGAAATATTGTCATGAGCATCTTAAAGATCCAGAATGGAAGATCCCATTGGAGTTTTAAAAAATAAGGAGAGATGGAAAATAGTTTTTAACTCAGTAATATTTTATTGTTATAATAGCATTCCCTCCTCTTTAAAACATCTCCTGCACACTTAAAAGTCTTTAGTTATTATAATGAGCATGAAGTGTGAAGCAACCCTCTGTTTTGATATATTTACTGAAAATTGGAGCCCAGCTATGTAATGTGCAATGTGCCTGTTATGTTCCTTCATTTGATTACAGCAATTAGGAATCAATAGTTATCAATGTGACTAGAAAGACATGTGATACTTTCCTTCCCTAAGCTCAGCACATTCCAAAAATGACCCCCCTCTACACAGTGGCATAAAATAAAAGAGTTTAATAAAAAGGTTCCCAGTGGCACCAACAGGATATTTCATTAAGCCTATTGGCAGTGGAAGTGCAGTTTTCATAGCCCCAGAATGTAGAAATAACTTCCACCCGCCTGGCCTATTGTTGCAATTTCAATAATAATTCCCTGCGGTTGTAATTAATTAAAGTAAAACAACAGATGTAGTAGCAATGTACTACATCCTTGGCATAATAAGTAGTTTGGCTGTGTAATATTAGGCACATTTTCTGTAAGTATAATATATATATATTTAAAAACAATTCTTTTTTTTCCTCCTCAGCTTCTTTGAAGAACATTTCATTGTTAAGGAAGCACATCTATAATCATGTAATTATGTGCCCTGCACAAGTGACACTTCAGGTAGGTATGAAACCATCAATTAAAATTAATATATTGTTCATATAAGAACTTAATTGTTTTGCCTACCAGTTAATAGGATGGCAGTAGTTAATGCAGACGCATGACACCATTTCTTTTTTGAATTGAGTGACATGTTACTAGAGTAGAGAAGGTTATGCATTTTGAATTCTGTAGCACTTAAACTGGTCTCTTGGAAATTCATTGGGGTCAAGAAATCAGATTTCAAAGAAATTGTGTCCTGAATTTGAGAAAACGGTGATGAAGCAACACTGTTTTTAAGTCTCACCCAGCAAATTACAATTCCACCCTCTTTGAATACTGAGCTGGATCGCTTGCAGAAGTTTCAGGTTTGCAAAGGATTTTATTTATTATGGCCTGAAATTCTGCAAAGTTTTCTTGGTGGTTGAATTTGAAACTGAAAAGTTGAATCTGTGCAGGGGGCTAGGAGGAGCTCTTGAAAGAAAGATGGTACATATAAAGCAATAAATTATAAATTCCAAGCATCACTCCCAAAATGAAGAGGAGGAACAAAGAAATGGACATTTGTAATTTTATTTGGGCAGTTCACATTGCTATCATTTTTGGCTTTAGAGGATATATATATATATATATATATATATATATATATATATATATATATATATATATATATTTGAAGAGGTATTTATGCATCAGAGACAACCAAAACATGAATTATGACTCATCCCTCAAATTTCAAAGCCAAAACAGAACCACCAACTCAGCAGCTCGTTTGACTAAGAACAAAAGCCACAGAATAATTAATGATGGATTCACTCAGCTTTGCTTTAATTTACAACCCATTCCTATAGAATGGGTTGCTGCAGAGGTCCCTGATTGTGAGCATAGATAATGCTCCTCAGTGTGTGAAGGAAGTGGGCAGCATAGATAATGCTCACAATCAGATTAATTTACAACCAATTCTTATAGAATGGGTTGCTGCAATGGTCTCTGATTATGAACATAGATATCTTAATTCCCTAGGGTGTTTATTCCCATAATGTGACAAATTTCTTCTGCTTTTACGGTTAATTATTCTGAACATGGCATACAAAAAAAAATTTCTGTTTTTTTTGGGGGGGGTGGGGTGGTGTTGGAGGAAGGGAATGTATCACTCCTGAGTAGTATTTGTTTCCTGCAGGCTAAACTTCAGCTTTTGCGAGAAGAGGGTGTGAAGGTTGCATCTTTTTTCCAGATAACACTTGTTTCATGCGCAACTTAATTTGCATTTGCTCGCTGACAGCAGTTTCTCTCGACTTGGATCTGTTGCTTGATCTCCCTGAAGTGCGAATTGCAAACCTGTTTTGCTTACAGAGGCCTCAGTTTATTGAAATTCAGTCCATTTTTAATATTGTTAAGTTTGCATGAAGAGACAGATGTGGAGTGCTTCAAGCTCTTTTGTTTATTAGTAACTACAGCTCAGAACGAACCCACTTTGGCTGGGCTGCGGCTGCTACTTATAGCCAGCAGCCGCAATTGACAGCCAATCAGAGTGCAGGGTTTTCCTGCACTTTTAAACCAATCATTTCTAACATTTTACAAGAACAGTTCAAACTAAACCAATGACTTTAAACCTACATACATAACACCCCTACCCACTAGGTTCAGTCCATACTCAAACCCCATCTATCTAATGTATTCTTTTAATTAGGTGGGGCTCTTATGTGTACGTTGAGACCTACGTGGTTCAGATGTTTTATTGTTCTCACCTAGTGAGAGAGGAAATGTGTCTGCTGACATTTCCATACTTGGACTTCTAGTAATAGAAGAACCTGTTTGGTTACTCAACCTGGTCTCTCCTCCCAATCCATCTCCAACCCAATGTCAGCACCTAAGTCAAGTAGTGATGTACAGCCTTCCACTTGTAAGGATGGATTTTGGCATTGTGACAGGTTTTGGGATGGCTCCTGTCGTGGTGGCTCGTTACACATGGGGTTGATTCTTGCTTGCTGATTATCCTCATGATCCTCCCCTTCCCCCCTAGAAGAGGTACTAGGTATGGGAACCAGAGAGGAGCAAGTGCGATGTTCCTGAGGTAATCTGGATCTAAGCTGATCAATGTGCCTGCTTCAGAGGACACCATCCTCTGTTTGTACCCTGTAAGACCTAGGGCCTGTGATTTGGGTAATCTCAGCAGGAATCCATAATGGTTCACCCATAAGGTTCTTAGCATAAACAGAATCACCCGCAGTGAATGTGCGAATTTTGCTAGTGGAATCTAGGGGTGCGTTGGGTGCGTAAGTGGGATGAAGGCAGTCAAGGGGAGACCTGAGTTTCCTACCCATCAACAACTCCGCTGGGGATAAGTTAGTTGATGGGTTGGGAGTCATATGCTGGACACTGAGTAGTTTTTCAACTTTCTCAGTGATGTCCCCAGGACCCAATTGCTGAAGTTTTTCCTTGGTAAATCGTACCATGCGTTTAGCCCGGCCGTTAGCTGAAGGGTGCCCACGGGCTGTCAGGGCATGTCTGATACCCTGCTGTGCTAAATATGATTCAAAAAGGTTGGACGTAAATTGAGGACCGTTGTCAGAAACTAGGATATCAGGTAACCCATGAGTTACAAAAAGCTGTTTGATGAGAGCTTCAGCTGTGGTGGATGACATAGGGATAACCTCTAGCCATTTGGAATATGCATCTACTATAATAAGGAAGGTGTGCCCTCTGGTAGGGCCAGCAAAATCAATGTGAATCCTGTACCATGTGCCCCTAGGACATTCCCATTCCTGTGGGGGGCGAGGGGTGGGGCAGGCATGACTTCCTGGCAGTTGGGACAGGATGCAACCCAGTGTTCAACCATTTTGTCAATACCTGGCCACCATACATAACTCCTGGCCAATCCCTTCATTCTGACAATTCCCGGATGACCCTCATGTAACATTTCCAAAACCTCTTTTTGTAGTTTTGCAGGAATAACCACCCTGTTACCCCACAAAATACATCTTCCTAATACAGATAATTCAGTTTGCCTGGATTTAAAAGGTTGGGCAAGTTGAGGTAGATCTTGAAGTGGCCAACCTTTCTTAATCCAGCCTATAACAGGAGCCAATAAAGTGTCTTTGGCAGTCTCTATGGCAATTTCAGCAGCATGTACTGGAAGCTTGGCAACAGTTTCTAGAAAAAAGGTGTAAGTCTCAGGAGCAGGGTCCTCAGTGTGCAGAGGAAGTGGGCAGCGACTCAAAGCATCTGCATGCCCAATGTCTTTTCCAGGCCTGTGGATCAGTTTGTATGAATAAGCAGTCAGAAATTCAGTCCATCTCAGCATTCTTGGTGACAGGATTGTGGGCGTTGGTTTGTCCCCTGCCACAATGCCTAACAGAGGTTTGTGATCTGTGACAATAGTAAATGTTCCCCCATATAAATACTCATGGAATTTCTTGACAGCTGCAACAATTGCCAAGGCTTCATTGTCCAGTTGGCTGTAATTTCTCTCTGCTTTAGTCAAAGTGCGAGAGTAAAATGCAATAGGGGCTTCCCTCCCGCTGGGAAGCATGTGGCTCAAACCCCCCCCACTCCAAAAGGGGATGCATCACAAATCAGTACAACTGGCAAATTCTCAGAGAACTGTATCAGTACAGCATCAGAAGTGATTTGTCTCTTAATAGTGTTAAAGGCAGCTTGCTCTTTTCTGCCCCAGACCCATGCAGACTTTTTGTCTAGTAATCTGTGTAGTGGTTCTGCAATGGTTGCCTTCTGAGGTAGAAACATGTAATAGAAGTTAATGAGTCCCAGGAAAGCTTGCAAGTCTGTTTTGCATTTTGGCCTGCGGGCTTCTTTGATTGCCTGAACCTTGGCATCTGTGGGGTGGATACCATGTTTGTCAATCATATAGCCCAAGAACTCTACCTTGTCAGTTCTAAGAGTGCATTTTTCTTCTTTGACTTTTAACCCCGCTTTTTTTAATCTGGTTAGGACTTCTCTGAGTCTCTCGTGTAACTGAGTGTCATTTTCAGCAGAGATTAACACATCATCAAAGTAAGGTACTACCCCTGGCAGTCCTTGGAGCATCCTTTCCATAAGGCTTTGGAAGATGCCTGGTGCCACACTTACTCCAAATTGCAACCTTTTGCATTTGAAGGCACCTCTATGAGTCACAATTGTTTGGGCCTCCGCAGTGGCATCACCAACTGTTAACTGTTGATATGCCTGGGCCAGGTCCAATTTGGCGAAGACTGTGCCCCCGCCAAGAGAATGTAGTAAATGATGCACTACTGGAACTGGATATGCGCTCTGTTGTAGCGCATGGTTCAATGTCCCCTTGTAGTCTCCACAGATTCTCACAGACCCATCAGCCTTGACTGGTGTGACTATGGGTGTCTCCCACCTGGAGTGGTCAGTAGGCTCTAAACCCCTTGAGCTATTAATTTATCTAATTGTGCATCAATTTTTTCCTTTAAAGCAAATGGGACCCTTCTGGGCTTTAAACGGATTGGTGGCAGCTTGGGATCTAGATTGAAAGTGATAGGGGTCCCCATATACTTGCCCAATCTGTCGCTGAAGACCTCTGGAAACTCAGACTTCAAGGCCTCCTCCCATTCAGTGTTGCTCACGTGATTGATGCCAGTCACCTCGATGCCCAGCAGGTTGAACCACTCAAATCCCAGCAAACTTGGGCGATCCTTGTCCACGATGGTCAGGGGCAGGCATTTGGTGTGGCCTTTGAACTTCACGTTGAATTCTCTTGTTCCAACTACTGGAATCTTGTTCCCTTGGTAGTCTTTAAGAGTCAGCTTGCTTCTTGAAATGATTCTTCTGAATGTTTGGGAGTAGTCTGTGAATAGTGTCCCATGACACCATAGACAGATATGAGCCTAGTCCACTTCCATTTGGCAAGGCCTTCCTTCAATAAGTACCTTGACATGCACTTTTCTGTTATTGATAGAAGATGAATGACCAATAGTTACTGTCTGATGAGTTTCATTCTTCTTCCCTTTGCTTCTGTGCTGTGCCCCATTTTCTCACTGAGATTGTTGGGCTTGAATTCTTTGTCTTTGTTTGCAGGAAATTTCCTTCTGTTGGGTGGAGTTCTGGATGATTTGCAGACTATTGCTAGATGTCCTCTTTTTTCACAACGAGGCAAATGGTGTCTAAAAACTTGCATTCAGTTCGGGGTGGCCCCCACAACCTCTGCAGTAGAAATCTTGCCTCTTTCTTCCCAGGTCTTTCTTTTTCAGCTCCATTCTGAGTCTGTAAATTTCCTCTTCCACCTCACTGCAATCTGACTCAGAATCTAGGTCATCACAATGGTTTGTGATAGATTTTTCCCCATCAGAATGGCTCGTGGCCCTGTTCATCTTCCTCATGGCTGCTGCTGAGGACTTGGTAGCTTCTGCTGAAGAGGCTTCTTCTATGGATTCTTTGAGTGTGATCTTAGGTTTCATTAATAACTTGCTCTGTAGTACCTTGTCTTTAAGGCCCAGAATGAATCGTCACATGGCCTCTTCTAAACTGTTAAATTCACATGCACCCCAATATCTCTGTTAAACTTGCCATGAAATCGTTTACGTTTTTGTTTCCCCTTGATCGCGATGGTAAAAATTCGTGTCTCTTAATGAGGCGA